>JACEFZ010021801.1:325000-357500 GCA_014155875.1 Cepaea nemoralis
ATACACAGAAGTGAGATACCCCTATAGTTGTTGCAGTCGCTCCGATCGCCCTTGTTCTTGTACAGTGTTATGATGCTTGAATCTTTGAAATCTTGTGGGACTTGTCCTTCACGCCAGCATAGCTCTATTAGCTGGTGGATCTGTATAGTGAGTGTGTCTTGCCCACTCCTGATAACCTCTATTGGAATCCCATCCTTACCTGGAGCCTTGCCAGATGCAAGTTCATTTATAGCACACTTAACTTCTGTTATGGTGGGAAGTGTGTCCAGGTGGTCAAGAGTTGGTAGAGTCTCTATGGCGTTGAGGGCATCATCCGCTAGTTTGGTCTCACTTGAGTAAAGCTCCAAATAGTGCTCTACCCATCTGTCCATCTGCTGTTTCTTATCAGTGATGATTTCTCCAGTCAAGGTTTTCAGCGGTGCACTTCTTTTGATCACTGGACCGCAGGCTTTCTTTATTCCCTCATACATGCTTCTTATGTCTCCCTTATCACTTGCGATTTGAATGGACTCACATAACTTGATCCAATAATCATTTGCACACTGCCTGGCAGCCTTTTGCACATCCTTCCTAGCTTGCCTTAGCTCACTCAGAGTGTTACGCGTTGGTCTTTCCTTGTTTCTTAAGAGAGCTTTCTTCTTCTTATCAATCAAAGGCTGCAGAGTCTCGCTGTTGGCCGCAAACCAGTCCTGCCTCTTATGATCCACAGTGCCGTAAACCCCTACGGCAGTTTTATAAAGAGTTTCCTTAATTTGACCCCACTTTTCATTTACTGTACAATTTTCTGGTGTATCAGTGAAAGCGTCTTCAAGTTGCTGTTGAAACTGAAAGCACTTTTCAGGATCGTGAGTGTTAATAATGTTAATCCTGAGGCTAGATTTGTGTTTAGCTGTGTAGATTCTCTTTGGTCTCAGTCTAACCCTTGCAACAACCAAAGAATGATCCGTATCACAGTCAGCACTGTGGTAACTACGAGTCAATGATATATGGTTCAGATGTTGTCTCCGTGTGATGATGAAGTCCAGCTGGTGCCAATGGCCGGATCTTGGATGTTTCCATGTGACCTTATGCATCTCTTTTGTTTTAAAAAAGGAGTTTGTAATACATAGGTCATTACTGGTGCAATGCTCCAGCAGCCTTTGCCCATTTTCATTCATGCGACCGATGTTGTATTTTCCAAGGCACACTGGCCATGAACTAGAGTCCTTGCCCACACGAGCATTGAAATCACCGAGCATATAAATGTAGTCAGATTTTGGAACTGCCTTGATCACGGAGTCTAACTCCTCATAGAACGAATCCTTCACATCATCAGAGGAATCGAGTGTCGGTGCATATGCAGTAATAATGGTGGCAAACCCACAAGAGGTTGCCAAGCGCAGGGATAATAGTCTTTCATTTCCTCCTGCTGGATCTTCAATCATTCCCAGTAGCGAATTCTTCACTGCAAAGCCCACACCGTGTTGCCTTTTTTCTGCCTGCCCTCTACCCTTCCAGAAAAAGGTGTAGTTGTTTTCCCTGAGTGACCCTTCCTCGGCGAGGCGAGTCTCCTGCAGGCCAGCAATATCAATGTTTAGACGATTGAGTTCGGCATCAATCACAGCCGTTTTTCTCACATCGTCAATATTGGTCAAGTCAGTGGAAAATCCTGGACACATGGTTCTCACGTTCCAGGTTGCAAGCCGTAGCTTGAGGTTTCTATTTTTATTTTTGTTTGTACCTGGTGCATTGGTTTTACAGCCTGCGATTCAGATTTTGTCCTAGCCCCAAGCACCCATTGAAGCAGGCAGGCTGTGGCGGATCAGCACCCAATTGGCTGGGGGCTGCCCAGCTTGAGGCGGGCGGTAGCTGATCAGTGACACCTATAGGTGTCTCCCACCGTCAGAGGCAACGCGTGGCGCCCCATGTCTACGCCAACTGACAAGGACTTATAACCCGTAACAGTTGCCTCTCGCTTTGATTCCGAGACCAGTTAAGACCAGGGATGGAGTTATTGCCTCTCCATAGCACAAAGCCTGGGCTAAAATATAGAGATCATGTGTTGCCCATGCAGCATGATCCCTCTCTCGGCCTGCCTAGTTTACTCCAGAGGAAAGGTAACACCCCTACATCTGGAACAAGACAAGCTGCAGAAGCTGCCGGATCAGCAAAGCAATGCTCTAACTGTCCGCCTGTCGGAGCTTCGATCCTAGACCAGTCGCCAACCAAGGCTTAGGGCCTGGTCTGCCCTGCCATGACATTTTGTCTTTAGCTTGCATTTCCTCGCACCAGGGTAAGGCTTGTACCCTCCCAATTGCGCTCTTCCGCCCGAAGCCGTTGGCACAATGTGGAGTGTCGGGTTTGGTAAGCGCCGCCCAACGTTCAGCGCTAACAGAAACCAGGTAGTACCGTCTACTGTTATACGGTAGCTAACTAACTAACTAACTAACTAACTAACTAACTAACTAACTAACTAACTAACTAACTAACTAACTAACTAACTAACTAACTAACTAACTAACTAACTAACTAACTAACTAACTAACTAACTAACTAACTAACTAACTAACTAACTAACTAACTAACTAACTAACTAACTAACTAACTAACTAGCTAACTAACCAACCAACCAACCAACCAACCAACTAACATCAGAAAACGTTAGAATTAATAAAACAACGAAGGGAAATGAAAGAGAAAGGAGGAGAAACAAATGACAGCAGGATGAAATATAAATATTTAACACAAGAAATAAAAAAGAACACAAGAAAACCAATATGTAAAAGATTGTTGTACCAGAATAGAGCAATATCATAAGAATGGAAGAGATTACGAAATATTTAAAGAAATGAAGTTATTGACAAGAAATGTTAACTTCAATTAAATGTTATCGATGACAAGACCCTAATAGAATATAGAAAAGTTCTAGAAAGATGGCAGAAATACTGCAGTGGAATGTATGCTATGAATGACCGTGAATGAGATACATTAACCAACTACAACAGAGATAGATCCTCTTAGGTCTGCTATTTCTGTGCTGTTTTTGCTCTTCAGTATTGAGACAGCTGAATTTGCATCTGTGAAGATATCTATTTGCTTCTCTTTATTTTCATCCATCAAGGGCACTTGTGCTGTAGTTTTCATAGCCATAGCCTCTACCGCTGCTTTGAAGTTACTTCAAAATTTTCCTGTTACCACTGACTGTGTTTTAATACAGTGGATTTCATCACATTGTAGTATACCTGGAAATGAAGAGGCTGACAGACTGGCAAAAGAGGGCGGACGACTACTTCAGCCTAACATAGACATTACCTATAATGAGGTAAAGAGGTTTATAAACAGTACTTATAGAACCAAATGCGAATCAGAGCATCCAGGCCACCAGAAGGATGATGCATATTACAAACTCGACCGAAGTGAACAAGTGGCAATCTTCAGACTCCGCACAGGACATAACACGCTGAAATACCACTTGTTCAATAAACTAAAGATAGGAGATACCGATGAATGTAATTGTGGTACTGGTAAAATGACAGATAAACATTTGTGCTGTAGTGCCCAATATATGCAGAACAGATAACGATATTTTGGTTCACGCCTGCTTCATTTGATGACAAGCTCTATGGGGATATCAACAAGCTCAAGTTGACTACAGCTTACTTTAACTACATTCCGGTTGACATCTAAAGGTGTATGAAGAAGTACTTAGACTGTCACACTTCATACCACAGGTATGTCGGTAGCAAAAGTGCACCAGAGGCATGAAATAGAATATAGCTTGGCTAGCAAATCCATTAAGTGGAAAGTCTGAATCGAAAGCTCACTGTTTGGGCGTCATCGTAGGTGGAAAAAGTGTCCTAGTGGCACGAAATGGAATATTGCTTGGGTAGCAAATCCATTACATGGAAAGTCCGAATCGAAAGCTCACTGTGTGGATGTCACCTGCAGACTGCATTCTTCTGGTTTCCGGAGGAACAGCATGTGGTGACTGGAAGGCCCAATATACGGAAGTGAGGCTAAGCAGCCATGTGCAGGACGTAACGATTCCTTGGGTGAGCCCAGTACCAGAACGCTATGTGTCGGCTCTGCAAGTATGGAAGCCTCCTTGGATGACGGGGAATGCCCATGGTCTGCCCCTGCCTTCCCTTGAGGACTGACCAGGCTGTCATCGGCTGTTCTAAATGGGCCAGCTGGAATGGGGGATAACACCACAACAGTCAGAGTCAAATGTCCTAAGAAACCCCCGGAAAGGTTAACCCGGTTAAGAAATGAAAACAGAAGTCGGATGAGACGGCCTAACGTCTCAAGAACGCAGCTCTGCTGTAAACAAGCACAACGCAATCACGTCCGAAAAAAAAAACACTCTTCGGATGAACGCATCAGAAGAAGAAGAAGAAGAAGAAGAAGAAGAAGAAGAAGAAGAAGAAGAAGAAGAAGAAGAAGAAGAACCTAACCCTCATTAGATGAAATTGTATGGGCAATAAAGAACCTGAAGAATGGTAAATCACCTGGATATGATAAGATACCAGCTGAACTAATTAAACCGGGAGGAGAAGAAAGCATACGAATCTATCACGCATTATGTGAAAAAGATGTGGAAATATGGTATTTGGCCAACATATTGGAAGAGAACTATCTTTATTCCAATACCAAAAAAGTCAACCTGAAATTATGCACCAACTATAGAACTGTTGCCCTGATCAGTCATGCAAGTAAAATTCTACTAAAAGTCATAATGGGAAGACTTCGTAAGAAAATGGAAGAAGAGATTAACGTGATTCAAGCTGGATTTAGACAAGGAAGAGGAACAAGAGATCACATACTCAACATGCGTTTAATAATAGAGAAGTTTAGATATTTTAATTTCAACCTATTCTCATGTTTTGTGGATTATTCAATAACATTTGACTGTGTACAACATATAAACTTTGGGAAATCATGAGGAAAATAGGCTTTCCATCACATGTAGTACAACCCATAAAAATGCTCTATCTAGACCAACAAACAACGTGTAGAATAGATGGCGAGATATCACATTGGTTTGACAGCAAGCAAGGAGTCCGCCAGGGCTGTGTACGCCGAAAATATAATGAAAAAATTTCAGAGATGATGTAACCATGGTGCAATATGATGCCCTAAATATCGATGATCATGAAATACCGGAGATTTGATATGCTGATGATACAGTATTACTATCCACATCACAGAATGGTACAGAAAAACGAATAACCTCAAAACATGATAGAAAACTGGCATCAAAATATTAACAACATTACTCTATGTGGAGCGGTGATTATAGACTTTAGAAAAGCCTATGATATGAAAGATCACACTGTTCTAATTTTAAAACAAAGTAGAAACAATGAAAGTAAGCTTTAAAATACTGACATTAATAAAATCATTTTTATTAAACAGAAAACTTCTTCTTCTTCTTTCGTTCGCCTGAAATATGTTTATAACTGCAATGTTGTCTCTTGTATGAATCTAACAGTCTTTTTTTAGTTCACTCAGCGGTCCATAGAGTTTATCTACCACTGTTGTCTCTCTAGGCCAGACGATTCGCCTGGATATGTTGTAGTTTGGGCAATCCTTGAGTATGTGCTCTGCTGTCTGCGACGCCAAACCACATGTGCACATGGCTGAGTCCCCAATCTCGAATTTTGTATACATGTGGTTGCGTAATCTATTGTGTCCTGTTCTGAGGCGCAGAAGAATGGCCTGTTCTGGTTTGTCCATAACGTGGTAGTCGTCTTGAGTAAGGTTTGTTTGCAGACAGAAAACAAATTGTATCACACAATAAATAAATATCTCATGCCATTACTATTAATATTGGAGTACCTCAGGGGTCTAAACTTGGCCCTCTGTTATTTGTAATTTATATAAATGATCTTCCCTTATATCGTTCGTCGTCCTGCGATCTATTTGCAGACGACTGCACAGTATATACAAACGTTATTGATTGTAATGAGCTAGAATCATCGTTGAAACAGGAAATAAATAGTGTAGTTAACTGGAGTCATGCAAACCGCATGCAAATTAAAATGTCTAAATCAAAAGCTGTGTTAATAGCAACCAGGCAAAGACTTCACACATGAAAAAAGTCGCTTAAAATTCTACAAGGTTGACTTGATTTCACCAGGTTATAACCCATATGGCTCAGTCTCTTTCCGCAGCGTGGGCTGCCGAAAAGCGTCGCACAAAGCACGAACTTCGTAGCTCTAGCGATGACCCCAAGAGTCTCCGGAAAAATTAACTCGTGAACCGAAGGTTGCGGTCCAGAATCGAACGCACAACCTTCAGAGCCCAAGTCAGATGGCTTGACCACTTTGCCACAGAGACTCCCGGACTTCACACTCTAAACTCGCAGAGAACTCTTCAGCTGCACATTGGTAGCATGCCTGTAGAAAATGTAACCGGTCACAATGCACTGGGTCTTATCATTTATCAAAATCTATCGTTTATTTCCCATGTTCATGCTCTCGTTAAACAAATAGCCAAAAATGTATACCAACTTACCAAAATTAAAAATCTCCTTGAGGAAAACACAAGAAAGATATTCTATACTTCCACAATTTTAATGGATTCTCCAAATCAGTAACAAAACACCTCTATTCCCTCCAGAAAAGGGCAGTGCGTTTAATTAATGGTGAAAAGCTTACCGACAATTCTAACCTACATGAACGTCTTCAGTTACTGCCACTTCACAAACCCCTACTTTTTGATAAGGCAAACCAATTCACAAAATTCTATTTCAAAATGCTCCAAGCTACCTTTGGCCCTTGTTCAAATATAACCAAGACATAGCGAACGACAAAATATACTTCATGTACCTAAACCTAGGATAGACTTATATAAAACAAGCTTAGCATACTCTACCGCTCAGTTGGGGAACAATCTTCCACAAGAAATCAAAGACACCACGAATCATTATACATACAGTCGTAACCTGTTTGAACACTACCTCAGTACAGACTACATACCCCCCCCCCCCCCCCCCTTTAAAAATACAAAATAAATAAATAAATAAATAAATAAACAAACAATAATAATGGAAATTCATCTCAAACGACAACTAGCCCACAAACATTGCCATATTTATGGTATGTTACACCATCCTTAGGTATTTATAATGCCCATATTAAACATTGCCTCAGTAAGTCATGTCTTATTGATTATTTCTACATGCATTTTAATGTTTATTGTTCTTTTGTTGTCTAAGATTAGCTTCATAAGTGATGTTGAATGAAATAATGCGTGAGAGGAAATAGAGAAGAAGGGCAGAATGTCAGACGGGCTTGCGTGCTTAATCCTTAACCCTTTGAAAATAAAGTTTGTTTGTTCGTTCTGTCTTGGTATGTGTATCTGCCCGTCCGCCCGTCTACCTGGTCTTTCGTTCTGATGGTATATCTCTCCGTCCGTCCGTCTCTCTGTCTTGTCTATCGTGCTGATGGTATGTCCGTCCGTCGGTATCTCTGTTCTATCGTTATGCTGGTATGTGTATCTGTTCGTGTGCCTATAAATCACACATTACTATACGTTTATTAATATAGACTGTTCTTGCCCAATGTCAGTTATATCCCATACATCAGTGTCCATACAAAACTTAATTATCTTTCATTGTGGTTTATTTATGCATTGTCATCTACAGAACACTGCAGGAAAGGATGCTCCACACAGCCTATGCCTTCTTCTGCTGGGTAGCACTGGAAACGGCAAAAGCTCCATGGGCAATTCCATCTTAGGTGAAGCTGTGTTTGCCACAAGCTCTTCTGTGAACAGTTCCACTCCAAACATTGCAAAGGGCAGTATCCAGGTGGGAGGCCAGAATATTACGGTTGTTGATGGACCAAGTGTACATGACTCAGTGGGGAATGATCATGACTCCATGGAACGAATTGCTTCCGGAATGGAAAAATCTTTGGATCTGTGTGATTATGCATTTTCTGCTATCGTAATTGTTCTCAAATTTGGAACCCGTTTTACGAAACAAGAAGTAGATACAATTAAATTAATTAAATCTGTGCTGGGGAAAGACGTCATTCGAGATTATGGCATCTGTGCTGTCACCTATGGGGATAACTTTGAGCATGCTGTTGAAGAAGCAGCAGAGGATGGGCAGCAGTTGACGTTTGAAGGTTGGTGCCGAGAGCAAACTGGTGAAGTGAAGACTTTGTTTGAGGAGTGCAGCTTCAGATGTGTCCTCTTTGATAATAGGACTAAGGATTTGAATAAGAAGAGTTATCAACGCCAGGCACTTCTAAACATGATGGATCCTAAGAAGACGTACTCGAAAGAAGAATTTCTGCGTGCTGAAGAAGGTCTGAAAGAACTACTGGCTTCAAAGGAACTGATTCCTAATTTAGAGCACCAGACACAGCTTCTTATTGATGAAACCTGTCGTGATATGAAAAGGGCTTCTGGTGATGATGCACATCAATACAATAGTCGCATGGTCTTGCTCTTGCAGAAGTTGAACAACCACCAAGAGATGGTGAAGGAATTAGGACTTGGTTCTTCTAAACTCAGCCAACTCTTGTTGTCACTGACAGTTCTGCAAAGCGAAATACGCTCCAAAATTGGACAGCGAAGAACAATAGAAGACAGCAAAAGCCAAATCACTCAATTGGCCAGAGGTATTGTTCCGCCAACCGTTGACCTAACAAAGAGCGAAGGGAATGGCTATGATCATTATTCATTTGAATATATTAACTTCCCAGCATCTGAAACAATGTATTTTAATGAACAATATAACCAACAATATAATTGGGGGGACCACAAAGTTACAATATCTGCTTCGGTGAAAAGAAAATGGAAAAAGGTTTTCAGACGTTTGAGTCTACTGACGGCGAGCACTTACAATTATTTAACCCACACGAAGAACACAACCGTTTAACGATTATTACAATATACTACAACAAGTAATCACTGGGAAAGCTGCTAATAGAGAATAGACTACTGAAGCCCTTTGATGTTCCTATACGCAGACTCATAGATTTGGGATAGGATTCTAGTTTAGCATAGTAATAATAAAGTTAAAGATAACCTCTGTACAGCAGTAAGTAAAATAAATAAAGTAAAGTAAGTAGAGTAAGTAATGTTAAGTAAAGTTAAGTAAGTAAAATAAGAAATGCAAGTAAAGTAAGTAAAGAAAGTAATATAATGTAAGGAATGTATGTTAAGTAAGTAAAAAAAAAAAGTAATGTAAGTAAAGAAAGTAAAATAAGTAATGTAAAGTAAGTAAGTAAGTTAGTTAAGTAAGTAAAATAAGTAATGTAAGAAAATAAAGTAAAATAAGTGATGTAATGTAAGTAAATAAGTTAAATAAGTAAAACAAGTAATGTAAGTAAAGAAAGTAAACTAAGTAAATGACGCTTTTACTCGCCCAAAGCATTGGGCATATGGTGCTAGACCCATATTTATATAGACCTAACAACGCTCAGTGTGTGATGGGGGTTCGGTATCCCCCGGTCGCCTTTACTTCCCAATAAATTTCCTGGTACACATTTTGGGCTGGGTCGACGTGGGAAACCAGGACACTGTTAAAAATCCACCCCGGTGTGGATTCGAACTTTAAACCACCGGACCGATAGGCAAACATTTAATAACTAAGCTGCCCTCAAACCCACACCTCACCCCCACACCACCACACCCACCCCTACACCCCACACCCACCCACACCACCACCCCACACCAACCACCCCACTGTAAAGTTGTCAGGAAAGAACTAATTGTAAAACACTTTTAATTTGTGACACGATATCATGCCACTCAGGATAGTCCCATACATGCCCAATCTCCGTAAACAAACAAATACAGTCGTTGATTGGTGTTCTTGGCGAATTAGATGGTAGTGATTTGATCTCAAGAGACAAACGTATTGACTGATAGATTACAGGAATCATGGTATTCTAGGCAGATTCGATTGTGGTGATTTGATCTCAAGAGACAAACGTATTTACTGGTGGATTACTGGATTAATGGTGTTCTTGGCGGATTTGATGGTGGTAATTTGATATCAAGAGGCAAACGTATTGACTGACATTAACATTGTGGAGTACTGTGCCCGAATCTCAGTACGCCGAGGAAAGGTCAAACTGACACATAATCAGATTGCAACTGGTACGTTTAGTATTGGGGTATCACGAAGTTGTTAATGATAAGTTCGTGATATGGTCGTTGTCTAGGTAACGATGCTCCTGGTGTGTCAATTGAGCTATCTAACTGTCTCTTAATCCAACTCACCCCTGCAGTGCACATTCACTAGTAATGAAACAAGATTGAGTTGGCGCACATAATCTTTTAATCCAGAAAGAACACGGACAAACGGAACATGTTTATACATCCAGAAATCAATATAATCCACAGAATATACACACTACAACCCATACGATGGGTCTAGCCTTCACTCACTATGCAACCCACTCTGGGTTCAGGCCTCGATTAACTATCCAACCCCCACTGGGTTTTAGGCCTGCATTCACAACTCAACCCACTCTGGGTTCAGGCCTCGATTCCAACTCCGAGAAATACACAACACAGTTCTCCTCGACTACCGAACCGTCGGCGTCTAACCATCCACTCTTTTCCAGCGACCTGACTCCTCAGTCAGTCCAAGCTTCCACTGCTAAGTCAAAGTTTTCCACTGTCTTTTAATCCTGCTGTGTAGCCCCTCCCTGGGCTCCCCACAACATTACACACCAGCCTAAAACTGTCTTTCTCCCCATCCACCCTGGGGTCTCCTCTCACCCTCACCATTATTTCTCATGGTTAGTTGTTTTTCTCGTAGTCTTGCTACAAAGATCACCCATCTCAATGTCAATGACCCAGGCATATGTAATGGGGATATTCGCTGGTTGTTTAATTTGTTAATGACGTCTGGAAATATCCAGAGTTCTGTTGTATCAGCTCTTGACTCACATGATATTAACAAATTAAGAGAAAATTGAAGAAGACACTAGATGAAACGCTAGACAACAAAACAAACAAATGAATCAACTGTGGTCGCTGAAGACAATGGACAAAACAATGTTCTATTATTTGAAAGATCTATACACAGTTATCGGTGCATCTGTGGCGTAGTTGCTATAGACTGGCCTGCCGACCTAGAGGGCATGGGTTCGATGTGCAACGAGGCGGATTCGAACTGGTAAAAGTCACCTGGGCTACCAGATTGAGTCATCCTATCATGGGTACCAGGAAATGTCGTGGGAAGTAAAGGCAGCCAGAGTGATTGAACCACATCACCCACCGAGTGCCCATTGGTCTATACAAATAAGAGTCTCGCACCGAATGCCCTGTGCGCATAAGGCGTTTAGAAAGGACATTTACTTTATACATTTATATTTTGCTTGTTTTCAACCAGTGTCCTTATACATGCTGTATATTTTACCAGTCTTTGTTGTCTAAAAGTACATAAACTATATATTTTACCCGTCTTTTTCTTTTAAAAGTGCGTACACTATATTTTACCTTTCGTATTGCTCTAAAAGTATTTAAACTGTACATTTTATCTTTCTTATTGTTCTAACAGTACATAAGATGCATATTTTACCGTTCTTGTTGTTCTAATAATACATAACCTATAAATTGTACCGTTTTTATTGTTCTAAAAGTACATAAACTGTATATTATATAATTCTTGTTATCGTAAAAGTACATAAATTGTATATTTTAATCTTCTTATTGTTTGAACAGTGCACCAATTTTATATTATACCCATCTTATTGTTCTCAAAGTACATAAACTGTATTTTGTTTAACCTTCCTTATTGTTCTAAAAGTACATCAATTGAATAATTTACCCTCCATATTGTTCTAAAAGTACCTCAGCTGTATACTGTACCCTTCTTATTGTTCCAAAAGTGCATCTGCTATATAATGTACCCTTCTTATTTTGCTAAAAGTACATCAACTGTATATTGTACCCTTCTTACTTTTCTAAAAGTACGTTAACTGTAAACGAGTAGTGTGTCTTTCTTATTGTTGTAAAAGTACATTTTTCTTTCTTCTTTCGTTCGCTTGAAATATGTCTATAAATGCGTTGTTGTCTCCTGTATGAATTTAACTGTTTTTTTTTGTTCATTCATCGATCCATAGAGTTTATCATCCACTGTTGTCTCTCAAGGCCAAAAGGTTTGCCTAGATATGTTGTATTTTGGGCAGTCTTGGAGTATGTGCTCTGCTGTCTGCGACGCCAATCCATATGTGCACATGACTGATTCACCAATCTTGAATTTTGTATACATGTGGTTGCGTAATGTATTGTGTCCTGTTCTGAGGCGCAGAATAATGACTTGTTCTGGTCTGTTCATAAGGTGGTAGTCGTCTTGAGCAGGTTTTGGTGGTTTTCTGGCTGATTTGATCATTCTTTTCTTTTAGTGGTATATAATGGGCACATCGGGCTGTTCTTCTTTGGCTCCTTCCTTAGCCAATCGATCAGCTCTGTCGTTTCCGGGCACTCCACAGTGGTATGGTATCCACTGTATGGTGACCTTATGCTGACTGCTAAGTTCAGAAAGTAGTGTCTTTAGTACTGGCAATTTCCCAGACAGGAGCGCCTCGAGTATTGATTTTACATCTGTCAATAGCACCACAGGCTGTCTACCATGGCTGGTATTTAGTAATTTCTCTGTTGCTATCTTGCTAGCCTCAATTTCAGCATCATAGTTATGGCAGTACTTTCCTGTTGGAAATCTGGCTGTGTCACTAGTATTATTTGGGTATTCTATGTAAACTCCCGCTCCTCCATTTCGAACAGCATTTTGTGCTGACCTATCTGTGTAGACTCGGATCCAGAGGTCCTGTGGGTATTCTTCATCAAGGAAACTGAGAGTGGCTGTTCTGCGCTGTACACTGTTTTGTCTCCCTTGTCAAATACGCCTCGCACTTTTGTCTGGATTTGTAATGATAGTCTATGTTCATCTTTCCATGGAGTTCGCTCTGGAATAGTTGTCAGGGGGGTAACCAACTGTGGGCTGATCCTCTGCAGAGTCGCCCCATAGCTAAGTTTTCAAATCTGTTCTTCATAAGGTGGCCTGGCAAACTGAGAAACCTTTCTGCTTGTATTAACGTTTTCGTATCTCTGCGCTCTCTCAGTGCTTGTGTCCTCCTTATCTTCTCCATCTCCACTATAGGGGTTGATCTCATCCCTCCTGTGATGACTCTAAGTGCTTGATTTTGCACCTTGTCCAGCTCTTGTAGTGTAGTTTTTGATGCTAACCCCACGCAGTTGACCCGTATTCCAGGTGTGGTCGTATGCTCTGTTTGATAAACTTTGCTAAGTATTTTCCCACTGGCTCCCCATATGGTTCCACATAGTTTTCTCAGGATGGCTATTTTCTTTCTGGCTTTTGCTCCTGCTTATTTTATGTGTTTTCTCCGTGTCAGCCTGTCATCAAATGTTACTCCAAGGTATATTGGTTCTTTATCTTCTCTTAGGGGTGTTCCATTTATCTGGATGATCCCTGCCTTTTGTTTTGGAAAGCGGGTAAATATAGTGCTGCTGCACTTGTCAGTGTTTATGCTGACAAACCATCTATTTGTCCATACAACAAATGTATCTACAGCTCTTTGTAGCGATCTGGTGGCCACTGATGTGTGTTCATTTGTGATTCATAGAACCAGGTCATCAGCGTATATTGCCGCTTTAGTTCCATGCGGTAGATTAGCAACAGGATTATTGATGAAGATTAGAAAAAGTGTGGGGGGGGGGGGGGGGGCAAGACTCCGCCCTGGGGAACACTGTGACGCAATAGTACTTTCTTGCTCTTGAGTCAATCTACCTGTACTCGGGTTCTTCTGTTGTGCAAGTATGCTTTCGTCCATTTGTACATTCTTCCATTGACTTGACTTTACAGTGTCTCAGTTTCTTAATCAGACCTTCTTTCGAGACTTTATCAGAGGCTTTCTTCAGATCCATCTTTGCCGCAAGCACCAGCTTCTTACCATGGAATGCATCCTCTTGCACTGCCTAAAGCCAACCTGCTGTGACACAAGGATGTTTTCACTTTCAATGTACCACAGCAGTCTGTGGTTAATGAATGCGCTCCAGTGTTTCGCAGAGACAGCTGGAGAGGCTAACTGGTCTTTAGCTGGAGGCAATAGAACTATCTTTCCCTGATTTTAGGAGGGGTAGCATGATTGCTTCTCTCCAGGCTTGTGGAACACTGCCTAAGGTCCAGCTGTTATTGAACAGCTTTGCTTTGTCCTCTGTTCCTAAGTTCTTGATCATTTCATTGGAGATACTATCAGTTCCTGGTGACTTTCTCATTTTCAGTTTTGATATGGCTAGCTCCATTTCACACTTCGTATTGTCGTAAAGAGGAGGCAGACTTATAGAGTGAGCAGAACAGCATGATGTTATGTTATATCTTCTGTCTTTTACTGCCAATATAGTACTTTGCGGTGTATGGCAGAGGGGTCATGAGCCTGAGGAATTAAGGCCGCCTGGCTAGTGCAGACGACGCGAAGTGTACAGGTTAGAGTTTTCTTTTTGATCCCGACAGAAAAAAACTGCACACCTTACCGAGGATTCGAACCCGGGTCTCCCGAAGGAGCATTCGTATTCTAGTCACTCGGTCAGCCGCTCTTCGTTATATGTTATGTTATATTTTATTTATGCCGGCTCCCTGGCCGAGAAGTTAGCAGCTTTCTTCGTTAATGCCGAATACTCTCGTGGTTGACGTGAGCGCACGAGAATTAGAAGTGGTTCGAGTCGCGACAGTGACTTATGAGAGTATGGAGCCGGTCGCTCAGAAAGTTGTGGCGTGCTGATGAGCGTAAACTAGCCTAGGAATCAACATACAGCTGAAAGATGTTGGTGTTGACCGCAATATCCTGAAACAGGATGGAAACGCGGAAAAAGAAATATTTTATTTATATGTTATGTAATATTTTATAGTATATGTTATGTTATATGTTATGTTATATGTCATGTTATATGTAATGCTATATGTTATGTTACCACGATCGACATCCCTGCACTTCGGGTATTCCCGTGTGTGCTCAGTCCTCCGATGCAGTAGCCATCGTAGTTAGTTAGTTAGTTAGTTAGTCGACAGATCATCCTCGTTGCACATCGAACCATTCAGTCCATAAGTGCTCGGATCCCCTCCTTAGCAAATCCCGCAGCGTGTAGCGGCTAACGACGCCAGTTCTGTGTTGGTTTATCAATCTCCTTTGGCTTCCTGCGTAGTGTTCTTGTTTGGCCACCCCTCTTTTAATTTGCTGCTTCCGCAGTCTGGCCATTGTTGTAGATTCACAGTCATCACTTGGTTCTCGCAAAAGTCTCACTTCTCGTAGAGCATTCAGAATGTCAGCCTGGTCCATGGCGCTTCCACCCTCCACAGTAGCCTCACCTGCGAGCTTGTCAGCCCGCTCATTTCCTTGTAATCCCGCATGCCCTGGCACGAAGATGAAACTAATCTTTGCCAGCCGAGACCGCTTCAGAGGCAGCAACCATTCTCTTCGGATCGACCCCTCCTCTATCCTCTTGATCATGTTCATTGAGTCGCTAAGGAAACAAGCCCTAGTGAATGTCTGTGTCTCGAGCCATGTTATTGCTTTACTTACTGCCATGACTTCCATGGTCAGGCTACTTGTGGTTTCAGTGAAAGCACCAGAGTCCTCCTTCACAATTCTCCCTCCCGCCCGAGCTGTAAAGGCCCATGAGCTTCTCACATGTCGGACGACCGACCCATCTGTGTAGATGACCGCGTCACCGTCTAGCGAATTCTCGAAAATCAACGCTTGTACTTCAGCCTCAACAGCAGCCGGATTTTCTTGTCTGCATTTTCTATCTAGTTGGATGCAAAATGAAAAGGATGTGCAGAAGTCTGTTGGCACAGTAGCCATCGTAATGTATCTCTACAGGCCAGACGAAGAGAGGGATAATGTATGTACGAGTAACTGTTTGTTCGTGTATTTGTGATTGTGAGTGGGTTTATGTGCATGCGAGGGAGTGTGTATTTGTGAGTTATTGAGTGGGTGTATAACTGTGCGAGTTTGTGTAAATGATGTATGTATGTATGTTGGTATATGTTTATACACGTGTGTGGGTGTGTGTGTGTGTGTGTATATATATATGTGTGTGTGTGTGTGCGCGCGCGTGCGTGTGTGCCTGTCTCATAACATTGTAATATGTTTCTTTGTTCGCATATCCTTTACAGGACATCGCTGTCAACATCAGCATCTTTTAGCTGATTGCTGATTTCTTGGCAAGACTACGCTCCGTAGTTTGCCATTGTTCTCTGAGCGACCGGCCCACATAACCCGTAAGTTACCGACGTGGAGAGAACCGCTACCGATTCTCGCGCACGTCACGTTACTCACGAGAGTATACGGGATTACGGAGAAAGTCGTGTATCTCCTCGACCAGGGAGACCGGCACATTGTAATATACATTGTTTATATTCACAGCATTCGTTTGACAATGGCGCTTTCTGTGTGAATGTAACACGCACAATAGATAATTGATGTATGAAAGATGAGTAGTTGGAAGGTCTGACTTTAAGACGGGCCTGTGTGCCCTATTTGTCACCCTTTGAAAATAAATTTTGCTCATTCGTTCCCATGAGGAATTGTTTAGAGAGGAGCTTGATATAACCCTTGTATTAACAAGATTGGAGAAGAGCTTGCTATGACCCTTGTACCAATATGAGGAGTTAGCTAGAGACGATCTTGATATAATTCTTTTATCGAAATGCAGAACTGTGTGGACGTAGAGTCCTGGCAATAAGATTACGAACTAGATTCACAACAGCCTCATTTATAGAATATGTCGACATGTTTTAAAAGTCGCATAAATTATACAAAAATCAGACTGCTAAAGCGATAATATATTAATTATAGACACAGTACATATATATTTCATAATGCAATGGCAAACTACTCAACGTAAATATTGCTTAGTAAATCACATAACCCTAAAACATGCTAAGGTTGATTACAATGTTTTGTAAACGACAAGCAACTATTTTTTTTAACATAAACATTTAAAGAATGTCAAGTATAAACCAAACAAAAACGCTATTAAAGTAGATCTGTGTGCACTCAGAATGAGAAGGAGGTTAAACACAAATTGAACATAATAAATATATACGGTTGACGTTCTACTTTAAGATGTAAATGATTAATGACTAATAAAGACGATTAAGCAAAGAGAATTATAATATTTTGTTCACTTGAAACGTCATGAAACGTCAGATTAGTGTCCTAAACCTGCGACTGGCCTAGCAAGCCGGCAGGGGATCTTCATACTGCTCGTAGAAAAACTAAGAAGTATAAACGGACTGAAACAAGTAAAGAGCTTCAAGTACCTAGGAAGTATAATATCATCAAATGGCAGATCAGAAGACGAGATCGAAAATAGGTGCAATAAGGCAAATCAACTCATTGGACAAATGGCACCAATACTAAAGAACAAACATGTATCAATAACTACTAAGAAAGCACTTTACAACACAATCTTCCTACCAACTCTGTGCTACCAATGCCAAACCTGGACAATGACAGAAAAAGAGAAAGAAAAATCACAACAACAGAAATGAGGTTCCTGAGAAGAATACTCAACGTATCAAGAAGTGATAAGATCAGAAATGAAGAAATCAGGACTAAAGTGGGGGTTAAAGCTGCTCTAGATTTTATTAGAAAGCAGCAAGTCAAATGGTTTGGCCATGCAAGTAGGCTACCAGTCAACAGCATGCCACAACAAGCAATGATGTACAGACCAGATGGAAACAGAGGAAGAGGCCGACCACGTAAACGTTGGACGGAGGGAATAACAGAATCCATGGGAATGTCGATATACGAAGCCCATAACCGGGCACTCTCACGAAGTTTATACTTCACCTCGACACCGCAAGGTACAAGAGGAACATGATGAGATGAGAAACGTCATGAAAGTTTGGACAGAACAATCATGGAGGGGTATATGTCAGGGAAGAGATGGAGAGGAAGGCCAAAGAGAAGAGGGGTGCAGGATATGGCAGATGATCTCCAGATGAGTGTATCGGACACGAGATATCTTGCATATGACAGAGAAGACTTCCAGACGGTTGTTATGGGAACGAGGTTCTGCTACTGAGTGAATAAATGAATGAATGAATGAAATGAAATAAATGCCAAAACAGTGACTTGTTGGCAACGGGGAAGACAAAGAGACACATACTTGGATGTCTGGCCACATGGTATCAAAGGGACAAGAACACAGAACTGGTCCAAGACCTTGATCATCGTGTGAAATGTCGAACATGACCATCCACGCTTCTCTAAATTAAAGGTATATATATATATATATATATATATATATATATATATATATATATATATATATATATATATATATATATACAATATATATACTATCATGACAGTAAACTAATCAAGTGCCAACTTACATGGTCATTGGCATCATCATCATGTGCCATGTCGATAAGCGTGGTCAGTCGTGGTTCGCTATCTCACGTGATCACCAGAATCGTGGATAAGCTCTGTATTCTTGTCTTGACCATGCCATGTGACTAAGCTATCCAGAAATATACTACTCTGCCTTCCCCTTGTTATTTTTTCTTCAATCTTGCCAGTCGTCACCAAGTTCTTTAGTTTATGTATTCTCATAAAGCGCCCAAAAAATGTGACTGATACGCCTAATTTCTCTTATCTTTGATATTAAGGCAACATAAATCTGAAGGTAGTGATTAATGACAATCGTCATCAAAGCACTCCAGACAGGACCTTAGATGCTCCAGTCTCCTCCTTGGCATCTCCATCAGCGTATATTCACTAATCGCACCAGTTCTGTGTGAGTTAATCAACTCTCTTGTGATTTTGTAACATTTTCATATCTGACAGCTGCCTTCTTCACTCCCACTCTCCTCTCACTCTAGATATGGAAGCAGATTCCCCGGTGTCCTCAGATTCCCCAGTGATCTTAAATCCATCTGTTCGTCCAGCATCTCTTATGGCGTAGATGGTATTCTTGTTATTCAGATTCTAACTTTCTTTCAACCCGCACATTGATTTTGTTAATACGATTGAATAGTATGATACAAGTAGTATAGTAGATCGCCCCTAATTCTAAATCTCGTAAGCTCTTTGGAAAAGGGCTGTAGATATATATCTTAAAAAAGTATGAAGAAATTATCAATGGCAGGCAAGCAAGAGGTATACAAAGATATAAGTGGGAAGATAATGCCAAACGGTGGACGAAAAACAGTCTGCCAGGTTGCACACAGTGAGAGGCAAGAAATTTGTTTAGATCTACTTTAGCTAATTTTTATTATGGAGAGGGAATTTGATCGTTTGATTAATTGATTGCTTGATTGAAGTGAGGAGGTAATCCAGCACACATTGCTTCATACTCTATCTTTCAGATTAATTTAGTTTTGAATTAATATTTGTGCCAATATAACTGAAATAAAGAGAGATTTGTTTCAACGACATAATAATATTCTTTTTATTTGTGTTTGTGAGCACCCCCACCGTTTGTGTGTGTTTTCAGCTCTACATGAAAAACTAACGCTTAATCTGGCCAGCCGCTTAAATGAGTCAAATTAGTCATTAACCTGGAATAAGCAGAATAGTCTGTCTGTCTGTCTGCCTGTCTGCCTGCCTGCCTGTCTGTCTGTCTGTCTGTTTGTCTGTCTGTCTGTCTGAGCCGGCCCGGCTCCACCCAGTCCCTGGTGGGGAGCATCTCATTTAATTCATATAAGTAGTCATATAAGCTCCCGTTCCCGACTATCTGTCTGTCTGTCTGTCTGTCTGTCTGTCTGTCTGTCTGTCTGTCTGTCTGTCTGTCTGTCTGTCTGTCTGTCTGTCTATCTGACCCGGCGTGGCTTCGCCCAGCTCCTGGCACACAGTAACTTAAAAGAATGTCCTTCCACACACCATCCATTATTTTTAATGAAAACTGTTTTTAATCACCTACATGATTGTAGATAACTTCTTTAAGCATAAAAAGATGAGTTACAATGTTATGCATTATGCATTATTTTTATGAAAACTTTGAAAATGCCTTAAAGATTATATCATTATTATTATAACTCATATGCCTGTAAATAACTATAGACAAAGAGTTTATAAATCTTTGAAAACGATGCAACAATATGACTATAAAGTATATAGAAATGTTATTAAAAGTTATGCCCATAGAAATAACTTTTCTAGAGTTAAGTCCCCTTGCTATATAGAAATTATATTGAAAAATGAAATCTTAAATTTTAGTAAGTAAGTTGATTTAAAGAGGCTACAAAAATAGTCAGACAGCAGAAGCGAGAATATATGAGTAATATAATCAAAGATATGGAAACTAATCACCAGAAAAATGAATCAAGAAATTGTTTTAAAGAACTGAAGTCAATGAAACGAGGGCACCAACAAAACATATATGGTTTACAAGACAAAAATGGGAATATGATAAATACCAATGAGGAAATGTGCAACACATGGACATAATATTTTATTGAATTACTAAATTGTGAAGCTCCAAGCAACATTTTCCCACAGGAAGAGGTTTTAACATGCGAACCACAAATTGAAGAACCTACATTTGAAGAAATCCTATATGTAATCACACGACTTAAAAACAATAAGGCAACTGGGACTGATGGAATTGCTGCTGAATTTATAAAGGCAGGTGGCCATGCATTACATGTGTTGTTTGTCCTTCAAGAATGATGATGACCATTCATTTCATCCAGTGGGGTTGAAGGTGTGGAGCCGTGGGTTCTAAGATGGCTGATAAGGCCTATTTTGGCTCGAAATGTTCTTTGACAATGTGGGCAAAGAATGCTTGACGTCTCTGGAGGAGGATTTCCTGCAGTGGTTTTTCTGTCCTGCCTTTTTTTCACAGCTCTTGCAGTCCTGGTTGCCTCACATATGACTGCACCCTTGCGTAATGATGCACGCCACGAATTTCGGTCTCTGGCTGCAGCCTCCCAGGTGTCATGATGAATTCCAAAAGCATTCAGTGAAATTTTCAGAGTGTCTTTAAAACGTTTCCTCTGGCCACCTTGGGAGCGTTTACCACAACGCAGTTCGCTGTAGAAAATTCGTTTAGGGAGCCTGTGATCTGGCATGCGAGTCAAGTGGCCAGCCCAGCGAATCTGATTCTTCATCAGTAGAGTGTGGATACTGGGCATGGATGGTCTTTCTAGGACTTCAGTGTCTGGAATCTTGTCTTGCCATTTAATCTTCAGTAGCTTCCTTAGGCAGACTGCGTGGATGTGGTTTAGTTTCCTAGCGTGTCGCTGATAAACAGTCCAGGTTTCACAAGCATATAGCAGTGTGGATAATACAACTGCTTTGTAGACTTTTAGCTTTGTTTGCAGGCTTATTCCAGTTCTGTCCCATACATTCTTGTACAGTCTGCCAAAGGCTCCACTGGCCTTGGAGATTCTTGCATTCACTTCGTCATCGATTGTGGCAGCTTGTGACACGGTGCTGCCAAGATAGGTGAATTTGTCCACAACACTTAGTCTATGATCATTCACTTTGATATTCGGCATAGTGTGATTAGTCCCTGGAGCTGGCTGGTACATAACTACAGTCTTCTCCAAGTTGATATTGAGCCCAAAGTTGGCACAGGCATGTGAGAAAGCTGAAACATTATGTTGCATGTCCGCCTCTGAGTTGGCGTATAGAGCACAATCATCAGCAAACAGGAGCTCTCTGACGAATTTACATCTAAAGCTATACGAACTAATAATAAAGATCTAGAGGACATAAGAATTACCCCATGACTGGAAAGAGTCATTATTGATACCTATCTTTAAGAAAGGAGACAAGTTCAATGTGGAAATTATAGAGGAATATCACTACTGTCCACAATCTATAAGATACTATCCGCAGTATTACTAAATAGACTAAAACCATATTCAGAAGACATATTAGGTGACTACCAGGCGGGTTTTAGACAAAACAGATCAACAATAGATCAGATATTTATCTTACGACAAATAGCCGAGAAACATTGGGAATATAAAAGAGATCTCCATAACATTTTTGTGGATTTTAAAAAGGCTTATGATAGTGTCCATAGGAATAGTCTATGGAATGCTATGCAGGAATTTGGAATACCAAGGAAGTTAGTCAACATGACCAGACTATGCATGGAAGATACTTATAATATAGTAACATATGAAGGTAGGAAATCAGACCCCTTCCAAATAACATCTGGCTTGAAACAGGGTGATGCACTATCGCCGCTACTCTTCAATCTGGCTCTAGAGAAAGTTGTAAGGAAGGTAAAGGAGGAATGTGATATTGGAGGAACATCCAAGCTGCTTGGTTATGCAGATGATATAGATATTATAGGGCAAAGTGAACAAAAGACATTGGAAATATTGACTCACTTAAAGGAAAAAGCCCAACAGATGGGGCTGGTTATCAACCAAGATAAGACATAATATATGGTAATTTCAAGAGTCGGAATGGCTAAAAACTCTGGCCACATACAAATAGATAATATGACCATTAAAAGAACGGAAACATACAAATACCTGGGTACAATCTTCAACTGCTCCAACATCATAATGGAAGAAATACAAACTAGAATCAACTCTGGAAATAAGATATACTATGCACTACAACATCTACTAAAATCAAAGGCGCTATCTCGTAACACCTAAATCACAATATACAAAACACTGATCAGACCAGTTGTGCTGTATGGCTCTGAAACCTGGAGTACAACGAAAAGAGACGAAGCCTTGGTACAAACCTTTGAGAACCAAATTTTAAGACGCATCTTTGGACCCATTAGGGATACACATAGTGGAGAGTGGAAAAGAAGAAGTAACAAAGACATTTATGTTCTGTTTAAGTCCCCGCTAATCACTGGTATCATGAAGGCTAATAGACTACAATGGCTGGGGCATAAAGAAAGAATGGAAGATAATAGGGAAACAAAACTCGCTTACACTCAGGAAATAAATGACCGCAGACCCCGAGGTAGACCAAGAAGGCGGTGGAGAGATAATACATGTACACACCTACAAGCACTTGGAATCAACGACTGGCAAGAGAAGGTCCACCAGAGAGACGAATGGAGACGGATTGTATTTGCAGCAAAGAACCTCAATGGCTCGGAACGCTGAAGAAGAAGAAGAAGAAGAAGAAGAAGAAGAAGAAGAAGTAGTAGCCGATTTTACACTAAAAAACTATGACAGAAAGTTGCACAGGAATGAAAAGAAGACGTGTAGAAAATGTCATCTCAATCGGATGGACCGTTCGCGAACGCATAAAGAACGGACGGACACACATTGCCATTTATAGATATAGATTTGATTTCTTCATTAGTTCATTGAATATCCGACTTCATTATTTCATTAAATATCCGACTTTATTAGTTTATTGAACATTCGATATCATTAGTTCATTAAACATCCGATTTAATTAGTTCATCGAACACCCTACTTCATTAGTTCATTGAGCATCGGACTTCATTGGTTCATTAAACATCCGACTTCATTAGTTAATTGAACATCCGACTTCATTAGATCATTGAACATCCGACTTCATTAGTTCATTGAACATCCGAATTCATTAGTTCATTGAAAATCCTACTTCATTAATTCACTGAACATCCGAATTCATTAGTTCATTGAACATCCGATTTCATTAGTTCATTGAACAATCTACTTCATTAATTCATTGAACATCCGAATTCATTAGTTCATTGAACAACCTACTTCATTAATTCATTGAACATCCGAATTCATTAGTTCATTGAACATCTGATTTCATTAGTTCATTGAATCACTCGACTTTATTATTTCATTGAATCATCCAACTTCATTAGTTCGTTGAACAGCCGACTTCATTAGTTCATTGAAAATCCGATGTCATTAGTTCGTTGAACATCAGATTTCATTAGTTCATTTCGGCAGAACGATACAGATATCGCAGCTCTACTGTTAACAGACACAACGCAATTACGTCCACAACAAACATCTCGGATGTACGAAGAAGAAGATGAGTTATACGGATTCATATTTCTGTAGAATTAAATTGCCCTGAATAAATTCATTTTCGGAAAATAATTTTGCGTGCGGCGCTTAGTAGCATTATACCAATTGTTTGACATATTCTTTTCAGTAAATTCTCCTTCTGTCTTTTCCCAATATTATGATACTCATGCTCCGCATGCAAGTGTGTTTGTCGAAGCTGCTCCACTAGTTCTCCATACCTAGCTTGGTTCTCTTCAATTGTTCTTTGCAGTTCGACAATTTGCTGTTGTGCTTCTTGTTGTGCTTCTTCTTGCTCTTGAATTCTGTAGCGCTGTTCATCTAACTTTAATTGGTCCATTTGTGCAATACATTGCCTTATCTGGGCCTGTAACTTGATAGCTTTGTATGTGTTATCTATCTGTTCATCAACTGCTTGGCCAATCTTTCGCGCGTTGATTAAGACGTCATTCAGAACACCAGTTCCTCGGTCCTGCTTAATGAGGCTTTGTATCAGAGCTTGAACTCTATGTTTAAGCCCCAGTCGCTTGCCCAGTTGAATTTGTTCAAACTGTTGAATGATAAGGCTTGCCTCCATTAAGCTTTCCTCGCGAATAACCGGGTACTTAGCTTCAGTTAAAAGTCGATCACGTTCTCTCTGAGCTCTTCTGAAGTGCTCATCACTATACCGCTGTCCTCTGTGGCTCAAGCTATCAACCATTGTCAAGAGAAGATTCCGCTGGTCATTCAGCTTAGCCAAATCTGTGCTTTTATTGTCAAACAAGATTACTCTATCACCGCATTCAACCAGCAAATCCTTGAATACACCTTCTTGCTGAAAGCACCATTCTTCAAATGTTCTGACATCGGCTGCTTCAGGGTAAAAAATATCGCCATGCGTCAACACAAGAATTGTGAACTTCTTCACAAAATCCGGACCAAATATGCCCTTCAGCAGTTGCACCGTCTGCTTGTCCTCCTTGGTGAATCTGCCTCCATAGCGTAGAATCAGTAGAATGGCATGGTATCCTCTGGGATTTGCTGCTACAGCGTATTGCATGGCACTTACCACCAGTCTGAGAGCGTCTTCCTGACTCAGATCTGTATCAAAGACCCCAGGTCCATCTACTACTTGCACGATGCGACCGCAGACCTCCGAGTACTCCATCTGCACCTCCTTGGTGACAGACGTTGTGTTTCCCCTACATTGAAATACTTGTCTTCCCAGAATACTGTTTCCGGTGGCACTTTTTCCGTTTCCTGTTTTCCCGATAAGAAGAATGTCCGTACACTCTTTGTTCTCATCAATGTCCATGTATTCAGTTGACCCATCCATGGTTATCTGAGAAATAGAACAGACAAAAGTTAGTTGCATATCCTTCAGAGGATGTCGTAGTCATCTCCAACATTTTGTGTGTGTGGCTATTTGTCATATATTGGCAAGTTTCCGTTCAGTGGTTTGCCATTGCTTTCTGAACGAGTGGCACTCATACCAACGAGGGTTGCAGTCAAATCGCCCACAGCAATGTTTCTAATGCGGTATGCGGAATTGCGAATTGAATTCTTAACTCCTTCACCACAGAGCACGCAATAAGAAAAAATCAATCACAAAATTGAAATAAAATTATTTTGTTGTCTGCTTTTATATGTGTTCAAATATTTCCACAGCGTGAACGCCACATTTTCCAGTTTTTAAAACTATATGCAATCGTTACTAGTTCATGAAAACAATATAAAATAACACAAAGTAATGCAGCTTTACAGAACAGGATTAAGACAAACGCAGAACATTGCGGCGACTAGCCTTCATAAGCAAACAAATACATACACAAAACACTATATATAGTCACGGAGAAGACCCTCCGTTGACTACATTAAGACAATGAAAGCAATGAAGAGACAATTAAAACTTGAAAAAATAATGTTGCTACTTATCTTAGAATCCAAGCTGTATACTGACAAGATACGACGCGGAATTGTTTTCAACCAAAGAGGTCACGACCCAGAATGTAATCTGAGACCTAACCCCATAGGTTCTCAAACTGGTGTCGGACCGTGGACACAAACTATCAGGGTAGTGCTATCAGAGTGGCGGGTGGTAACCGTTCTGTGAAAATCCCAGGTACCTGAGCGTAAGTGGTACATTAAACAAAGGGTGGGGCGGGCGGGAAGATAGGGTGGGTAGTTGGAAGCAATGGAGATGTGATAGTTATCTGAGAGTGGAAACTGAGGAGTCCCAGTGGATGTACTATCAATGCATGAGGGTGTTTCGGTGAATGGGTTGGCCCTAGCAGACGAGTATTCAAGAGCAGCGAAGTGTGTACCCAAGTATGATGGTGACACTAGTCATTTTGTGTGTTCCTTTATGTTTGAACGAAGCGTGTCCTAAAGTATGGGTGGACTGATATGTGTGAGCGCACATACATACATCTACACACATCAACAAACATTCAGACAATAGTTAACATACAATTGCATGGTATATATGAGAAAGGAGAGAGAGAGAGAGAGAGAGAGAGAGAGAGAGAGAGAGAGAGAGAGAGAGAGAGAGAGAGAGAGAGAGAGAGAGAGAGAGTGGGGGGAGGGAGATGGGTATAGTTCTTGCGATATGCCACCTGGGGTTTGCTTATTAGGAAGGTCTACGAATACTAGGCTTCACTCATACTGTACTTTATGGAATAGGGTCAATATGGTTGATTGTTATACCACGTATTGTAGGATCATAAGATAGGACCCCCGGTAATACACATGACATATGTTGGCCCAGTGAAACAAGATTATTTACTCTTGCTGTGTGTGAGTGCATATCCCATAATGGAAATCATGGAACGACGTATACCAGAGACAACCCGGATAATGGATATAATGTGGGTGTGTTGACCACAGCTTCTCTCGGTGCTGTTCATTGCAAAAGATAAAGGACAGATAGGGGTATTTGAGAGACAGCACGGATGATGGATATACTGGGGGTATAGGAATCTCAGCTTCTCTCATTGCTGTAGATCTCTCGCTAAGTGGAGTGAGCAAGAAATAGGTAAAGATAATACACCCCCCCCACCCCCCCACCACACACACACACACACACATACCTTTGAAGAAGAAGAAGAAGAAGAAGAAGAAGAAGAAGAAGAAGAAGAAGAAGAAGAAGAAGAAGAAGAAGAAGAAGAAGGAGGAGGAGGAGGAGAAGGGGGAGGAGGAGGAGGAGGAAGAGGAGGAGGAGGAGGATGGAAGACGAAGACAAGAGAAGGAGAAGACGAAGGCGAAAGAGAAGACTAAGGAGAAGACGAAGGGAAGACGAAGTGAAGACGAAGGAGAAGACGAAGGAGAAGACGAAGGGAAGACGAAGGGAAGACGAAGGAGAATACGAAGAGGAAGACGAAGTGAAGACGAAGGAGAAGACGATGGAGAAGACGAAGGGGGAAGACGATGGAGAAGACGAAGGGGGAAGACGATGGAGAAGACGAAGGAGAAGACGATGGAGAAGACGAAGGGGGAAGACGATGGAGAAGACGAAGAAGAAGACGATGGAGAAGACGAAGGGGGAAGACGAAGGAGAAGACGATGGAGAAGACGAAGTGAAGACAAAGGAGAAGACGATGGAGAAGACGAAGGGGGAAGACGAAGGAGAAGGTGATGGAGAAGACGAAGGGGAGGACGAAAGTGAGGACGAAGGAGAAGACGAAGGGAAGACGAAGAGTTTGACGTAGAATGAATTAAATACAATTTGTATCACTTACTTGAAAAGTTGAAATGAAATAATGCACGAAAACTTCCTGGTTAATGTCCTAGCTGCAATATACAGACTGCACGCAGCAGATAAATGTACATTTCAGAAGCCCGTTTATCAGGAAACATCGTCATATCGGTAATGCCCAAAACGGGTCAGCATTGCTATCACAGGAAAAGATAACACGCAGATGTCAGATAACAACAGAAGGGAGAATTCTTAACCGGATTAGTAAACTATAGCGGCAAAATGCTGGTGTTGACAGCGATGTCCTGTAGATAGAATATACGGAAAAAAATAAAAAAACCTATTGGCAATTAAAAGAACAGTTGTAAGATGATGCACTACATAGTATAAGAGCGGAAAAGGTCAGGCAAAAGCTGCTTTGCAAAAAAATTAAAAGTATCATATGCAGTAAGTCACTATCACTGAATATAGGAAAGGGAGTGTTGGAATTTTACATAGAACCTGTTTTGCTGTATGACAGCGAATCATGGACCGTTAATGAACAAATTAGGAAAAGCTTGGAGGTAACGAAAATGTGGTTCTTGAGATGAATGTTACGAATACTGGAGTAACGAGGGAGTCACCGTGACGAAGTGGTCAAGCCATCTGACTCGGGCTCCGAAGTGGGTTCGATTCCGTGCGGCGTCCTTCGGTTCACGAGAGCATTTTTTCGGAGACTCAGGGGTCGTCGCTGGAGTTACGGAGTTTCGCTGGAGCTAGTCGTGCTTTGTGCGACTCTTTCCCGGAAAGAGACTGAGCCATATGCGATAAACTCCTGGTGCAATGAAGTCGACTTTTAAGCGACTGTTTAAAAGTAACGAACAACGATTGCTGAAAGAGACTAATGAAACTAGAACATTATATACAACAATAAGTAACATACACACATCATTCGTTGGTCATGTGGTGAGGAGAGAGGCATATCGAGACAATAGGAAAGATCAGTGGAAAAAAGAGGCAGAGGGAGATAGAGAGGGTTGATTCTGGATGGACTGGGATGATGACATAAAGGAATATCATTAGCACAGTTGATCCTCAGCACTAAGGACAGAGATCTGTGGAGAGACATGAACGCCTACTTCAGCTGGAAGGTACACGATAATGATTAACTATTTATGGCCTATTGATAAAACCAGGGTGACAGATGCATATTACAAGACACATTAAACAATATACACACTTACCGCTATATACAAGGGGGCTTCAATGAAAACATTATTTATTTATTTATTTATTTTTTTTTTGGAGGGGGGGGGGGGGGGCTTTTGTTTAGTGAATATATTCTGAAAAAGTAAAGAACAAACGTATCATTTTTCTATGTAGTCACAATTGAATTTAATTCAAGTCCTTCCGCGACGATAAAGTGCTTGGATTCCGTTAGAAAAAATAAATTCTTTATCGCGTGTGTAACTACACATGCACCACTGTGCCACTTCATCGGACCGAAAAGTCTTTCCTCCCAATGACTCTTAGTCCAAACAGATGGACAACACTTGGGGCTAGGTCTGGGGAGTACGATGGATGTGGTACACACTGAAAGTGGAGGTCTTCAAAGCTTTCAACCATTGCACGGGCAGTATGGGGTCGAGCATTGTCATGTTGCAAAAGGACACCTTTAATCAGAAGTCCACGTCGTTTTAATTTGATTACGGGTGGAAACTTCCTGCTCTACTCATACACTTGCTGGACTGACTGCCATGCACCACCATACTGGACCTTCATTTGCCGATGACTTTCTTTTGGCTCCATCCCTGCACTGATCAAACAACGGATAACAGAACTCTGCTCCTCTTTGACACGTTGGGCGGCCATTTTTAAACTGTGTGTTTTTTTTTGTTTTTTTTTAAATGAATTTGCATTTAAACACTTTCTTAGCTGCAATAAGAAATATAAACCTTGTAATTTTTAAAAAATTTTTAACATTACATTACACCACAAGGCGTCTATTTCCGCAATTTGATCTGTTCTAAACAAAATTATAGTTAAAAGTAATAATACATCTTTTACTTTAGAGAAGTTAAAAATAATTGCACTATGGGATAGAGCAGTTAATAATAATACCTGGAATAGGATGAATAATATAACAACTGGATGCGGCATTAAAGAAAAGCATATTTTGTAAGTAGTAAATATTAATATGTATGATTCCACGGGAAGGTTAACCAGTTCATCAAAAGCCCGCTAAAGTCGGATGTGTCGGTCTAAGGGTGCATATAAAACAGGCGTCCCCTCTGCCGTGTGTCCACAGTGACGAGGTAGAGGGTCTTGCATGTTTCAATGACCCCAAGAGCTATGCCGACGGTAGCACAGCTACTGGTAGGGTCACCCATGTCATACAGGTCAAGGGAGAGGAACCAGACCAAGAGACACAAAAACCTGCTGCCTTGTAGGTAGACTGGGGATAGTCAAAGGCTAGGGAAAGCACCCCGAAAAAATGATTGTCGAAATCGGATGTACTGAGCCACAGGCTTGACAAAGCAGTGCAACGTAACTTAATCAGTTCATGATGCCACAGATTAAAATTAATCAGTATGGTCCTAATCCCGTGAAGTCCCATCACGCGGTGATAGTGCCGGGTCCCCTGCCTCGAGGGGGTCCACCCATTACTACTTGTGGTCTCCTTTCCCTGTGCTGTGGAGTCTAGGCACAGAGGGATAGGTTAAGATCTATTGACCAAACACCACGGACACTCAACATACTACAGTGGAATGCTGATGGAGTTTCTAACTAGAAAGTCCCCTTAACACATCGTCTTCATCAAGGTAGAATAGACGTGGCATGCATTCAAGAGGCACAACTCAACGTACCTTGTGGTGAAGTGTCTGTGACTTCTGACAACCAAAAGAAAATATAGGTTGATATAATGATAAAGGAAGTGAACATAAGAATTTACAACCTGTATAACCTAGAAGATAAGGACCTTACACTTTCAAACATAAAAATCCCCGGGATGGTTAACCCGGTCAACAAATGCCCGCAGAAGTCGGATGTGTCGGTCTAACGGCGCAAGAACGCAGCTTTGCTGTAAACAGGCACAATGCAATCACATGTGAAAAAAAAAAAAAACTCTGGATGAACGAAGAAGAAGAAAAAGAAACATAAATATAACTCACACAAACTGCATTATTGTCGGAGAGTTTAATAGCCGTTGAGAAAGATGGGGATACCCAGATATTGACAAAGTGGAGGACTGGGAAATAGAATCAAATCTCAATCTACTCAACAAAGCGGACAACACATCGAGATTCTACTCTAGAAGATGGTTTACGACTTCTACTCCAGACTTAGCTTTCTGCAAAGGCGACATCCTCTATAAAATTGATCGCAATGTGCTTGACCAATTAGCAGGTAGTGACCACAGACCAATCAAACTTGAAATGAAAATGGAGTATGTTCCACAGGAGCAAAAGCCTTTGCCTCGTTGGAATTACAAACGAGCTGATTGGGACAGATTTGCCATACTAACAGACAAATATTGTGAATACATAAATACACGACATGGCAACATGTAACAAATGGTGGAACGTCTAAACCAGTGGTTCTCAACCTTTTTTGGCCCATTCCCCCCTTCACCATATTTTCAGACCGCCATTCCCCCCCCCCTTCTTATCAAAAATTTGGCCCGTTCCCCCCTTCACCGTATTTTCAGAACGTCATTCCCCCCCTTTCATATTTCCTATCTAAAAATCCCCTCACCCCTACACAGTATACGTAAAAGTGGAAGGCAAATGTAATAGCATATACTAAAACAAGTCTAGACATCCACATAAAACATGATTTGTGGGTTTACTTACTTTATAAAATGAATTTTAGAAGGACAAGACATACATAACTGTAAAGTATGAAGGGAAAAACTATGTCAAGTAATCGGTTCTTGTATTAACACGATCTTGAAATGGTCTTCATTCCCCCCCTGGAAACCCTGAAATTCCCCCCTGGGGGGGGGGGGGGGAATTCCCCACCGGTTGAGAACCACTGGTCTAAACAAAGCAATAATACAGGGGATCACTGAGTCCATTCCAAGAGGAGCTCGGAAAAATTACAAACCATACTGGACTGAAGAACTACAAATTTTGGAGGACAAAGTTGAAGATACCAGGAAGACAGCAGAGAGAGAGAGAGAGAGAGAGAGAGAGAGAGAGAGAGAGAGAGAGAGAGAGAGAGAGAGAGAGAGAGGGGAGGGAGAGAGGGGAGGGAGAGGGGTATAGTTCTTGCGATATGCCACCTGGGGTTTGCTTATTAGGAAGGTCTACGAATACTAGGCTTCACTCATACTGTACTTTATGGAATAGGGTCAATATGGTTGATTGTTATACTACGTATTGTAGGATCATAAGATAGGAACCCCGGTAATACACATGACATGGGTGGGCCAAGTGAAACAAGATTATTTACTCTTGCTGTGTGTGAGTGCATATCCCATAATGGAAATCATGGAACGACGTATACCAGAGACAACCCGGATAATGGATATAATGTGGGTGTGATGACCACAGCTTCTCTCGGTGCTGTTCATTGCAAACGATAAAGGACAGATAGGGGTATTTGAGAGACAGCACGGATGATGGATATACTGGGGGTATAGGAGCCTCAGCTTCTCTCATTGCTGTAGATCTCTCGCTAAGTGTAGTGAGCAAGAAATAGGTAAAGATAATATAACCCCCCTACTCCCATCACACACACACATACCTTTGAAGAAGAAGAAGAACAAGAAGAAGAAGAAGAAGAAGAAGAAGAAGAAGAAGAAGAAGAAGAAGAAGAAGAAGAAGAAGAAGAAGAAAAAGAAGAAGAAGGAGGAGGAGGAGGAGAAGGAGGAGGATGAGGAGGAGGAGGAGAATGGAAGACGA
>JACEFZ010021801.1:360000-640000 GCA_014155875.1 Cepaea nemoralis
GACTCTTAGTCCAAACAGATGGACAACACTTGGGGCTAGGTCTGGGGAGTACGATGGATGTGGTACACACTGAAAGTGGAGGTCTTCGAAGCTTTCAACCATTGCACGGGCAGTATGGGGTCGAGCATTGTCATGTTGCAAAAGGACACCTTTAATCAGAAGTCCACGTCGTTTTAATTTGATTACGGGTGGAGACTTCCTGCTCTACTCATACACTTGCTGGACTGACTGCCATGAACCACCATACTGGACCTTCATTTGCCGATGACTTTCTATAGGCTTCATCCCTGCACTGATCAAACAACGGATAACAGAACTCTGCTCCTCTTTGACACGTTGGGCGGCCATCTTTAAACTGTGATTTTTTTTTGGTTGAATGAATTTGCATTTCCACACTTTCTTAGCTGCAATAAGAAATATAAACATTGTAATTTGTTTTTAAAATGTTTAACATTACATTACACCACAAGGCGTCTATTTCCGCAATTTGATCTGTTCTAAACAAAATTATTAGTTAAAAGTAATAATAAATCTTTTACTTTAGAGAAGTTAAAAATAATTGCACTATGCTACAGAGCAGTTAATAGTAATACCTGGAATAGGATGAATAATATAACAACTGGATGCGGCATTAAAGAAAAGCATATTTTGTAAGTAGTAAATATTAATATGTATGATTCCACGGGAAGGCTAACCAGTTCATCAAAAGCCCGCTAAAGTCGGATGTGTCGGTCTAAGGGTGCATATAAAACAGGCGTCCCCTCTGCCGTGTGTCCACAGTGACGAGGTAGAGGGTCTTGCATGTTTCAATGACCCCAAGAGCTATGCCGACGGTAGCACAGCTACTGGTAGGGTCACCCATGTCATACAGGTGAAGGGAGAGGAACCAGACCAAGAGACACACAAACCTGCTGTCCTTGTAGGTAGACTGGGAACAGTCAAAGGCTAGGGAAAGCACCCTGAAAAATGCTTGTCGAAATCGGATGTACTGAGCCACAGGCTTGACAAAGCAGTGCAACGTAACTTAATCAGTTCATGATGCCACCGATTAAAATTAATCAGTATGGTCCTAATCCCGTGAAGTCCCATCACGCGGTGATAGTGCCGGGTCCCCTGCCTCGAGGGGGTCCACCCATTACTACTTGTGGTCACCTTTCCCTGTGCTGTGGAGTCAAGGCACAGGGGGATAGGTTAAGATCTATTGACCAAACACCACGGACACTCAACATACTACAATGGAATGCTGATGGAGTTTCTAACTAGAAAGTCCCCTTAACACATCGTCTTCATCAAGATAGAATAGACGTGGCATGCATTCAAGCGGCACACCTCAACGTACCTTGTGGTGAAGTGTCTGTGACTTCTGACAACCAAAAGAAAATATAGATTGATATAATGATAAAGGACGTGAAAATAAGAATTTACAACCTGTATAACCTAGAAGATAAGGACCTTACACTTTCAAACATAAATATAACTGACACAAACTGCATTATTGTCGGAGATTTTAATAGCTGTTGAGAAAGATGGGGATACCCAGATATTGACAAAGTGGAGGACTGGGAAATAGACTCAAATCTCAATCTACTCAACAAAGCGGACGACACATCGATATTCTACTCTAGAAGATGGTTTACAACTTCTACTCCAGACTTAGCTTTCTGCACAGGAGACATCCTCTATAAAATCGATCGCCATGTGCTTGACCAATTAGCAGGTAGTGACCACAGACCAATCAAGCTTGAAATGAAAATGGAGTATGTTCCACAGGAGCAAAAGCCTTTGCCTCGTTGGAATTACAAACGAGCTGATTGGGACAGATTTGCCATACTAACAGACAAATATTGTGAATACATAAATACACGATATGGCAACATGTAACAAATGGTGGAAAGTCTAAACAAAGCAATAATACAGAGGATCACTGAGTCCATTCCAAGAGGAGCTCGGAAAAATTACAAACCATACTGGACTGAAGAACTACAAATTTTGGAGGACAAAGTTGAAGATACCAGGAAGACAGCAGAGAAAGAGAGAGAGAGAGAGAGAGAGAGAGAGAGAGAGAGAGAGAGAGAGAGAGAGAGAGAGAGAGAGAGAGAGAGAGAGAGAGAGAGAGAGAGAGAGAAAACAAACAACTGAAGTGAACATCTCTCTCAAAGCCATCTCAGCACAATATCATACAACTGAAGTGAACATCTCTCTCAAAGCCATCTCAGCAAAATTTAAAAGAACAATAAATCAAACAACAAGGGATTGTTGGAGGGAAAAAAACAGAAAACCTGAATTTTGACAGGGATGGAAACAAACTATGGAAACTGGTGAAAGGTGAGAACAATGAAGGATCCAGAAACAAACAAATAACAATTAAACAAGGAAATGCCTTGCTTACAGGGACAAAAAGGCTGCAAATGCACTAATGGAAAACTGTTAGTGCAAACCACATTTATATTACAACCGAACAGAAGAAAGCAATCAACGATAAACAGATACATCATAGTAATACAGAGACAGCAGCAGAATATATTATGGCAAATCTGAAAATGGAAGAAATGGAACAGGCAATGAATACCCTAATAAAGAAGAAATCACCAGGAAAGAATGGAATCACAAATGAAATGCTAATAGGACTAGACACTAAAGCAAAAATGTAACTACTAGCAGTCCTAAATTACAGCTGGAAGAGAGGAATAGTCTCACAGGCATGGAAGTAAGCTATACTAATACCAGTCCCAAGGAAAGTAAAAGACCTGGAAAAATCAAATGGCTATCGACCTATCAGCCTGCTTAGCTGTGTAGGAAAATTAATGGAACGTATTATCAATGGCAGGCTAACGTGGCATCTGGAAGAAAACCAACCTCTTAACACCTCACCAAGCAGGATTCAGAAAGTACTGATCCACTGAAGATCACATAACCTATATAGCTCAGGAAATAGAGGATGCCTTCCAAGAGAAAAAGCACACTCCAGCGGTATGGATAGATTTAGAAAAAGCATTTGATAAAGTATGGAAGGAAGGACTGAAAGTAAAACTGCACAAAATGCATGTTTGTGGGAAAATGTACAAATGGATCAGTCACTACCTTGAAAACAGAACTGCGAGGACGAAAGTACAAGGACAAACCAGCAAAAAGATGTTGTTGGAGCGAGGTGTCCCCCAAGGAGGAGTTCTTTCACCAACACTATTCCTAGCATATCACTATTCCTAGCATATATAAAAGACATCACAGACAATTTTCCAGCCAGAGTACACACATCCGCCTTTGCAGATGACCAAGCCATATCTATATCTGAAGAATATATTAATACAGCTAACAGCAGAATACAGCAAGCCTTATTAGCCCTAGAGGACTGGTCAACATCATGGCTAGTAAAGATAAGTGAGGAGAAAACAACAGGCACAGTTCTCTCCCTCTCAAATAAACCTCAGCACCCTAAGCTGGTATTGAATGGAAAAATATTGCGCCATGAAGACAATCCAAACTGCCTAGGAGTTACCTTTGATGGTCGCCTGAAATGGAAACACAGGTTGAGAAAAATCTAACAAGAGCAATTCAAAGAATGGCAATCATGAAAAAGATTGCTGGTACAACGTAGGGAGCAGATGAGAAATTTCTGAAGAAGTTATACACTGGACGGGTGAGGCCTGTACTTGAATATGGCATCGCAGCTTGGGCAACAGCAGCTAAGTCAAACTTCAACAAAATAAGTAGAGTCCAAAATCAAGGAATGCGGATCGTTATGAAGACAGCGGCTATTAACGAACTAGAAAAGATCACTTCTTTACAACCAATGCAGGATAGAAGAGATAGTAGAGCCCAGCAACAAGCAGAAAAATTTGGAAGATTGACAGACCACCCCATGTATAAAAGGTTTAATTGTATTGGAAATGGAAGACTGAAGCGTAGCATCTTTGTAGAAACAGCAAATCGAAAGATTAGGACAGATCCTATACTTAACATATCAGCAATCAAATTCATTTACAATGCACACAAGTTCCCAGCTTGGAAACAGCAGCAACTGCCTGAGATAGAAAACATCCCTGGTATTGAGAAAAAGAATGAAACAGAAAGACGAAAAATAGCTCTAAACTACATAAAAGAACATTACCCAAGTAGCAATTGGACCCATGCATATACAGATAGATCAGATAAAAATTCAATAGAAACTGAAGGAGGAGGAATTCTCCTAAATTTAAAAAAATGGAGTGGAAAAAACAACAGTCAGTGGCAACTGGAAAATTTGCAAGTAACTTCAAAGCAGAGGTAGAGGCTTTGAAAACTGCAACAGAAATGCTCTTGATGGAGGAAATTAGACGTAGACAGTCAAGATTGTTTGGTATATTAAAAGAAGAAATGGATTGGAGAACTTGGTGACAACTCGCACGATCGAAGGGAACAGACCAAGAAGTAAATACCCGGATGGCTTGGCCACGTGGCGTGGTTGAGACAGGAACAAGGAGCTGATCAACGACTTTTGTGATCGAGTGAGATGGCAAAACAAGACCGTCCCACAATTATCGGCATGGCACATGGTTAATGGATGGAGGAAAATAAAGAGAAGAAACTAAATATCTTCACAGATGCAAAGTCAGCTGTCTCAATACTGAAGAGCAAAAACAGCACAGAACTAGCAGACCTAAGAGTAGCACTCCATGGACTATGTCAGAAATAAAACATACAAAGTTGTAATACAGTGGATCCCATCACACTGCAGTATACCTGGAAATGAAGAGGCTGACAGACTAACAAAAGAGCGTGGACGACTACTACAACCTGACATAGACTTAACCTATAATGAGGCAAAGAGGTTTATAAAAATCACTTATAGAACCAAATGGGAATCAGAGCATCCAGGCCACCAGAAGGATAATGCATATTACAAACTCGACCGAAGTGAACAAGTGGCAATCTTCATGCTCCGCGCAGGACATAACAGGCTAAAATACCCTTGTTAAAAAAACTAAAGGCAGGAGATACCGATCAATGTAATTGTGGTACAGGTAAAATGACAGCTAAATATTTGCTGCATGAGTGCCCAATATATACTGAACAGAGAAAAATATTTTGGCCCACACCTGCTTTCATTTGAAGACAAGCTATATGGAAATATCAACAAGCTCACGTTGACCGCAGCTTACTTTAACTACACTCAGGTTGACATCTAAAGGTGCACGAAGTCGTGCTTAGACTGCCACACTTCATACCACAGGTATGTCGGTAGCAAAAGCGTCCCAGGCGCATGAAAGGGAATATTGCTTGGCTAGCAAATCCATTAAGTGGAAAGTCCGAATCGAAAGCTCACTGTGTGGGCGTTGCCATATAGTGAGTGCAAACAAAAATGACGTCATATCAATTAGAGAGAAATCATCGACGCCAAAATACGATAAAAACTAAGGGACGCGTTGGAAACAACAAAAACGTCACAAAGCGATTAGTTCAACAACGGCAGACTTGCGGGGACATGGAACCAAGAAGAAAGTGCAAATCTTAAGAGGAAACATTAGCGTGGCTATGGATCAGTGTTGGCATAAATATTAGTGGCTAGAGTTATAATAGCAGTGACGGACATGCTAGAAGATATCGCCACAAAAGTAATGAACCTGCAGGCAGAGAAGCTAGACTGATTTTACTTAGAGCGGCGAGACGAACACCGAGTGAATGGACGGAACGTCGTCTGCGGGCGAATAGAAACCAGGTTTGTCTTCTATTCATACATATTCATGTAAAACATTCTTAAGCCCGCCCTGGCATCACAGGCTCCTAATGAATAGTGAAGTGTAATGTTTAATGAAGCAACCGGTGTGCGTTGGAACAAATAAACAGCGTTATTTATTATTCAAAGCCCAGAGTCGACTTCATCCATCATTTTCAGAGTTACGGCTCCAATTGCTTATTGTACAGTTCTTTGAGCCAGAAGGAATTAGATGCATACTGTTGGATTGTTACAGTTATCATATTAATGCAACCCGCAGTTTGGCAAGTGGAGGACTAGTTTTCCGGGAATGCCAGCAACTTTCGGCCATCAGTCATTAAAATGCACATGCCAAAACATCAGCACACCCCAAATTCAAAAATATAATTGTGTAAATTCTGTGCTTATTCATTTACGTGAGGAATTATACTGTGTCTGCCACCACACATCCATTTTACAGTCGGGACATATACATACACTTCTTGGACATTTTTTTTGAGCATTTAGATACCTATATTGACATTCAACAGAAGATGGGCTTTACCCATCACACGGACACTTCCCTCCATGGAATTCCCGCCGGACATTTTGACGTTATCACCAGCTTACACACAAGACGCTCTATGGTGATCATTCTCAAGGTTTGTTTCACATTTCACCGCCATACATACTGAGTCCATTCATTTATCGTCGTCGTTTCAAGATTCAAGGTCTGCACAGTGACACCGTTGCTGTTTATTATAACTCATCGAAACAGCAGGCGCGTTGCCACGGTGCCACGTTTTACTACCGAAACTATATTTCGGTACATTATACTGACGCCTCAGGTGCTGGAAGTCAACGCCGACAAGTTCTATTCCCACAAGACATATGTTCATCTCAACTTACACGGACATCGGGACTGGTCTACACTTCATAACGGACAGTAGTAGTTACGATATATAGGACATTACACGCTTCTAAGGACATTTTCTCACGCCTAGTCAGCATTATTAAGTTATCATGGAATTCAAGTACATACCCACATCAAGTCACCGTTGGTATCACTAATATTCGGATACCCACTTCAACCTCAACTTGTTCAACGTATCACATCAACATAAGGCCAGTATATTTGTTGATTGTTGTGTTAATTGTTATCTGGTTGGGTGTGTACGTACTATACAAATTATTTTAACGACGCGGGAGGTTGGCTGGCTATTCATGTGCTAGATAAACTCGTTATATAACACAGGGATACGTTTTGTACTTGCAGTCGTCAGCTCGTCACGAATTTTTTATTTGTCGCGATCTCACTATTCATCGGTACTTGTGTTGTGTCATATCGGTCATATACGTTCGTTATCTTTATATCACTAGTCAGTGTTTATTTTCTTTTATGAGAATAGATATGTGTGTCTACATTACACGTCACTTGTTTTTCTCGTAACTATTATTTGTGTTGTGTCATTATATTCTTTATACTGAAAAATATAGTTTTCGTACTATTTTCTGGTATTTACATATCGTAACGGTTAGGACGGTATTTATTCGCGCTAAGTTTGCTGATCTTCTTGTGTTATTCTGTTCTACATTATTGTTGATTTTGAAGCTGAAATTTCGTTGAACATTGTTATATATATATATATACTAGCTGACCCTGCCCGGCTTCGCCCAGACCCTGGTGGGGAGCATCTCATTTAATTCATATAAGTAGTCATATAAGTTCTCGTTCCCGTTACCGTCTGACTGTCTGTCTGTCTGTCTGTCTGTCTGTCTGTCTGTCTGTCTGTCTGTCTGTCTGTCTGACCCGGCCCGGCATTGCCCAGCTCCTGGTGTGGAGCATCTCATTTAATTCATATAAGTAGTCATATAAGTTCCCGTTCCCGACTGTCTATCTGTCTGTCTATCTGTCTGTCTATCTGTCTGTCTATCTGTCTGTCTATCTGTCTGTCTATCTGTCTGCCTGACCCTGCCCGGCTTCGCCCAGTCCCTGGTGGGGAGCATCTCATTTAATTCATATAAGTAGTCATATAAGTTCCCGTTCCCGTTACCGACTATCTGTCTGTCTGTCTGTCTGTCTGTCTGTCTGTCTGTCTGTCTGTCTGTCTGTCTGTCTGACCCGGCCCGGCATCGCCCAGCTCCTGGTGTGAAGCATCTCATTTAATTTATATAAGTAGTCATATAAGTTCCTGTTCCCGACTGTCTATCTGTCTGTCTGTCTGTCTATCTGTCTGTCTGACCCTGTCCGGCTTCGCCCAGTCCCTGGTGGGGAGCATCTTATTTAATTCATATAAGTAGTCATATAAGTTCTCATTAAATTCATACAACAAAAAAAGTAACTTAAAAGAATGTCCTTCCACACACCATCCATTATTTTTAATGAAAACTCTTTCTAATCACCTGCATGACTACAGTAACTTCTTAAGCAAAAAAAGATGAGTTACAATGTTATGCATTGTGCATTATTTTTATGAAAACTTTGAAAATGCCTTACAGATTGTATCATTATTTATTATAACTCATATGCCGGTACATAACTATGGACAAAGAGTTTATAAATCTTTGAAAACTATGCCACAATATGACTATAAGTTATACAGAAAAGTTATGCCCCTTGAAATAACGTTTACAGAGTTAGGTCCCCTGAGATATATGAAATTATAATGAAAAATTAAAAATGAAATAATACTCAGTAAGCAGGCGATTTCACACTAACACAATATCACATTTGGCAGCGCTGGAATGAAAGGAAGACGTGTAGAAAATTTCATCTCAATCGGATGGGCCGTTCGCGAACAAATAAAGGACATACATACATACATACATACATACATACAGACAGACAGACGGAGATCCTAATTTATATATAAGATGACTTTATGAATATGCGTGAAAAGTCTAGTTTGACCGGTCTAGAACTGAAGACATGGGTGAAGCAGAAATACATGCAGTTTCTAGCCCAACAACAAGAGGAGAGAACAGAAACATTAGCAGCAGAGAAGGAATTGCATATATATATATATATATATATATATATATATATATATATATATATATATATATATATATATATATATATATATATGAAGCTAACACTGTGTTCACTCAGAATGGTAACCTTAATTTCCACCAAGCATGGGTTAATGGATTACCAACGACCTGTATTAGGGACACGAGTACATCTATTGCGGGAGTGAACCACAAACTAATAAAGAAGAGAGATTGTACAGGTGATAGCGTTGGTTGCAGAACATTCGGGAGTACCATAGAAAAATACAAAACCGCATGGGTCTCAGTAAAATGCCCCTTTTATACGGGAAAAATATGTGCAGCGGTCCAACCAAACCCGGTTGATAACTGGTAATATCCCTGGTGCCATAGATTACGCTCAGGAGGTAACGATCGAACCCAGATTTGCCAATGCACTCACAAGTACCCAAGTTCACATGACGCAAGAGGAAGAAAATACGCAACTGTAACAGGTAACATCAACTGTTAACAAACACTACCAATTAACCTGTACGAAACACGGTATAACACAAAAGGGAGACAACACAACAGTACAAAAATGTTTACACCATAATACTCACAAGGTAAACAAATCCAAACACAGGAAAGTGAATTCTCCATTAAATAAGTTTATTTCTGTGAGTGTAAGTGAAAAACAAAAGCAAACAACCAGGCAATCTCATATGTCGACAAATGACACCATTCAGAAACATAACAAAAAAGAGAACAAAAGTTACACACACTAGTAATAAAGAACAAATACTGTCCACTAAACAGTGGCAGTGGGATGTTACAACCATATTTGTTACCCAGATCATGATTCTAGTTAAATCAACCCTCTCTCAGGTGGAATGCGTCGTTACGAACATCTACTCACAGACAAAGACATATTTTACTTGTGCCATTACAAACATTTACGCACAGGTCATGAAAAATATTACAAACGAGTTCACACGAATACAAATGCATATCACAAACATACACACAGAAGTCAAGAAAAATTGCTCACAAACCAGGACAAAGTTTATAAACTGGTTAAATAAAAGCAAAGAACATTACAGAAAACAAACTACACTTATCTTTGCTTACTATGTTTACTTGGCTTGCTTCTGGTGGAGATTTACCAAACACACCTCATTACAGCGTATGCGTTACACAGTATACACACGAGTGAAAACATTATTCAAGTCAACAAAGTTAAAATGTACAGATATTGGCATACATGCAAAAAAGAGACACCATAAGAAAGAAAGGAAAAAAAAGAATAAAGAAGAAAAGAAAGAGAGAAAGAAAGAATGGAATGAATGAAATGTATTAAATATATTAGCGCATATTTCACTACAACCACATTAGGGTCATACAAAATTATTTGTTCTGAAGTTTGCTGATGTGAAGCCAAACGTCTTCAGAAGTGGTTCACACTATCTCAGCTATGCTTGTACAATTCATATTGGTAAAATACTTCTGGTTCTCTATTTTTCAGACACTTGTAGTTAACGTTATCAATAATAGAGATCGTTGATAAATTCTATAAATATTTACTCGGTAGAACATTCTTGTTAAAGCCGAATATTCTGTTTATCATTCTGGTCTACTTTCGTTACATGTGCTTAAAGATTACACTTCTTTTACAAGATTATGATTTCGATATCTGTCATAGTCCAGACAAGGACAATAACTTGGCAGATCTTCTTAGTCGACTCTAGATCTTCTACACAGAAGCTTTTTTCTAATTATTTGTATACGTTCATTTATGTAGTATTTAGGCCGATTGATTTGTGTTGCAAATACACCCGATTAGATGCCAAGTTCCACAACAAACAACAAATTACTAATTTTGTCATAGTATTATTCGGTTGTATACATATGTAGTTATTTTCGTTAATTGGCAGAGACATGATATGACATGATATGCGGCATGATGAAGCTGTTATTCTTCCGCATACTTCAGATACTAAGATGGTGCGATTTTGTGCTTTATGGTCGACGAACTTTCGGGAGCACGATACTAATTCGGGAGGATTGCGTTCGTATATTGTTTTCAGGACAATGTTATTTCATATTAATATTTAAGGTCATTTAGAACATATGTTTTTCTTAAATTGCAAATAGTAATTTTATTATATATATATGTGCACATTGATATACTATCGATAGATAGGAAGGTGACATTTGGAATTGAACACTTCCACAATTCTAATTGGATGGTAAACAGTAAAGGACTGTGCATTGAGATATTCAATTATTAGCATAGTGAAATGAAAGACTATAGATTGTGATATATGTTTATTGGTATTAAATAATGAACTGTGTTATTAGGTTAATTTAGATTGATTTCACGGGATTTAAATTTAGTATAATTATGTGTTTACGTTCTTCGGTTGTTATAATTGATTTATTAATATTGTTATAATCATGTTATTATCATTATTATCCTGATCGCTGTCAACATATCCAGGTACGATGTCTAGATCACATATGAAGATTATGCGACATTATAATTACGCCACAGATATAGAATATTTGCCTTTGCATTGTTGATAGTCAACATGGTGATGCTATATAAGTCTCGAAATATGGACAGTTAATACGACTGCACTATGTCTACAACTAAGGCAGAATACCACTACGTCTACAGCGAAGGCAGAAGACCTCACCTGTATATTCGATTCGAACATATAACATAGCAGTTGATAAATATTGCAGCGATAGTTATAGGGCATTCACTAGTATTTACGGCTTTGTACCTGTGAATCACACGCGTCCCCTTACTCCAGTTTTTTAGCTAGGGTTTGGACGCTTGTCAGTTTTGACAAATGAGGGACTAATAGTTTTAATTAGTTAGCACATCCCTCCCATAGGCAGTGGTACACGACGTCTACCGCGGGATTGTAGACAGGTGTGCGTGCCCGTCGTAAAATAATTTTTATTTTTATTTTGAGTGTGATTGATAGGGGGCCATAACGTCTTACAGGGACAGCATATGACTCATTACGTCTGCACTGCTATTTGTCAGGTTAATTGATCGCGATTCAGAAAATAATTTCATCATTTTAAAGGGGAGGGGGCATACTGCCATATAGCGAGTGCAAACAAAAATGACGTCATATGAATTAGAGAGAATTCCTCGACGCCAAAATACGATAAAAACTAAGGGACGCGTTGGAAACAACAAAAACGTCACAGAGCGATTAGGGCAACAACGGCAGACTTGCGAGGACATGGAACCGAGAAGGCAGTGCAAATTTTAAGAGGAAACACTGGCGTGGCTATGGATCAGTGTTGGCATAAAGATTAGTGGCTAGAGTTATAATAGCAGTGATGGACATGCTACAAGATATCGCCACAAAAGTAATGAACCTGCAGGCAGAGAAGCTAGACAGATTGTTCTTAGAGCGGCGAGACGAACACTGAGTGAATGGACGGAACGTCGTCTGCGGACGAATAGAAACCAAGTTTGTCTTCTATTCATACATATTCATGTAAAACATTCTTAAGCCCCGCCCTGGTATCACAGGCTCCTAATGAATAGTGAAGTGTAATGTTTAATGAAGCAACCGGTGTACGTTGGAACAAATAAACATCGTTATTTATTATTCAAAGCCCAGAGTCGACTTCATCCATCATTTTCAGAGTTACGGCTCCAATTGCTTGTTGTACAGTTCTCTGAGCCAGAAGGAATTAGATGCATCCTGTTGGATTGTTACAGTTACTATATTAATGCAACCCGCAGTTTGGCTGGCGTCATAAAAGGTGGAAAACGTGTCCTAGTGGCACGAAATGAAATATTGCTTGGAAAGCAAATCCATTACATGGAAAGCCCAATTAGAAAGCTCGCTGTGTGGATGCCATCTGCAGACTGCATTCTTCTGGTTTCCGGAGGAACAGCCTGTGGTGACTGGAAGGCCCAATATACGGAAGTGAGGCTAAGCAGCCATGTGCAGGACGTGAGGATTCCTTGGTGCCTTAAAGCATGTCTTCCCAGATAAAACTCAAACAGGGAATCCAACGTTTCAAACAAGCTCGCGAATAAAAATCAACTGGAACAAACTCTCACCGCTATGGAACAGACAGAGACCAGCCGACGTCAAATCAAAGGCATTTATTAATGCGCTGCAGAATTACACAAAAGACTGTCCCAGAACATAACCTGCCCTTTATACAGGGACGGGTGGTTATTTAACTATCTGAGTACGAATCTCTCAATTCCACCATTGCGTTGGCTATGTCCTCCGTTCAAACAATGCAGCAGCTTTGTCCAAACTAAGGTCTAAGGTCCTTCCTTGTCCCGGTCCTCTCATTGCATGAGTCTTCGTCAACAGATCATCCCTTCGCTCAACTGCGCCTCTCCTCAGAACATTGCGCCGATCAGATCTTGTTCCCTCAACACGGAGCTTACAGAAACACCGCCGTCTTGTTGTCGCGGTCTCGTAGCGTCCCTCGTTGCTATTCTCTGACGTATTCTATGTTCCACTTGGTTTCTCCTGCCGTCATCCACTTTTGTGTCAGTATGGGAAAATCCTGTTTTTCCCTTTTATATGTTTGGTGGCGCGTGCCGTCATATGGCACTTGGGTGAGTCCAGTATCAGAGCGCTGTAGTGTCGGCTCTGCAATTATGGAAGCCTCCTTGGATCGCGGAGAATGCCCATGGTCTGCCCCTGCCTTCCCTTGAGGGATGAAGAGGATGTCTTCGGCTGTTCTAAATGGACAAGCTGAGATGGGGGATAACACCATAAAAGTGAGAGTCAAACGTCCTAAGAAACCCCTCGAGAAGGTTAACCCGGTCAACAAATGCCCGCAGAAGTCGGATGTGTCGGCCTAACCGCGCAAGAACGCAGCATTGCTGTAAACAGGTGCAACGCAATCACGTCCGAAAAAAAACCCTCTCCGGATGAACGCAGCAGAAGAAGAAAACCGTGCTCATGACGTCGCCGTGATCGTCTGCACCGTGATATCACGTGCTTAACGGTCTTCACATCCTTAACAACAATACTGACAGGTTACAAGACAATGACATGGTTCTTGTCATTTCTATCACACTTTTAAGGTTTTTATTTGAAGCCCCCTTGTATATGCACTCCGGCTTCTAACATTATGATATTCAGTATTTAATGAGTAAAGAAAGTTAGCCAAAGACTATTTCAAACACCATGATATATGTTGTGCTAAACCCATATATTTATAAACCCAATCGGCACGTGGTGTGTGATGTGGTCAGTATCACAGTATCACTGTATCACGGTACCACAGTAGCACAGTAACACAGTATCACAGTACCATAGAATCACAGTATCACAGTACTTCAGTATCACATTACCACAGTATCACAGTACCACAGTATTAAAATATTACAGCACCACAGTATCACAGTACCACAGTGTCTCAGTATCACAGTACCACAGTATCACAGTACCACAATATCACAATATCACAGTACAAAAGTATCACAATACCACAGTATCACAATATCACAGTACCACAATATCACAGTACCACAGTATCACAATATCACAATATCGCAGTATCACAGTATCATGCCGGACGTCTTCACTTCCCCAGACATTTCCTGGTCCCCCATTTTAGACTGGTCGACCTGGAAGGCCAGGTCAATTTTTAAAATTAGAATCCACCGTGATACGACTGGAACCGATTACCGTCAGGCTGACAATTGTGTTTCTAGCCACTGCGCTACCGCACGAACCTATTTAGTGTTTAGTACTGTACAAAATGTGAAAATCACAACTTATATCTTAACGTAGCAAAATCAAAGATAATGCATACAGATAAAACCACTATGGAGAAAGAAATATATGTTAATGAGGAAAAATTGGAGGTGGTGGAAAATCTTGAATATCTTGGGTCATTGATTGGTGTTTGTCCATCAAGAATGATGATGACCATTCATTTCATCCAGTGGTGTTGAAGGTATGGAGCCGTGGGTTCTAAGATGGCTGATAAGGCCTATTTTGGCTCGTAATGTTCTTTGACAATGTGGGCAAAGAATGCTTGACGTTTCTGGAGGAGGATTTCCTGTAGTGGTTTTTCTGTCCTGCCTTTTCTTCACAGCTCTTGTAGTCCTGGTTGCCTCACATATGACTGCACCCTTGCGTAATGATGCACGCCACGAATTTCGGTCTCTGGCTGCAGCCTCCCAAGTGTCATGATGAATTCCAAAAGCATTCAGTGAGATTTTCAGAGTGTCTTTAAAGCGTTTCCTCTGGCCACCTTGGGAGCGTTTACCACAACGCAGTTCGCTGTAAAAAAAAATCGTTTAGGGAGCCTGTGACCTGGCATGCGAGTCAAGTGACCAGCCCAGCGAATCTGATTCTTCATCAGTAGAGTGTGGATACTGGGCATGGACGCTCTTTCTAGGACGTCAGTGTCTGGAATCTTGTCTTGCCATTTAATCTTCAGTATCTTCCTTAGGCAGACTGTGTGGAAGTGGTTTAATTTCCTAGCGTGTCGCTGATAAACAGTCCAGTTTTCACAAGCATATAGCAGTGTGGATAATACAACTGCTTTGTAGACTTTTAGCTTTGTTTGCAGGCTTATTCCAGTTCTGTCCCATACATTCTTGTACAGTCTGCCAAAGGCCACACTGGCCTTGGAGATTCTTGCATTCACTTCATCATCGATTGTGGCAGTTTGTGACACAGTGCTGCCAAGATAGGTGAATTTGTCCACAACACTTAGTCTATGATCATTCACTTTGATATTCGGCACAGTGTGATTATTCCCTGGAGCTGGCTGGTACATAACTACAGTCTTCTCCAAGTTGATATTGAGCCCAAAGTTGGCACAGGCATGTGAGAAAGCTGAAACATTATGTTGCATGTCCGCCTCTGAGTTGGCGTATAGAGCGCAATCATCAGCAAACAGGAGCTCTCTGACGGTGTCGCTGTTAATTTTGGTTTTAGCTTTCAGCCTTCTGAGATTGAATAACTTTCCATCCATACGGTAGTTGATATCTATTCCAATGTCGTCGTTCTCGAAGGCATTCATCAACATGGCTGAAAACATGAGGCTGAACAGTGTTGGTGCCAGGACACATCCTTGCTTCACTCCATTGGTGACAGGAAAGGGTTCAGACAGTTCACCATTTTCCTGTACTCTTGCCTGCATGCCATCATGAAATAGCCGCACTATTTGGACAAACTTTCGTGGACAGCCATATTTTGCCATAATCTTCCACAGTCCTTCTCTGCTGACTGTATCAAAAGCCTTGGTAAGGTCAATGAAAGTGGAGAACATTTCGCAGTTCTGTTCCTGACATTTCTCTTGCAGCTACCTTGCAACGAAAATCATGTCAAAAGTTCCACGTTCTTTTCTGAATCCACATTGACTCTCAGGAAGAAGACCTTGATCGAGATGGGCGTGAGGCGATTGAGAAGAATTCTGGCGAGTATCTTCCCTGCAATTGAAAGCAAGGAGATGCCTCGGTGGTTGTCACAGGATTGGCGGTTTCCTTTACGTTTGTAAAGGTGGACTATTGACGCGTCCTTGAAATCTTGTGGCATGGTCTCGTTCACCCATATGTTTGTAAAGACTTGGTGAAGCCGCTCTGTTAGGACCGGCCCACCTGCCTTGTATATCTCTGTTCGGATGGAGTCAGGACCAGGTGCCTTGCCGCTAGAGAGTTGTTGGATGGCTTTGTTTACTTCCACTATGGTGGCAGATCATCAAGTGTCTCATTGGTTGGAACTTGAGGAAGGCAGTTAATGGTTTCATCATCGAAGAAGAAAGTTGCATTTAAGATGTTGCTGAAATGCTCTGCCCAGCGTTGGAGGATTTCTTTCTTATCGGTGACTAATGTTCCCCCATCTGCACTGAGGAGGGGAACTATGCCTGGTGATGTAGGACCATAGACCGCTTTCAGTGAGTCGTATAAGTTTTTCATATCATGTCTGTCAGCAAAGCCCTGAATTTCATCAGCCTTGCTGCTCAGCCAGGAGTCCCGCATGTGCCGAAGTTTCTGCTGCACTACTCTCTGAATGTTCTTGAAGGCATCTTTTTTTTATGTTGACTTCGGGTCATTCAAATGTGCCTTGAGGAGAAGATGTTTCTTGGCCAGCAATTTGTTGATGTCTTCGGAATTTTCATCAAACAAGTCTTTATGCTTTCGGGGGGCTGGACCCAGGATTTCCATAGCAGTGTTGTAAATTATGTCCTTTAGGGCTCTCCATTCTGTTTCTGTATTCTGTTTAGCTGCAGCGTTGGGCTTGAAGCGGTCTTCCAGCATATTTTCAAACGACTGCTGCATTTTCTTGCTGTTTAGGCGGGTGACATTTAGCTTTATTTGCATTTTCACCCCTTGAGGACGCCGTGGTGACCTGATGTGAATGTTTATTTTCGAGACAATGAGACGATGGTCTGTCCAACATTCGGCACCACACATGGATTTTGTCACTCGAATGTCTTGTCTGTCACTCCTCCTGACGATGACATAGTCAATGAGGTGCCAGTGTTTCGAGCGAGGATGCATCCACGATGTCCTATTTCTCATGGGAAGACGGAAAATTTTGTTCGTAATCAGGAGATCATGTTCGGCACATGTCTGAAGGAGGAGGAGTCCATTGCTGTTACAATTTCCGACTCCATGCTTTCCAATAATGCCACTCCAAGAGGTGGTGTCCGTGCCTACTCTGGCATTGAAATCCCCAAGGAGTATAAGTTTGTCTCCTTTGGGAACAGATGTTAATACATTGTGCAGGTCCTCATATAACTTGTTCTTGACATCATCTTCGTTGGTCATAGTTGGTGCGTAGACACTCACAATGGTAGCATGATTCCTTCCATTCAGCAGGGGCAACTTAATGGTCATGAGCCTGTCGTTTATAGCCTTTGGAAATCCAGCTAATTTGCCGACCAGGGCCGACTTAATGGCAAATCCCACACCGGATTGGCGTCTTTCCTCGCTTTTTCTTCCACTCCAGAAAAATGCTTCTTCTGCAAGTCGTGTCTCCATTCCAAGTTCCAATTGTTAAGGGAATATGGTTTACTCTTTTAGCTTTGCTTGTTTTATCTTTGTTTGTATGTCGACCGCAGTTAAGGGTACCCACCAACCGCGGCTAGCTGGTTAGGTAGTGATGGAGCAGACAATGTTTAGGGCACCTTTTCTAGCACCTTCCTCATGCTATGGAGGTGAGCAGTGTGTTCCTATAGACGGCTGCTCAGTCGCTCATGGGGCTGCCGAATCCCACTGCTGCTCCGGTCAGTAGAAGACGACCATATGGCCTGAGCCGCCTGTGTGCAGGTCTGCGACTACGGCTGCCAGCGTACCCACGCCTGCCGCTTCGCCGCTCGCCCATCGCCACAGGGCTTGAAGGTGATATATGACGTTGGATGAAGAATGATTTTCGCGATGACTTTGATTAAATAGAGGAAGAGTTGTGTAATTCGTCGACCTCACTCTCTCGCCCGAGTCCATCTGAGTCCAGTGGCAAGACAAGTCGAGTCGACTGGAGACGAATACAGGTGTAGTGGATGACCAGAGCGCTCTACTACATGCCTTGCCGTGCTCATTACGTTCCACGACGCTTTGCAGGTAAACGCCGTCTTGCCCGTTGAATCAGGAATGATTTCTTCCGCGCAGTCTGCCGAATCCTGTCTTCACATGCTGGGTAGGCATACCCTAGTTTACCGCTTTGTTTGACACCAAATCGGCTACCCATGCCTGGTTTAGCCAGCCTCTCACAGCTGTTGCCCGGGGGGTGGCCGCTGTCGCATGCTGACAGCTACTAGGAGCCACAGGCGTGAGCTGGGTGTCAGGCTTGGACCATTGGGGGACGGGTCCTGAAAAGGACATGAGAGTCATCCTTACCAAAGGTGCTACCAATGCCTGACACCCCGTACCCCCTGTCATTGATTACCAGTAACGGTGACACAATGAAAGAAATTAAACGACGACTATCAATTGCTCTTCAAAGACTAAAACAACTGATGAAATTATGGAATGGGACACACAGAACTACAACAATTAGATTTTTAAGAGCATGCATCTTTCCCATTGTAGACGAGTTCTAAGAATATCTTGGGTAAATAAAAGAACAAATGCATCCATACTTCAAGAGCTGAATATTGAAGAAGGTTGGCTATTAAAGACGATAAAACAAAGAAAATTGAAATATCTTGGTCACTTGAAACGTCATGAAAGTTTGGAGAGAACAATCATGCAGGGGTATATGCCTGGGAAGAAAGGAAGAGGAAGGTCAAAGGGAAGATGGGTCCAGGATGTGGCGGATGATCTCCAGATGGGTGTATCGAACGCGGGAAACCGTGCTTATGATCGAGAGGTTTTCCGGAAGGTTGTTATGGGAGTGAGGTTCTGCAAAAGACACGCTACTGAATGAATGAATGAATGAACTGTACAAAATATCATGAGATCTACAGAAAATGTGTCAGCGATCCTGGTTAGTGGACATAATGTGATCTACAGATATTGTGTCAGCGATCCTGAATGGTGGACATATAATGAGATGTACAGAAAATATGTCAGCGATCTTGACTGGTGGACATATAATGAGATCTACAGAAAATATGTCAGCGATCCTGATTGGTGGACATATAATGAGATCTACAGAAATGCGTCAGCTATCCTTGTTGGTGGACATATAATGAGATCTACAGAAAATATGTCAGCGATCCTGATTGGTGGACATATAATGAGATCTACAGAAATGCGTCAGCGATCCTGGTTGGTGGACATAATATAAATAACTAACGTTATCATGACACCATCTTGATAACAACAAGTCAGAAGGAACTATAGGAAATGATACAGTGGTTGTAGAAAGTGAGCAAATGGGCCCTCACTTGCATAACAGAAAGACAGAAGGTATGGCATTAATCAAGGAAACAGATTGTGCCTAAATTATCAATTAAAGTAAATGACGTTATTTTTGTGCATGTGCATAAATTCAGATATCTAGGCACACGGATAACATCGGATGGAAGATGCATCACTGAGATAAAGAATTAAATAGGAAAAGCTAATACTGCATTTTATCAATTGAAGAACGCTTTGAGCAATAAGACCTTGCTCCAGACAGTTAGAAAAACAGAGTTATTGCGTAGATCCAATTTTAACATACGGCTGCGAATCCTGGACAATTAGTAAACAGGCGAAAAAGATCCCTGGCAGCCTTGGAGATGTGGTTTTATAGAAGAATGGTAACAATTAATTAGACAGCCAAAATGAGCAATCAGGACATTTTGAGGGAAGCTGAGTCGCAAAGACAACTTATCACAAACACTAGAAAGAGGTAGTCATCAGTCTTTGGCCACCTACAACACCTGGAACATATTGTGACAAACGGAAAGATTTGTGGAAAGAGAGATAGGTGAAGACATCATGAGAAGATTCTTGACGGTCGTGTGTCATGGCACGGAAAGGTGTCAACACACGAATTTATCCATACCGTCGGAGATCGCAATTTGTAGAAATCATGATCTTTCACGCTAGCCGATTAGGCAATGGTGGTGGTGGTGGTGATGATGATGATGATGATGATGATGATGATGATGATGATGATGATGATGATGATGATGACAAAAAATACCAGGTCTCTTATATACGCCTTACAAGCATTGTGGGTTTGAAGCTTGACCAATATGATTATAAACCAAACGGCACGGAGTGGTTGATGTGTTCCATATCACACCAGCTGCTTTTATTTCCCAAAACATTTCGTCGTTCCCCGAGAGATCAGATCAATTTTAACAATTCGAAACCGATTTAGAATTAAGTGTTTATTAACGGTCGCTCCAGTAGAGGCACCGACGCTGTCCCGACTACAGAAACTGGGAGTGAAGCCCGGTTAATCACTCCAATGCAGCCTTTGAGGTCAAAAGAGAAGACACCTTAACCAACGCCTCGAAGAAACATATAGCAGACAAACTTTGACATGCATCCAACCAGCTGGAATCAATATTGTTGTGGATGCAACTATATAACTCTGCTGACTTCCCTCTATATATTCATATCTAACTAAATGCACAGACGCCATTTTTGCTCTTAGACAACTTATAGAAAAATCAATTGAATTCAATGAAACACTCTACTTAGCCTTTGTCGACCAAGAAAAGGCATTTGATAGGGTAGATAGAAACAAGCTGTGGGAAATCCTTAAACAATATAGAGTGAGTACACATCTAACAAACCTATGCAGAAGTTTATACAACAACAGTGAATGCATAGTGAGAGCAACTGGAGAACACTCAGAACCCTTCACCATAAGATCTGGAGTACGACAAGGTTGTGTCCTGTCCCCTCTCTTGTTCATAACATATATAGACAACATATGTAAAGAAACCAGCCAAGCAGAGACAGCAAGAATACCGCATGACGAGAACACAGAAGAAGAACCATCTGCAAATCTAACCATTAGAGAACTCCTGTTTGCGGACGACCAAGCACTAATAGCAAAATCAGAAGCTGAATTACAAGACCACATGAATAGTCTAAACGAAATGTGTAGGGAACATAACATGAAAATTAGCACAAGCAAAACAGAGGTAATGACTATAACTAAAGAAGAACAAACAGCAACAATTCACCTAAACGAACATCCCTTGAAACAAGTAAAGAGCTTCAAGTACCTAGGAAGTATAATATCATCAAATGGCAGATCAGAAGACGAGATCGAAAATAGGTGCAATAAGGCAAATCAACTCATTGGACAAATGGCCCCAATACTAAAGAACAAACATGTATCAATAACTACTAAGAAAGCACTTTACAACACAATCTTCCTACCAACTCTGTGCTACCAATGCCAAACCTGGACAATGACAGAAAAAGAGAAAAGAAAAATCACAACAACAGAAATGAGGTTTCTGAGAAGAATACTCAACGTATCAAGAAGAGATAAGATCAGAAATGAAGAAATCAGGACTAAAGTAGGGGTTAAAGCTGCTCTAGATTTTATTAGCAAGCAGCAAGTCAAATGGTTTGGCCATGCAAGTAGGCTACCAGTCAACAGCATGCCACAACAAGCAATGATGTACAGACCAGATGGAAACAGAGGAAGAGGCCGACCACGTAAACGTTGGACTGAGGGAATAACAGAATCCATGGGAATGTCGATATATGAAGCCCATAACCGGGCACTCTCACGAAGTTTATACTTCACCTCGACACCGCAAGGTACAAGAGGAACATGATGAGATGAGAGACTAAATGCACACCTTTGGCCACACATTTATTGCAGCTGAATTGGACTCAACCTTTGTAGAAAAGAAAAAAAGAAAAAAAAAACTTTCAAAACCGAACTGAACCCAGCTGTTGTGTCTTCTTGACAATGAAGGAGTTGTGTTTACACATTATTTTATATTTTGTGGTTTATTTTTTTTTATTAGATCTGTTTGTGTTGTACTCATAGATTGGAAACGCCGTCTGTTGTGTCCTAGAATGCTAATTTGTATTTTATTTCCTCATTATTATATATTAGTTGATTGTTTCTTGTTTTGGGGGGATTTTCACTCTGTGATTTATGTTCACCTTTATTGAGATTGTTGTAAGGTATATACACTGTGTCCATGTTTAGTATGACTCATCTTTTCGCAGGAGCTACATATCCCTAACTGGTTGTATTTCATATTGAGATGGTTGCTGCAATCGAGGGACTGAGAATATATGGGAATTCCCAATGTGCAGAGACGTCGTTCCACATAACATAACATTCTAACGCTGCAAACGGCAAGAAAGGATGATATTAACTTCGAGACTCCAATAGCAAAGCAGTATGTAATCAAATATAGATTGTCTTGGAAAGTAAATGTGTATGCTGGCCGCCAGAACCACTTGTGTCTGTTACAAAAGGTCGAACATAGCGACAAGGAACATGCCAATACAGAATATCATTACATAGAACACCACAATACAAGATATCACGGCACAGAACTTTCATGGCATAAAACATAACTGCATAGAACATCACGACACATGATATCACTGCACAGAACATCCAGACATAGAACATCACGACACATGATATCACTGCACAGAACATCACGGCATAGAACATGACGGCATAGAACATCACGACACATGATATCACTGCACAGAACATCGCGACATAGAACATCACGACACATGATATCACTGCACAGAACATCGCGACATAGAACATGACGTCGTAGAACATCACGGCACATGATATCATTGCACAGAACATCCAGACATAGAACATCACGACACATGATATCATTGCACAGAACATCCAGACATACAACATCACGGCACATGATATCATTGCACAGAACATCCAGACATAGAACATCACACACATGATATCACTGTACAGAACATCCCGACATAGAACATCACGACACATGATATCACTGCACAGAACATCGCGACATAGAACATGACGTCGTAGAACATCACAACACATGATATCATTGCACAGAACATCCATACATAGAACATCACGACACATGATATCATTGTACAGAACATCCCGACATAGAACATCACGGCAAATGATATCATTGCACAGAACATCCCGGCATTGAACATGACGACATAGAACATCATAACACATGATATCGCTGCACAAACATCACGATATAGAACTTCACAACACATGATATCGCTGCACAAACATCACGATGTAAATTTCACAACACATGATATCGCTGCACAAATATCACGATATAAACTTCACAACACATGATATCGCTGTGCAAACATCACGATATAGAACTTCACAACATAGAATACCATAATGCAACAAATCATAATACTTGAATGAGTTACGCCAGAAGACAGGATTAGTAAAGAGAATAGTTTATTTTATTTAGCACACTACTCTATGGGTCTGAATCCTGGACCCTGTACTCAAGACAGGAAAGGAAGTTGAATTCCTTCCATATGGGATGTCTGAGACATATCCTTGGCATAACAGGAAAGACCCCATAACAAACAAACAGGTGCTTGAAAGAGCAGGTATTACCACAGTGCACACCCTCCTCAAGCAGAGACGCCTCCGGTGGCTGGGCCACGTATCTCGAATGGAGGATGACCGTATTCCCAAAGATCTCCTATACAGAGAACTAGCCACAGGAAAGAGGCCAACCGGAAGACCCCAAATGCGATATAGGGATGTGTGTAAACAGGGGCGTCACTAGGGGGGTGCGGGCCGCACCGGGTGACACCATCAAGGGGTGACACCAAAATAAAAAAATTGCAAATTTGACAAAGCAGACATAGCAAAATAACAAAAATTTAACTTTGTCCGAGTTTGTCGAAGTTCTTTATTTATGTTTTACCTGAAGTATTGAAGTTATATTGTTCAATTTCTTTTCTTTCTTATGTCCTTATTAACTTTTTGACTTATTTTACAAACATTACTATATGCGATTATATATGGTACAGGAACACTCGGAAGAAGACCATGGTGAAAGTCTAGAGGGGTGACACCAAGAGTTTACCGCACTGGGTGACACCAACCCCAGTGACGCCACTGTGTGTAAACAAGATATGAAAACCCTTGAAATAGATCCAGACACGTGGGAAAGAGTTGCAACAGACAGATGCTCCTGGAGAAGAGATGTACGAAACGGAATGGTGCTCTTAGAGCGCAATCTGATCCAACAAACTGAGGATAGGCGGCACAGGCTTAAAACGCAGTCACTTAATGCGGGACTTGCCTCGTCTTACAGATGCGGAAACTGTGACAGGGATTGTCACTCTCGCATTGGACTATACAGTCACCAGCGGTGCTGCCAGGCACCTCCCAAGCGGCACAACTCTATAGTCCTTCAGGACTGAAAGAGGCCTACTACTACTACTAGTTTATTTTATGAAACATGAGTTTGTATCATCCGTTGTTGACACATCAATGTTAATTAACTTATTCTGTCGTAGACAACCTTTACATCAATTTTTCTTCTTCTTCTTCTTCTTCTTCTTCTTCTTCTTCTTCTTCTTCTTCTTCTTCTTCTTCTTCTTCTTCTCTTCTTCTTGCATCTGCTGTTGACGCATTTGCTTCTCCTTCTTACTTCTTCTTTCCTTTGCTTCTTCCTTCTTCATCTTCTCTCCATGTTCTCTTCTTCTTTCTTCTCCTCTTCATTCTTCTTTTTCCTTCCTTCCTTCCTTCTTCCTTCCTTCCTTCCTTCCTTCCTTCCTTCCTTCCTTCCTTCCTTCCTGTCTGTCTGTCTGTCTGTCTGTCTGTTCTTCTTCTTCTTTTTCTTCTTCTTCTTCTTCTTCTTCTTCTTCTTCTTCTTCTTCTTCTTCTTCTTCTTCGTATTATTATTATTATTATTATTATTATTATTATTATTATTATTATTATTATTGATAATATTAACTTGTGTAATATTGTTGACTATGTAACAGGCTTATGTTTAAGAGAAATATCCCCAGTTACACAATCTGGCAACCGTACTATGTGATCATTCGAATGGTGTGGAGAGCTGATGGATTTTCATAATCTGTAGAAACTGACACGCCGAGGAGTGGCCGAGGGATCTGATCGACACTTAATGCTGCAACTGTTACTTTTCTTCGCTGGTTGTTGAAGATAAAGATGAAGGGCCTATAAAAATGCCCCGAGTACTGTGATGTTGGTTCTTCACTCAACTCAACACAACTCAACTCAACTCAACCATAAACCGTTCTATTTTATACTTGTTTTATTTTAGCACATTAAGACACAAAGACTGTCACTCTACAGAAACACATTCTAGATACACTAAATGTTAACTAGCACTTGACCTGCAGGGGGTAATCAGTGTTTAATTTTTTCTTTCATTGTTTTAGTACTTATGTTATTGTTTTATTTCTTCTTTCATTGTTTTGGTATTTCTTTCATTGCTTTGGTACTTCTTTCATTGTTCTAGTACTCCTTTCTTTGCTTTGGTACTTCTTTCATTGCTTTGGTACTTCTTTCATTGTTCTAGTACTCCTTTCATTGTTTTAGTACTCCTTTCATTGTTTAGATACTTCTTTAATGGTTTTAGTACTTACTTTATTTGTCTGAGTACTTCTTACATTGTTCGAAGGGGTAATTCGTAATCCCGCATACCACGTTCGAAACACAGCTGCAGGTTATTTGGAAGGAGAACATCTTGCGTTGGTTTCCATACAATGGTACTAGTAACGGTGGTTCAGAAAACAATGGCAAACTACTGAACGTAACCTTGCCCAGGAATCACAAACAGCTAACTGACTGCTACGCCCAGTAAATGATATGCAACTAACTATTTTGTTTCATTGTTTTGTATTTTTCTTCTTTAATATTTACCCCCTCCCCCAACCCTTCACACATTACGATGAGCTTATCCAGTTCTCATTCAGCGTAAATCTTAATTGCCCACAATTAACGAAACTCCCAAACTATACTTGAAGTGCTCTATTATTTATTTAAAAAAATGTTTGCATATCCTTTAAAGGACATCGCTGTCAACATCAGCATCTTTCAGCTGATTGTTGATTTCTTGGCAAGATTACGCTTAGTAGTTTGCCATTGCTTTCTGAGCGACCGCCTCAAATACCTCGTAAGTTACCGACGCGGTTAGAACCGCTGCCGATTCTCGCCGTAGTCACATTACTCACGAGAGTATACGGGTTACGGAGAAAGTCGCTAACTCCTATGCCAGGGAGCGCGGCGCTCTATTATTTACAACTTCAAATTTCGGTTAAATGAAAGGTATCGCTCTAGTTCAGAAATATGGAGCTCATGAAGAGAACTAGACAAATACAAATGAACCAAGACATGAAGAAAAGGCACTGCGCATGAAATACATTGAGACAACATGAGAATAATTCCTTCAGTCATTCAGCAACATGTTCTTTGCAGAACCTCGTTCCCATAACAGAAAACTTCTCGGTCCTAAGCAAGATGTTCCGCGTCCGATACACCCATCTCGAGGTCATCTGCCACATCCTGCACCCATCTTCCCGTTGGCCTTCCTCTTTCTCTCTTTCCGGGCATATACCCCCTCCATTTATATTCTCTCCAAACTTTCATGACGTTTCAAGTGACCAAATTATTTACAATTTTCTGTGTTGTATCGTCTTTAGTACCGAACCTTCTTCAATATTCAGCTGTTGTCGTATGAATGCATTTGTTCTTTATGAGAATAGTATAACTAGAAATTCCAGTGTCTGGAATCCATAGGGTAACAGCAATACAGGTAGACTTAACCGCATGGAGAAGACAAGTGGAAACAGACATGAATAATGTGAGGAGGACATGAACAGGGTTGCATGGGTAAGCTAGGGGTAGGAGGGATTGGAGTAAGTTGGTTGAGGGTCTCAAGAGGAATACAGGGTGAAAGATTCGGAGGAGGATGGCTATGGTTCCTGTTGTTTTATGAGGCACGTCTGGTAATATCTGTGTAAATGTGCGGTTGTGATGACACGTGATGTGGATATACAGAAGAATATGTTGTATTTCATGGTTACAAGAACAATTAAATACAGAGGTTCTAGAAAAACTGGGAATGAAAAGAAAGTTGATGGGAAAAAAATAAAAAAGAGGCAAGTGAAATATTTCGGCCACTTTAAAAGATATAATACTCGTAAAAACCATATCAGAGGGCAGGGTCAAAGGCAAGCGAGCAAAAGGTAGACAGCGATACAAGTGAGAAGATAACATCAAGATATGGACGAACATCACTCTGACAGAATGTACAGTTAAGGCGAGAGACAGACAGTGTTGGGAATGCATTGCAGCCAACCTTCATTGTGGAGACGGCACCTGTTTCATTGATTGATTATAATGTATGGTTGTGATCACACGTGATTATGTAGGAATTTTGTTTGTAAATTGGAAAAAAACACAATGAATTTCATACAAATCATCATCATCATCAAGTGCCGTGCCGGCTGGCGTAGGCGTTCATGGCTCTCCATAGATCTCGGTCTTTGGTTTTCTGGATCAACTCTGCTGCTGATATTCCTCCATGCCACCGTCTCAATCCATCCAGCATCACTTCTCTTGGTCTACCTCTGCCTCTCTTCCCCTCGATCTTTCCAGTTGTTACAATGTTCTCCAATGCCTCTCTTCTCATCACATGACCGAGGAAAGCTGTTTGTCTCTGTCTTATTGTTGTATATAATGTTCTAGTTTCATTAGCCTGTTTCAGGCAGTCGTCGTTAGTTACTCTGGCAGTCCAAGGAATTCGCAACATTCGTCTCAGGAACCACATCTCTGTTGCTTCTAATTTCTTCTTAATTTGTTCATTTACATTCCAAGATTCACTGCCATACAGCAAAACTGGTTCTACATAGCATTTCAGCACTCTCTTTCATACAAATATGACCATATATTTGTTCGCAATGATAGATCATGTAAATCCGCCCCTGTGCGCACTAAAAGTTACTGTAATATATATATATATATATATATATATATATATATATATATATATATATATATATATATATAGTGCGCGTGCGTGCGTGTGTGCTTGCGTGATGCGCGCGAGCGTGTGTGTGTGCATGTGTGTGCGTGCGTACATGCCTCTGTGTGTGGGTGTGTGTGTGTGTGTATCACGGGTAAATAGGGCCCGTTACCTTGGATAGAATGTCTCTAGAGAAAGTAAACCTTACAGAAATGCATGCCGAAGTCGGACACACTGATCTTTGATGTGTATAGCTAGGCCTGACACACTCCCTGAATAGAGGAACGAGGAAAAAGATAAAGATATATACATATTAATGATTATTTCACAAGAAATTTCCCGAAAAAGTATTCATCTTCGGAAAATATCTTTCACAGCCGGGGGAAGAATTTCAAAAATTACTCGAATGATCAATGGCAACAACCCTCCCTCCTGTCTCCTGACAACATCGTGGTACTCTTGCTCAACTTGCATGTTGTTTCGTCGAAGCTGCTTCTCCAATTCTTCATACCGTGCTTGACTCTCTTCAATTTCTCTCTGCAGTTCGGCAATTTGCTGTTGTGCTTGCTGATGTGCTTCTTCTTGTTCCTGGCTTGTGTAGCTCTCTTCGTCAACTCTTAATTGCTCCATGTTTTGGATGCGTTGCTCTCTCTCTCTGTACATCTCAATGGCTCTTCTGGTGTTCTCTATTTGCTCATCAACCGATTGGCTTATATGTCGGGCGTTGTTTAAGACTTCCCTCAGAACACCAGTCCCCCGGTCTTGCTCAGTGATGCTCTGGATCAACCTCTCAGCTCTGGGTCGAAGCTGCAACAGTCTGTCCAGCTGTTGTTCAGGAGCATCCAGTTGAATCCTTCCAAGCTGCTGAATGATCAGACTTGCCTCCATTACGCTTCTCTCACGAATAATCGGGCGCTCATGTTCAACTAAAAGTCGATCACGTTCTCTCTGCGCCATCATGAAGTGCTTATCGCTATACCGCTCTTTGTTTTGGCTCAAGCTATCAATCATTGTGAACAGACGATGTCGCTGGTCATTCAGCTTGGCCACATCTTTAGTTCTATTGTCAAACAAGATTACTCTGTGTTTGCATTCAGCCAATAAATCCTTGAATTCACGTTCCTGTTGGAGGCACCATTCTTCAAATGTTCTCGCGTTGGCTTCTTCGGGGTCAAACAAATCGCCATGCGTCAAAACAAGAATTGTGTACTTCTCAACAAAATCCGGACCAAATATTCCTTTAAGCAGCTGCACCGCCTGTTTGTTTTCATGGGTTAATTTCTCTCCATAACGTAAGACCAGCAGGATGGCGTGGTATCCTCTGGGATTTTCAGCTACGGCGAATTTCATGGCATGTACCACCAAATCTAGAGCATTAGTTTCACTGAGGTCTGTGTCACAAACTCCAGGTCCATCCACCACTTTCACGATGCGACCGCCGACATCAGAGTACTCCATCTGGACATCCTTGGTTACAGACGTAGGGCGAGACATGCATTGAAATGCTCGTCTTCCCAGAATACTGTTTCCGGTGGAGCTTTTTCCGTTTCCTGTTTTTCCGATGAGAAGAATGTCTGTGCACTGTCTGTTCTCATCCACGTCTGTGTATGCTGTTGAACCATCCATGTTAATCTGAAAAGCACAAAAGAGAAATCAATCACATAATTGACATATACCTTTTGTCTATATATGGGTTTCTATTTGTTGAAATATTCGAATAACATGGACATGCACTGAGAACATCATCTTTAACTCCATGTCCGACCTAACTCCTCGCACCAGCCTTTCATCCTAACCATAACTACAAGGGGAGGAAATATGTTTGTCTTAGTCAGATCTGACTGATCTACTGTATGACAGTAGACGGTACTACCTGCTTTCTGTTAGTACCGAATGTTGGTCGGCGCTTGCGAAACCCGACACCCCATATTGTGCCAACAGCTTCTGGCGGAGGAGCGCAGTTAGGAGGGCACAAGCCTTATCCTGGTGCGAGAAAATGCAACCTAAAGACTAAATATCATGGCAGAGAGGACCAGACCTTAAGCATTGATGGCCAACTGGTCTATGGTCGAAGTTCCGACAGGCGGACAATTAGCGCATTCATTCATTCATTCATTCATTCATTCATTCATTCATTCATTCATTCATTCAATCATTCAGTAGTATGTCCTTTGCATAACCTCGCTCCCATAAAAACCTTCCGGACAACCTCTCGATCATAAACAAGATGTCCCGCGTCCGATACACCCATCTATAGATCATCCGCCATATCCTACACCAATATTCTCTTTGGCCTTTCTCTTCCTCTCTTTCATTCATTCATTCATTCATTCATTCATTCATTCATTCATTCATTCATTCATTAGCATGTCCTTTGCAGAACCTCGCTCACATAACAACCTTCCGGACAACCTCTCGATCATAAGCAAGATGTCTCGCGTCCGATACACCCATCTATAGATCATCCGCCACTTCCTACACCAATATTCTCTTTGGTCTTTTTCTTCCTCTCTTCCCAGGCATATAGCCCTCCATTATTGTTCTCTCTCAAACTTTCATAACGTTTCAAGTTACCAATATATGTCCATTTCCTTTGTTTTCTCGTCTTTAATAGCCAACCTTCTTCAATATTCAGCTCTTGAAGAATGGATGCATTTGTTCTTTTCTTTATCCAAGGTATACTTATAACTCGTCTATAACATTTATATTCAAAGGCATTTATACGCTTTCAGCTTGTTTAGTAAGTGTCCAGGTCTCACAGTCCTATGTTGCAATGGGAAAGATGCGTGCTCTTAATAGTTCTATCTGTCACACGCCACAATTTATTCAGTTGTTGTAGTTTTTTTTTTTTTTTGGATGAGCAATAGATATTCATTCTTTTAATTTCTTTCATTGTGTCACCATTGCTGGTAATCAATGACCCAAGATATTCGAAATGTTCTACCACCTCCAATTTTTCCTCATTAACATACATTTCTTTTTCCATAGTAGTTTTATCTGTATCCATTATCTTTTTTTTTGCTATGTTATGATATAAGTGGTGATTTTCACTATTCAATTGGGTTTAGATTATTAGCTTTTCTATACCATTCTGTGTTGTGGATAGCAATACTGTATCATCAGCATACCGAATCTCTGGTATGTCGTGACCACCGATATTTAGGGCATCAAATTACTCCCTGTTTATATCATCTCTGACATGTCTCATTATATTTTACTATATTAAACTACCTCTTTGAAAGCGCCTAGTACATTTTGATTCGCCTAAAGACTGATCATCACATGTAATACAGTTCATATAAGAGTCGTTCATTTGAAACCCGTTCCAATGGCTTTATTACAAAAGCATGAACGAAACATTAACAGGTGTGATAGAATTGAACAAAGCAATAATTTTGAAAGAATTATGCACCGTGGGTTGGTTAGAAGCAGTCGCCGTAGGCATTCAGGCAAGCAACCCTTTGCTTAGGTAGGCGACGAATGCCGTCCGCAAAACATGGATTGTGGTTGCTCACTGAATCAAGTGTTTACCGCGTTCATTACGTCTGCATCTGTGTGAAATCGTTTTGTTGCCCCTTGAGAGCTTCTTTTAGAAGTCCGAACAAATGAAAATCACATGGTGACTGACATAAGCCTGGGTCATTGACATTGAGGTGAGTGACCGGGCATGAGGAAGAATGGAGATGAGAGTGGGAGACAGTAAAGTGACTGACCTGGCTATGAGAAAACAGCCAGTCCTGAGAAATAAAATAGTGAGGGTAGAGGGAAAAAACCCCTAAGGCGGATGGGGCGAAAGACAGTTGTGTGTTGTGTGAAGTCAGGAGACTGGAAGGGCAGTGAGAGAAGAGACTGACTGCGGGGCAGGTCGTTTCAGGGAGTCGAGTTTGAGATACCGAAGGAGTCGGTAGTCCACGTACAACGGGGTTGTGTTGTTCTCCGAGTTGTGAAGACAGGCCTGAACCAGAGTGGGTTCTATAGGGAATTGAGGGCCAAAACCCAGAGTGGGTTGCATAGTTGAGCAGTGGCTCCAACCCAATGTGTGGGTTGTATTGTGGGAGATCCAGCCGTGGATAGTAGCTGGATTACCTGTCTTGTGAATGTGATGAGAAGCAGGCCGTGAGAAGGCATTGATGTGTGCTGGTTAAATTGTGAGGAGGATATTTATATTCTATGGATTATATTGTTTCTGGATGTATAAACATGTTCCGTTTGTCCGTCTTATTTCTGTAATAAAGGATTATGTGCGCCAACGGAATCTTGTTTAATGACTGGTGAATATGCACTGCAGGGGTGAGTTATATTGCAAGACAGTTAAATATCTCCATTGACACCCCCTGAGTATCGTTACCTAGACAACGACCATCACACGATAAGATCAAGCAAAGATCATCAAGAACATTGATATTATCATCAAGAACGTCGTGTGACAGTGACAAATCAGGACTACAGGCATGTTGAAGAATTTCCCACTGCTTCCAAGCTAATGCTTCCTGCACAATCTTTGCAACATCCGAGCGAGCATTATCGTGTAACAAAATCACACCGCGAGAAAGCATGCCGCGTCATTTATTATTGATGGCTTTTTGCAGCTTGTCTAGTGTTTGCAAGTAGTGGGTAAAGTTGATGTTGACACCAGGGTCTTTAAAGTCGGCCAACAATATCCCTTCATGGTTTAAAAAAAGCGCTCAGAATAACCTTACCAGCGGAAACCTGTAACTTGAATTTTTTTGGCTTTTGGTGATCCAGTATGCTTCCATTGCATGCTCTCTCTTTTGCTGCTCGGCTCAAAGTGGTGACACCATGATTCATCGCGTGCCACTATGTGGAAGAGAAATGCATCACCCTCCACTCTGTAACGCAGCAAGTGGTTCAAACACCATCCCATGCGTTCCTCTTTTTTTTGGTAGTAGGTCAACATCCGTTGTACCCACTGTGAACACACCTTCCGATATTGCAGTTTCCTACGAACGATCTTTTGAATTGTCCCAATTGACACATCAAATTCTTTCGCTAGCGAACGTATGCTTCGACAACGGTTCATCTGTACTGCTGCATCAATTTTTGCGATGGTTTTTTTCTGTTGCAACAATATGCGCTTGACCCGGCCGTCGAAGAGCTGTCGTGAACTGACTTCCTTTCCGAAACATTTGTGCCCAGTCTGTCACTGTTGTCTTCGACACACATTTGTTACCGTAGGCTGCCTGCATTCTTCGATGAATGTCCACTGGTCGACATCCTTCAAATGAAAGAAACTGAATCACTGCTCTTTGAGCTTCTTTGGACGGATTTTGGATCAACCCAGCCATTTTCTCAACGGTCCGAAACAGAACCTATGCATCATGGGACGATAAGCACGTGCTCTTTTATTCATTGGTCAGTACTTATCACATGACTATGAAATGATCATGTTCAACGTACGCAATTACGCGCGGTGCGACACGAACGGATTTCAAATGAACGCTTCTACTATTAAACGAATGTTGACTAGTTATAGCATTGCATCGCTTATTATGCAGCTTCTACCGCTTGTCTAGTTCCAGAAGTATTCGTGTTATCTTTCCCATAGAGTAAACTAGGCAGGCCGAGACAGGGATCATGATACACGGCAACACATAATCTCTGCAAGGCAGCACAAGTTTTATGCTGTGGAGTTATTATGCCTTTTTAAAGCCCAGCTATTGTCTGTCAAGATAGCAAGTGTCAATACGGAAACATGTAGCGCATCGAAGCACAAGCGCAGTGAGGTTAGACTTTTGCATCAGAGCAACACAGATCCAGAAATGAATAATAAGTTGGCAATGAACCTTTAGGAATTAAGTATCTTGTACATATACAGGCATTTTAGACCTGAGAAAACACGTCCTAAAATGTCAAAATATGGCCTTAAAAGTTCAAATATGACAATACAAAATTCAAAACCAGAAAAATCAATATGTTTATTTATTTTTTATTTTTTTAATAGGATGCTTATTTTTCAAATATCAAGATTAAACTTAAAATAATAACTTGGTCGGTTATACAGGGTGTTCTGTAAAGCCTCACTACACTTTGTATGTAGAACACATTTTGCACAGCCACCAATTCATGAATGTTTCTAGTATATTTGTAACCATTTTTGTCATTCTCCATGTTTCTGAATCCATACAGAAGTACCGATTTAACTTAGCAATTTAAAATTATAATTTTTGATGACATCATGTACTTCATTTTTCAAATTTGTTCTACATACAAAGTGTAGTGAGACTTTACAAACACCCGATAGTATACATGTAAATTGTACGTTAATGAAGGTAGAGTCCCTTTCCCAGGCCCAGGTCGCATTGTGAATATAGAGCTAGGTACTTATTCTTAACCGGCTCCGTGGCTAAAGGCTTGCGAACGCGGTTTGTGAGCCGGGTACCAGGCGTTCGAAGCTAGCTGCGACCTACTTGTGCAACTGACCGTGTCGCGTTGTGTTATAACGTGCTGGTATGGGAGCCGGTCTTTCAAAAAGCAATGGCAAACTACTGAACGTAACACTTGCCTAGTACATCAACAGCAGCTGAAAAATGCTGGTGTTGACTGCGACGTGCCGTGAGGGATACGCAACAATTAAAAAAAACAACTTATTCTTATAGAGCAATTGGCTCTTAGTGGCTGATGTGGTCGATATCACACTGGTCGCTTTTACCTCCCAAAATATTTCTCGGCAACCATTTTAGACTAAGTCGGTCTGTCTTTCAGGTCAATTTTGAAAAATTCTAAATAGCCTTTCTGCAAACCCAACCAAGGAAAGTTGTTAAAAACAGTTAGTTACAAATCCTTTACAGGACGTAGCATTCAGCTCCAGACTTTATTGGCTGTTTGTAATTCCTGGGCAAGTTAAGTAGTTTGCCATTGCTTTTGTCATACTGGCGCCAATACTATTGAACGCAAACCAACGCAAGGCAGTCTGCTTCCAAATCTCCCGCAGCTGTTTCTAACGCGGTATGCAGGATTACGAATTGCGTTCGTAACCCATTCGCCACAGAGTCGGAAGAAAGTTGTACATACAACTTCAGTAACTAATCAAGCGCCACGGGATGAATAATAGTCTTCAGCGACTTCCCGTATATGCCATGGGGTTATATATCCCCGAAATTTTGGCACTGTGGTATAATACAACATGTCTGCTACAATTTTAATAACTTTAAAGTCATAACTGAGACACACCCCCTACTTTCCATTTTTCGCCATCCATTTTGTTTGGTCTCAACCTACTTTTTATTTTTTTTTTGGCACTGAATGTGTTAAGAAACATTCGAAGCCACATTTCAAATACAGCTTTAACTTGATCCCCTGACCATGTAACTGCTCCCATGTTGATTGGCTCCAGAAAACAAACAGACCAACAGTGAGGCCTGGGGGTGTTCTGTGCTGCCGTCTACGTCATTCTATTAGTTGGCTCTGTCAACAAAATACATTTCAGCTCTTATGAAAAGAATAATAAAACATATCTTACCAAACAAGTTTTCGCCACAGAATGAATTTATAATCAACAGATACTTCTGGAATATCTCTGACTTCTGGAATTTCACTGACTTTTCGAATATCCCAGACTTCTGCTGGTACCAGTACCTTACAGTCGCTAGAACAACGTCTCTATGCAATGGAATACTATCGACTGTGCTCGCTTAACGATTAGACACTCTTACCATACATTTTCTGGATAAAGTAGTTCAATGCTCATTTCTGACAAATTTAATTGTAGCGCTACGAGATTGTATAGTGTAAACAATTTCATAGGCGTATACTTGAAGATATGCGTAAAGAGGAAAGGGGGAAAAGCTTCACCGCTACAGCAATCTACATTTATTTTGTATTGCAGATATAAAAATAAATCATTTATGTTTCGTTTATTTCAGTGTCTGCCATGTCGAGCTTCTCATTTTAGAATAAATTTGGGACGTTTAATAAATTTAATTTTCACATCATGCATTTATCATACGTTTGTTATCTTAGGGCCTAAGCAATGTGTATGCACGTTGTATGGAGCGTTTTCCATGTTGTCTTGTATTTATGATGCATTGTCTTGCATTTATGCTATATTGTCTTGCATTTATGCTATATTTTCTATATTTATGCTGTTTTGTTATGTTGTTTTGTATTAATGCTATATTGTCGTGTATGTATGCAATATTGTCTTGCATTCAGGCTATATTGTCTTGTATTTATGCTATATTTTCTGTATTTATGCTATATTGTCTTGTATATATGCCATAGTCCTGTATTTATGCTATATTGTCGTCTATTTATGATATCTTGTCTTGCGTTCATACTATATTGTCTTGTATTCATGCCATATTGTATATATTCATGCCCTATTGTCTTGTATATATGAATATTGTCTTGCATATATGAATACTGTCTTGTATTCATGCTTTAAAAAAAAATTCCATATTGTCAAGTATATATGCTAATTTGACCACCCGCCAGGTGAGCTGTATAGCCACTTCGTTATCTAAACTCCACGTGAACATTAATGTAAGAAAAGTACTGGAAGGGCTCGCTTTACATCGCATATAGAACGTCGTTGTCACAATGTGACAAAACCTTACTTTACGTCGCTATGTTTCGCTATAACGTCGTCACCTATGTTGCTATGCTGCGTTTACGTCGCCCTTTTACATTTCGTGCAGTGCGTGTTTCCAGGATTTTATCATCTAATCACCCATAATTATGAGTTCAAAGCGTACAACAATTGCTGATAGTGTGTCTGGATGTTAAAGAATCAGGAAAAGTGTTACTCTTGAGGTGAAGTTAGATTGTTACGTCGTTTTGAGGCTGGCGATCTGGCTGTTGATATCGGTAAAATCCATGGTTTATCTCCAACCACGATAAGGACAATTCGTGCAGGTGCTGACAAAATCAAAGAGGGTGCTAAAAACGTAACCCCTTTGAGTGCTTCCAAGATCACTCGTACCAGAAGTACTCTTATGGAGAACATGGAGGCACTATTGGCCATCTGGATTGAAGACCAGAACCAACGGAATATGCCTGTGAGCAAGATGGTTATCCAAGAGAAAGCAAAGTCTCTCTATGAAGATCTAGCTAAGAAAGCGGGTGAGAGCAGTACTAGTAGTGCTGATGATAGTTTTGGAGCGAGTCGTGGTTTTAATGCCTCTACGTCCCAATAATTCTACCACTCGCCCTCCAACCCACCTCTGTTTAGCCAATAAATATCAACAACCATCAAAATAAACATTACATAATACACTGTATTTCATTTAATTCTATGGGGAAATAGTGTGTCGCTATACGTCGTTTCACTTGAAGTCGCGTTTTCCAAGAACGTAACCCCGACGTTAACCGGGGCCTTCCAGTGACGGATCCTGTCACACACCTCAAACGCGTTAAGCAGAACCATATTTTTACAGCTCAAACGGCCCTGGGTGGGAGATCTTATCAGTTCCCCCCAACCCCCGCAGCCTTTACTTCCCAGAACATTTCTTAGCATCCACAGAGGCTAGCTCGACCAGGTCAGTTTCAAAAATCTGCCTCGGTAGGTTTCGAACCCATTACCACCCAATCGTCAGGTAAGAGGTTTAGCCACCTCTCCCTGGTCGACCCAGTCTAACATGGATACCAGTCTAGGGAAATAAAGGCGGCAGTGGTCACTGACCACATCACCCACACAGCGCTGGGTGGTCTATACACATATGGCGATAGCACCATATTTCCAATACGCCTTAAGGCGCTAAAAGGGTCCTTTATTTTGTTTACTTATTTACTATATTAGTTATTCCATTTCTATACTAGTTATTTCTAATGTATACTCTTATTCCCTTTCTATACTGGTTATTCCTTTTCTATACTGGTTATTTATTTTCTCTATGGGTTATTTCTATTCTATACTGATTATTCCTTTTCTATACTGGTTATTCCTCTTCTATACTGGTAATTCCTTTTCTATACTGGTTATTCCTTTTCTATACTGGTTATTCCTGTTATATACTGGTTATTCCTAACGAGCTGATAAACTGGCTGCCTCTGCACCCCCTGCAGAAGGCAAGCCCATGGATCGTGCCGATGTTATTAACGTCCTTAAAGACATGCCGAGAACAGAAGACTTTGACGTCAGTGAATCCACATCGCTGTCCAGGATGAAAACTTGGGAGTAAGAAATGGCACGGCCAGACACGAGAGGTACATCCGGAAAACGAGGTGCCTCGTCAACCAACACAGAACTGGCACTATTAGCCACCGAACGCTGATGCTTATGCTGGGGGGAGGATCTGAGCACCTATGGACCTATCCGGAGTGCAATGAAGATACCCCAACTGATAACTGATAACTGATAACTGGTTATTCCTGTTCTATACTGGTTACTCTTTTTCTATACTGGTTGTTCGTCTTCTTTACTGGTTATTCCTATTCTATGCTGATTATTCATTGTCACTACTGGTTATTCCTTTTCTATATTGGTTACTCTTTTTCCATACTGGTTATTTCCTTTCTATGCTGGTTTTATAGATACGCCTCTACACTGAAAAACCAGTATTTCGCTATCGCAAGTAGGCGAATCGGGGAGCTGTTTATCTCAATACGGTTTTCCTGACACAAGTTACGTGGAAATCGGGAATTTCCCTCTGCACGTCACAGAAAAAAAAAAAAGTCACAGATACGCATCAGCTGTGGGGAAAACTGCCTTTCTGGGGAAAGCTGACATAAAAACTTTATGTCTTTCTAGAGCGGAGTTATGACATATAGTTTATAATTAGAATGCCTCCAGGGTTAAACTTGCAAGAGCTGAGGGACACTCATAGAAGTAATAAAGAAGGAGAGTTGACAGGACACTCTAGAGAACAAAGTTGAAATGTGTAGACAGGTCGGAATAGGAAACTGTTTCTTTCAAAATGGCAACACGTCGATTAAAGAATATAGGTAATCTGACAACAAAATCTGTCCTTCTTGGGTTTTTACTCTTATTTCTATTGGGTCATGCGTGAAAGTACACTTAATTCTAGTGGGTCTTGTGTGAAAATACATTTATTTCTAGTGGGTCGTGCGGGGAAGTACTATGTCATTATCACCATGTTCCCTGCAAACTGGCGTAGGCGATCATCTCTCTCTCTCCACAGATCACGGTCCTTGGTGTTGTGAATCGGTCCCACTGATGTTATTCCTCTATGCCAGGGGTGGGCAAACTTTTCGTGTGGCGGGCCGCATTGACAAATGTAAAGCTACTGGCGGGCCGCATATATATATATATATATATATATATATATATACTAGCTGCCCGGCCCGGCTTCGCCCAGGCTCTGGCGGGGATCTATGTATGTATGTATGTATGTATGTATGTATGTATGTATGTATGTATGTATGTATGTATGTATGTATGTATGTATGTATGTGTGTGTGTATGTATGTATGTATGTATGTATGTATGTATGTATGTATGTATGTATGTATGTATGTATGTATCTATCTATCTATCTATCTATCTATCTATTTATCTATCTATCTATCTATCTATCTATCTATCTATCTATCTATCTATCTATCTATCTATCTATCTATCTATCTATCTATCTGTCTGTCTGTCTGTCTGTCTGTCTGCTTGTCTGTCTGTCTGACCCGGCCCGGCTTCGCCCAGACCCTGCGGGGATATCTATCTATCTGTCTGTCTGTCTGTCTGACCCGCGCCCGGCTTCGCTCAGCCCCTGGCGGGGATCTATCAATCTGTCTGTCTGTCTGCTTGTCTGTCTGTCTGTCTGTCTGACCCGGCCCGGCTTCGCTCAGCCCCTGGCGGGGATCTATCTATCTGTCTGTCTGTCTGTCTGTCTGTCTGACCCGGCCCGGCTTCGCCCAGCTCCTGGCGGTCTAAAATAAATCCATTATTTGTAATGAACACTGGTTTTAAAAACATAAAAAGATGTGTTAGAAAATTTTCACTATTTAAATAGATGCATTACTTTCATGATAATTATGAAAATGCCTTAAAGATTGTATCATTATTTATTATAACTCATATGCCTGTAAATAACTATAGACAAAGAGTTTATAAATCTTTGGGGGAAAAAGAAACCCCGCATTTTAACAGTATTTTAACAGGCGTGCTGCGTGTAAGGTATGCATAAAGTATGAACAACACACACAAAATTAACTTAAGAATGTCCTTCCAGACACCATGTGCTCTCTTTCACTAAAATAGAAAATTAGATTTTTAACTAACTATTGCATTTCATCTGAATCTGATAAAGGGCACACACACACACAAACAAATATTGTCTACATATATAGTAGAGGATATTGAAATATGGTACAACGTAAATGCTGGGTACTTCAAAGGATAGGCTTCTTCTTTTTTTAGACAAAAAAAAAAAAACAACCTGCATTTTAACAGGCGTGCTGCGTGTAAGGTATGCATAAGGTATGCACACCCACAACATTGAATGAAAAATGTGATGTTGACACACACGCGGCCAACTTTTTTTTTTAAACAAAAACAAAATCGAGAATATACCCATTTAATTGTGTACTGACCTTCTCTCTGCCAAGAAAATGCTTGTTCAAAAACAAATGCTTCGATTACTTCAAAAGTTCCACTCCGAAAAAAGTACAAACATAAAATTGTGACGTATCTAAAATAAATCCATTATTTTTAATGAACACTGGTTTTAAAAACATAAAAAGATGTGTTAGAAAATTTTCACTATTTAAATAGATGCATTACTTTTATGACAATTATTATGAAAATGCCTTAAAGATTATATCACTATATATTATAACTCATATGTCTGTATATAACTATAGAAAAGAGTTTATAAATCTGTGAAAACAATGCAAAAATCTATACATAAAATAATAGTGATGTTATTAAAAGTTATGACCCTTGAAATAACTTTTCTTATGTTAAGTCCCCTTGAATATAGCTGCCCAAATATTAGCTGCCCGGCCCGGCTTCGCCCAGGCTCTGGCGGGGATCTATCTATGTATCTATGTATCTATGTATCTATCTATCTATCTATCTATCTATCTATCTATCTATCTATCTATCTATCTATCTATCTATCTATCTATCTATCTATCTATCTATCTATCTATCTATCTATCTATGTGGAGCATCTCACTTAATTCATCGTCAATCAACTCATTTAAACTCAGGGGACGTAACTTAAGATATAACAATTATACTAAAAGTTATATCCCTTTTTGTCATATATTATTATATTTTCTTATGTTCAGTCATGTAATTACAAAATTAAATTTTAGAAAGGTAATAGCTGATAGCTGATAGATAAAACTATCACAGTTGGTTGCACAGGAATGAAAGGAAAACGTGTAGAAAATTTCATCTCAATCGGTTGGACCGTTCGCGAACGAATAAAGGACGGACATACATACATACATACATACATACATACACACAAAGATGTTTATATATATATATATACACACACACACACTAGCTGACCCGGCCCGGCTTCGCCCAGTCCCTGGTGGGGAGCATCTCATTTAATTCATATAAGTAGTCATATAAGCTCCCGTTCCCGTTCCCGACTATCTACTGTCTGTCTGTCTGTCTGTCTGTCTGTCTGTCTGTCTGTCTGTCTGTCTGTCTGTCTGTCTGTCTGTCTGTCTGTCTGTCTGTCTGTCTGTCTGTCTGTCTGTCTGTCTGTCTATTATTATTATTAGAAAGAGCACTTGAAAGATCTTTACATCTTCCACCAACAATTAACTTGGGTAAATGGAGCGTCTCATTTAATTCATATTCGGCCCCTGCTCCCGTTCCCGTTCCCAAAAAATACGACCCGGCCCGGCTTCGCCCAGTCCCTGGTGGTGAGCATATCATTTAATTCATATTGAACGTAAGGAGGAGGAGGAGGGAGGAGGAGGGAGGAGGAGGGGGAGGAGGAGGGAGGAGGAGGGATTAGGAGGAGGGAGGAGGATGGAGGAGGATGAGGGAGGAGGAGGGAGGAGGAGGTAGGAGGAGGAAGAGGGAGGAGGAGGGAGGAGGGAGGGGAGGAGAGAGAAGGAGGAGGCAGAAGGAGGATGGAGGAGGAGGGGAGGAGAAGGAAGAGGGAGGAGGAGGGAGGAGCGAGGAGGAGGGAGGAGGAGGGGGAGGAGGAGGGATTAGGAAGAGGGAGGAGGAAGAGGGAGATGGAGGGAGAAGGAGTAGGAGGAAGAGGGAGGAGGAGGATTGAGAACGAGGGAGGAGGAGGGAGAAGGAGGGAGGAGGAGGAGGGAGGAGGGAGGAGGAGGGGGAGGAGGAGGGGGAGGAGGAGGAGGAGGGGGGGGGAGGAGGGGGAGGAGGAGAGAGGAGGAGGAGGAGGGAGGAGGCGGAGGGAGAAGGAGGACTGAGGAAGAGGGAGAGGAGGGAGGAGGGAGGAGGAAGAGGGAGAAGGAGGAGAGAAGAGGAGGAAGGAGGAGGAGGGAGAAGGAAAAGGGAGGAAGAGGAGGGAGGAGGAGGAGGAAGAGGGAGGAGCGAGGAGGAGGAGGGGAGGAGGGGGAGGAGGAGGAGGAGGAAGAGGAGGAGGAAGAGGGAGGAGGAAGAGGGAGGTGGAGGGAGAAGGAGGAGGAAGAGGGAGGAGGAGGAGGGAGAAGGAGGGAGAAGGAAGGAGGAGTTGGGAGGAGGAGGAAGGAGAGAGGAGGAGGGGGAGGAGGGAGGAGGAGGAGGAAGGAGGAGGTGGAGGGAGAAGGAGGAAGGATGAGGATGGAAAGGAGGGAAGAGAGGAGGGAGGAGGGAGAAGGAGGAGGGAGGAGGAGGGAGGATGAGGAGGGGGAGGAAGGAGAGGGAGGAGGAGGAAGGAGGTGGGAGGGAGGACGAGGAGGGAGGAGGAGGGAGAAGAGGAGGGAGGAGGAAGCTGGAGAGGTAGGAAGAGAGGAGTGAGAGGAGGCGAGGAAGGAGAGGAGGAGGAGGAGGAGGGAGGATGAGGCGGGTGGGAGAAAGGAGAGGAGGAGGAGGAGGAAGAGGTGGAGGGAGGAGGAGGGAGGAGAGTAGGGAGGAGGCAGGAGGGAAGAGGAGGAAGGGAGGAGGACAGGAGCGGAACGATGGGGAGAACGAGAGGCGGAGGGAGGAAGGAGGGAGGAGGGTGGAGAAGGAGAGGAGACAGGAGGTTTGGAGGAGGGAGGAGGGAGAGCGAGGAGGAGGGGGAGGAGTAGAAGGCGGGAGGAGGATGGAGTAGGAGGAAGAGGAGAGGAGGAGTGGATGAGTAGGACCGGAGGACGAGGGGAGGAGGAGGAGAAGGAGGGTAGGAGGAGGAGGGGAGAGGAGCAGGAGCAGGAGATGCATATGCCTGTAGATAACTGCAGCGAAAAGGTCCACCTATTTGAGAAATACGCAACAATTTTACATGTATAGCTATGCTATTAGGAGTTATGTCCCCTCGCTATATATACATTATTACGTAAATTAAATATTAAATAATATTAAGAAAATATGTTTGTAGACTTTAAAAAAAACTATGACAGTTGGCTGCACGGGAATGAGAGGAAGACGTGTAGAAATTTCGCGAACGCATATATATATATATATATATATATATATATATATATATATATATATATATATATATATATATATATATATATATATATATATATCTTCTTATATATAAAAGGTGATCTCCGTCTGTCGTCTGTCTGTCTGTATGTATGTATGTATGTCCTTTATTTGTTCGCGAACGGCCCATCCGATTGAGATGAAATTTTCTACACGCCTTCCTTTCATTCCAGCGCTGCCAACTGTGATATTTTGTTTGTGTGAAATCGCCTGCTTACTCAGTAATATTTCATTTTTCATTTTTCATTATAATTTCATATATCTCAGGGGACCTAACTCCTGTAAAAGTTATTTCAAGGGGCATAACTTTTCTGTATAACTTATAGTCATATTGTGGCATCGTTTTCAAAGATTTATAAACTCTTTGTCCATAGTTATGTACCGGCATATGAGTTATAATAAATAATGATACAATCTGTAAGGCATTTTCAAAGTTTTCATAAAAATAATGCACAATGCATAACATTGTAACTCATCTTTTTTTGCTTAAGAAGTTACTGTAGTCATGCAGGTGATTAGAAAGAGTTTTCATTAAAAATAATGGATGGTGTGTGGAAGGACATTCTTTTAAGTTACTTTTTTTGTTGTATGAATTTAATGAGAACTTATATGACTACTTATATGAATTAAATGAGATGCTCCCCACCAGGGACTGGGCGAAGCCGGACAGGGTCAGGCAGACAGACAGACAGACAGACAGACAGACAGACAGACAGACAGACAGACAGACAGACAGACAGACAGATAGACAGTCGGGAACAGGAACTTATATGACTACTTATATAAATTAAATGAGATGCTTCACACCAGGAGCTGGGCGATGCCGGGCCGGGTCAGACAGACAGACAGACAGACAGACAGACAGATAGTCGGTAACGGGAACGGGAACTTATATGACTACTTATATGAATTAAATGAGATGCTCCCCACCAGGGACTGGGCGAAGCCGGGCAGGGTCAGGCAGACAGATAGACAGACAGATAGACAGACAGATAGACAGTCGGGAACGGGAACTTATATGACTACTTATATGAATTAAATGAGATGCTCCACACCAGGAGCTGGGCAATGCCGGGCCGGGTCAGACAGACAGACAGACAGACAGACAGACAGACAGACAGACAGACAGACAGACAGTCGGTAACGGGAACGAGAACTTATATGACTACTTATATGAATTAAATGAGATGCTCCCCACCAGGGTCTGGGCGAAGCCGGGCAGGGTCAGCTAGTCTTATATATAAAAGGCGATCTCCGTCTGTCTGTCTGTCTGTCTGTATGTATGTCCATATGTCCTTTATGCGCTCGCGAACGGCCCATCCGATTGAGATGAAATTTTCTACACGTCTTCCTTTCATTCCCGCGCAGCCCACTGTCATATTTTTTTAGTGTGAAATCGGCCTGCTTACCCAATATTATTTCATTTTTCATTTTTCATTATAATTTCATATATCTCAGGGGACCTAACTCTGTAAAAGTTATTTCAAGGGGCATAACTTTTCTGTATAACTTATAGTCATATTGTGGCATCGTTTTCAAAGATTTATAAACTCTTTGTCCATAGTTATGTACCGGCATATGAGTTATAATAAATAATGATACAATCTGTAAGGCATTTTCAAAGTTTTCATAAAAATAATGCACAATGCATAACATTGTAACTCATCTTTTTATGCTTAAGAAGTTACTGTAGTCATGCAGGTGATTAGAAAGAGTTTTCATTAAAAATAATGGATGGTGTGTGGAAGGACATTCTTTTAAGTTACTTTTTTTGTTGTATGAATTTAATGAGAACTTATATGACTACTTATATGAATTAAATGAGATGCTCCCCACCAGGGACTGGGCGAAGCCGGACAGGGTCAGGCAGACAGATAGATAGACAGACAGACAGACAGACAGACAGACAGACAGACAGACAGACAGACAGACAGACAGACAGACAGACAGACAGACAGACAGATAGACAGTCGGGAACAGGAACTTATATGACTACTTATATAAATTAAATGAGATGCTTCACACCAGGAGCTGGGCGATGTCTGGCCGGGTCAGACAGACAGACAGACAGACAGACAGACAGACAGATAGTCGGTAACGGGAACGAGAACTTATATGACTACTTATATGAATTAAATGAGATGCTCCCCACCAGGGACTGGGCGAAGCCTGGCAGGGTCAGGCAGACAGATAGACAGACAGATAGACAGACAGATAGACAGTCGGGAACGGGAACTTATATGACTACTTATATGAATTAAATGAGATGCTCCACACCAGGAGCTGGCAATGCCGGGCCGGGTCAGACAGACAGACAGACAGACAAGACAGACAGTCGGTAACGGGAACGAGAACTTATATGACTACTTATATGAATTAAATGAGATGCTCCCCACCAGGGTCTGGGCGAAGCCGGGCAGGGTCAGCTAGTCTTATATATAAAAGGCGATCTCCGTCTGTCTGTCTGTCTGTCTGTATGTCCATATGTCCTTTATGCGCTCGCGAACGGCCCATCCGATTGAGATGAAATTTTCTACACGTCTTCCTTTCATTCCAGCGCAGCCCACTGTCATATTTTTTTAGTGTGAAATCGGCTGCTTACCCAATATTATTTAATTTTCATTTTTCATTATAATTTCATATATCTCAGGGGACCTAACTCTGTAAAAGTTATTTCAAGGGGCATAACTTTTCTGTATACTTATAGTCATATTGTGGCATCGTTTTCAAAGATTTATAAACTCTGTGTCCATAGTTATGTACCGGCATATGAGTTATAATAAATAATGATACAATCTTTAAGGCATTTTCAAAGTTTTCATAAAAATAATGCACAATGCATAACATTGTAACTCATCTTTTTATGCTTAAGAAGTTACTGTAGTCATGCAGGTGATTAGAAAGAGTTTTCATTAAAAATAATGGATGGTGTGTGGAAGGACATTCTTTTAAGTTACTTTTTTTGTTGTATGAATTTAATGAGACGCTACCCGCCAGGAGCTGGGCGAAGCCACGCCGGGTCAGATAGATAGACAGACCCACCTTTTCGCTGCAGTTGTCTACTCCTCCTTTTCCTTCTTCTGCTGATGCTGCTGCCGCCGCTCCATTTACCCAAGTTAATTGTTGGGGAAGATGTAAAGATCTTTCAAGTGCTCTTTCTAATGCTTTTTGTAAGTTGGTCTTCGTTTATCTAAGGTTGTTCTAACTGCAACCAATAAATGATTAGACAGACAGGCAGACAGACAGACATACAGAGAGGGAGGGACGGACGGACAGACAGACAGACAGACAGACAGACAGACAGACAGACAGACAGACAGACAGACAGACAGACAGACAGACAGACAGACAGACAGACAGACAGACAGATAGTCGGGAACGGGAACGGGAGCTTATATGACTACTTATGTGAATTAAATGAGATGCTCCACACCAGGAGTTGGGCGATGCTGGGCCGGGTCAGACAGACAAACAGAAAGACAGACAGAAAGACATACATACATACATACATACATACATACAGACAGACAGACAGACAGACAGACAGACAGACAGTCGGTAACGGGAACGAGAACTTATATGACTACTTATATGAATTAAATTAGATGCTCCCCACCAGGGACTGGGCGAAACCGGGCCGGGTCAGCTAGTGTGTGTGTATATATATATATATATATATATATATATATATATATATATATATATATATATATATATATATATATATATATATATATATACATTTTGTTTACAGCAACCTATCACAATAAATAATTATTAATTATTAATAGGTTATTAAGCTGTATAAATAACTAACTTTTGCAATTTTATTTTACTTATACAGTTATACATTATATTTGACAATATGGACAAAAACGTTTCCTAATTTGTTAACACGATTTTACGACTTGTTCGTTCTTCAGCGTTCCCAGCCATTGAGGTTCTTACGACTTGTTATTATAACAAATATTCTTTATTATCTAACAATGGCTTTAATATAGAGACACAGCGACTACATTGTCACTACAGTTGTTGATTTCTAATAAGATGTATGTGACTGCTTGCACTTTTTGACAATATTCTTGAAATCTGCAGCAAGTTTACTTATTAAAATTCGCATGACAGCATGCAAGTTGCAGTCCGACAATAAAAACCTATTCTTAGATTTGTTGATCTTCAAGCAAGAGAATGCTTGTTCGCAAATGTATGTTGATCCAAATAATGATAAAAGTTTAACTGCAAAGTTTTTCAAGTTGGGAAATGATTCTTGTGATAAAGATCCATAGAAATCCAGCAAACCATCTGTCTTGAATTTCTCTTTCAGGTCATGATCTGCTTGTAAGTCATGCAGCTCCAACTGTATGTCCTCTCTGGCTGCATCAGCTTCTGCACTAAAAGGTGAACTGAGAATATTGAACTATGACTCTAATTTCTTGAAATCTTGTAATCTCCATCCAAATTCTTCAATCAATGCATCTAATTGGGCTTTGTATTTATCAGTCATTTCGCCAGAAATGGTTTCTAGTTTCACCAAAGGGAAGTGACAAAATCTTGTTTCATTTGCTTGTCTGGAGAACAGTGAGAGTTTTTCCTGAAATGTTTTTACATATACATACAATTCATATGCAAACACACCATTGCCCTGAAGTTTGCCATTCAGTTCATTTAACTTTTCATAATTTCAATGGCAACCATAAAGTCTAACTGCCACTCTTTATTGACAATGTTAGTATTAAAGTCACATGCAATGCCCTTCATCTCTAGGAACATCACTATTTCTTCTCTGAGTTCCCACACTCGCCTCAACACCTTGCCGAGACTCAGCCATCGAACATTGGTGTGGTTCAGGACATCGGAATGTTCAGTTTCCAAATCGTCAAGTAATGACTTGAACTGTCTGTGATTAAGTCCTCTTGATCTGGTGAGGTTGATGACACTGACAACTGGGTCAATAACATGCTTGATATTCAAAACAGTTTTACACAGACTTTCTTGATGAATCACACAGTGAAGTGGTAATAATGTGTGGTCTGGATATTCTGCTTTAATCTTATCACTTATCAACTTTACCAGACATACATTTTTTCCTGTCAAAGCACGAGCTCCGTCAGTTGCACCACTTGCTATCTTGTTCCAAACCAACCTAGTTCTTTCAATACAGTTAGTAACAGCATTGAATATATTATGGCCTGTGGTTGTGTCTTTGAGTGACTCAACACTCAGTAACCCTTCAGTGAGTTTGAAAGAAGTGTTTTTCCAGGTATAAATATCAATAATTGGGCAGTATCATGTACATCGGTACTCTCATCCAATGCAAGAGAGTACCACAACAATTGTTTACTTGCATCTTGAAGTTTATGAAAATGGCTTGTTCTATTTTACAATTCTGTGTGACAGTATAAGACTAGCTTCAGTTGCTGCATCTTGAATTGAAGACTGTTTAGTGAAAACAGTTTGCTGTTTCTCCAAGTTTTTCACCACCTCAAACCGTTTCCTTTCCTTCTCTTCTGTCGTTAAATTGTATCCGAAATCGGAATGTTTTGTTTGATAATGTCTTTTTAAATTGTACTCCTTGAAGACAGCCACTGACTCACGGCACAACAAGCAAACTGATTTGCTACCAACTTTTATAAAGCAGTACTTAGTTGTCATTTCATCATTAAAAACACGGCATTCATCTTCAATCTTACGTTTGTTATTGACACTCATCATAACAGTACATGAAATTCTGTAAAATGCAACAAAATAACTTAAAAACGAATTAAAATATTTTATTTTTAAATGCCCTCGCGGGCCGCATAAAATCACTTGGCGGGCCGCATGCGGCCCGCGGGCCGTAGTTTGCCCACCCCTGCTCTATGCCATCGTCTTGGACCATCTGGCATCATATTTTTTTTTTCGTTGGCTCACTTTGAAATCAAGTGTAGTCCACAAACTACTCGTAGTAGCACTGGGCCGACTTTTGCATATCAACTGGCTTTCCCTATTACCAGTGTCCCTCGCCATCAGGTGAATTCCATCTTCCGAATTCCGAGTTAGTTGTCAGTTGCACCCCGAAGTCGAGGACGAGAAGCCAACATCTTAGTCCAACTGTGCAGTGTAGGGAATGTACCCGCTATCTCTGCATCAGTGCACCGGAAAATTAAGAGCTAGCGCTCTTATCCATTGGGTCGTGCTGTCCTCCGTATCATATCTTCATCTTGACCAACTAAACGACGGAGGCCAAACACCAACTCACGGTGCTTGGAGCTGGAAGGAATCAGCTTGATCACTCTGCGGCGAATACACCAATACAAACATCGACAATAGAACATAAGTTGTTAGTAATTTGACAACAACCGATATAGGTCATAACTTGTTAGTAATTTTGACAACATCAAAGATAGATCATAAGTTGTTAGTAATTTAGCAATATCAAAGATAGATCATAAGTTGTTAATAATTGAACAACATCAGAGATAAGCCGTAAATTGTTAGTAATTTGACTACATCCAAGTTAGATCATAAGTTGTTTGTAATTTGACACCATCAGAGATAGGTCATAAATTGTTAGTAATTTGACATTATCAAAGATAGATCATAAGTTGTTAGTAATTTTACAATACGAAAGATAGGTAGCCAGACTATGCATGGAAGATACTTATAATATAGTAACATATAAAGGCAGGAAATCAGACCCTTTCCAAATAACATCTGGCTTGAAACAGGGTGATGCACTATCGCCGCTACTCTTCAATCTGGCTCTAGAGAAAGTTTTAAGGAAGGTAAAGGAGGACTGTGATATTGGAGGAACATCCAAGCTGCTTGATTATGCAGATGATATAGATATTATAGGGGAAAATGAACAAAAGACATTGGAAATATTGACTCACTTAAAGGAAAAAGCCCAACAGATGGGGCTGGTTATCAACCAAGATAAGACAGAATATATGGTAATTTCAAGAGAAGGAATGGCTAAAAACTCTGGCCACATACAAATAGATAATATGACCATTAAAAGAACGGAAACATACAAATACCTGGGTACAATCTTCAACTGCTCTAACATCATAAGGGAAGAAATACAAACTAGAATCAATTCTGGAAATAAGATATACTATGCATTACAACATCTACTAAAATCAAATGCGTTATCTCGTAACACCAAAATCACAATATACAAAACACTGATCAGACCAGTTGTGCTGTATGGCTCTGAAACCTGGAGTACAACGAAAGGAGACGAAGCCTTATTACAAACCTTTGAGAACAAAGTTTTAAGACGCATCTTTGGACCCATTAGGGATACACAAAGTGGAGAGTGGAAAAGAAGAAGTAACAAAGACATTTATGATCTGTTTAAGTCCCCGCTAATCACTGGTATCATGAAGGCTAATAGACTACAATGGCTGGGGCATATAGAAAGAATGGAAGATAATAGGGAAACAAAACTCGCTTACACTCAGGAAATAAATGACCGTAGACCCCGAGGTAGATCAAGAAGACGGTGGAGAGATAATATATATACAGACCTACAAGCACTTGGAATCAACGACTGGCAAGAGAAGGTCAACCAGAGAGACGAATGGAGACGGATTGTATCTGCAGCAAAGAACCTCAATGGCTCGGAACGCTGAAGAAGAAGAAGAAAGAAGAAGAAGAAGAAGAAGAAGAAGAAGAAGAAGAAGAAGAAGAAGAAGAAGAAGAAGAAGAAGAAGAAGAAGAAGAGGAAGAAGAAGAAGAAGAAGAAGAAGAGGAAGAGGAAGAGGAAGAAGAAGAAGAAGAAGAAGAAGAAGAAGAAGAAGAAGAAGAAGAAGAAGAAGAAGAAGAAGAAGAAGAAGAAGAAGAAGAAGAAGAAGGATAGGTAATAAGTTGTCAATAATTTGACAACATCAAAGACGGATCATAGGTTGTCGGCAATTTGACAACATCAAAGGCGTGTCAATTGTTAGTAATTTTACAACTTAAAGGGTAGATCATACGTTCTTAGTACATTTTAAGTCACTTTATTACCATTTAAAAAATATAAAGAATTTATATCTTGAAAGAAAACAATTTTCATCCGACTAACTTTTGTTTCAACTGATATTATGAAAACGTCATTAACAACAGCAAAACATTAAATATAACTTATCAAAACGTGTGGTCAAAATGTATGCTGTTATTAAACTATATAAAATTACTTTTTTGATGAATGCAATGGTGTTGATGATGATGATGATGATGATGATGATAATGATGATGATGATGATTATGGTGGTGATGATGACGATGATGACGAAGCAAAGATAAATGTTCTGTTCCTTGTTAGTACGTTCGTCTGTGTATGGGCCCTATAATAGAATAATAAATGATAAAATTTGAAAAGAAAAAAAAAATAACATAATATACAAATAACAGTGGAAAAGCCAAGACAATTAATATTGTGCCCAAACAGTCTTAACGACTGTCGTAGGGTGAAATTATTAAAAAAAAACAAAAAACAATAAAACAAACAAACTGTATGTTCCCACGCATTTTGACCGCAACTCGGACATCCTCATTGGACACAATCAGTTAATCCATGCATTTTTAGCACAACTCGGACATTCCTCCTGGACACAATCAGCGACCACATACATTTTTCCATGTCTTCCTTTGCTTCTGGTCTACTGTGAGTTATAAAGAATTGATGCCGATAGGCAGTTGAGCTGTTAAGACCTCTAGAGTGTTTTTGCTTCTGGCTACGGTTTGTTTATGCATTTTCCTCAAGTTGGGCAGGTAGTACATGGTTCCGTCGACCAGCTACTGGAGCGACACTGTGAGCTGTGGATTCCGAGTAGAGTGCATTTACATCTGTCCGCGATTGTTTGTTTTGTGAACTGCACGTTCAGAAAAAATTTTAAAAAAGCTGCTGCCGGTTGCTGAACTAGCTAGTTTTGCATTATGCAGTAATGTGTGCAAAGCTGTTATATTTCTAGTGACTGACGCTTCCAATGACGATGAACTATAATTTTCGTGGCAGACTGTTGTGCTGGCATTCTGGCAGCGGCTTTATGCATTTACTTACCTGTGCGTGCTGCTGGGTTGTCGGTATTGCTGTCTGTTCTACTCTTCATATGGGACAGTGAGGCGCATTCTGTGTGATATCCACTGGGATAGGAACGGAGCATTACAGGGGTGACCTTTTGCATTGAAGTTGTAACCATAACTAGACTAAGTAACTGACTAACTGTGACTCAAGTAACTGAGTAACTGTGACTCTGTGTTTTGTTTCAGCTTAAGTATTATGCATGTATTCTCTTCATATAATATATAACTCTGCAGTATGTACCTGGTGAGATGCAGCGAAAAATGCCAGGCAATAAATCATGCAACATGTGGCTTCTATGTTTAAATTGTATTCATAATTTCAATATTGTAAAGATTCCGAAAGACGAAATTGTCAAAATTATAAAAGACGAAATTGTCAAAATTCCAATAGACAATATGTCCAAGGAGATTGTCATAAATGCGGTCAGGATGAATCGACAGACGAGGTCTTTTTTCTGAGAATTCTGGGATTGTCAGTATCCAACAGTGCACACTGAAATAGACGCAGTTTGTTCATTCATCCATGTGTCATACCGATAAGCGTTAGCTGTCATCATTCGCCATCTCACTCGATCACCAGAGTCGTGGATCAGCTCCGGGTTCTTATCGCGACCATACCACGTGATCAAGCCATCCAGATATTTACTTCTCTGCCACCCCCTTGTTCTCTTGCCCTCTATCTTACCAGTTGTCACTAAGTTCTCCAATTTATTTCTTCTCATAACGTGACCAAAAAGTTTTGATATTCTACGTCTAATTTCTCTAATCAGGTTACGGTTTTCATTTGTTGTTGTTGTTGTTTTTGTGTGTGTGTGTGTGTGAAGAACTTGGTTATTAGTTTTTCTGTCTGTCCATGGTATTCTTTGTATGCTCCTCAAAAAACCAGATTTCCACAGCCATCAGATGTTTTTCAGCTTGGCTGCTAACTGTCCACGCTTCGCATCCATACAAAAGTACAGGTTCTATGTTTCGCTTCAGCACTCTTTTTCTCGTCCGAATCCATTTTGAGAAAAAAAACGAAACTTTCCATCTTGTCTCAACCAGCCTATGTGGCATCGGTTATTGTACTGGTGGTTCATGGTGCGAAGTAAGTTTGTTTATTTCTTTGCGCCAGTGTTTTGCTGGCTTATCGAAGTTGACGACTTTGTGTCTGTGTCTTCAGCTGGGGGATTCGTTGGCCGGCAAGTTGTATCTCTTTTGGCGGTTTCTTCTGTCAGTGTTGGCTCCTTGTGTGTTTCGCTTGGTTGGGTGCAGTCCTTAGAAGGACTTTTTATTTGGTTTTCTTGCCTCCTGTTTTGTGGATTGCCTTCATTAGCTTGTCAATGTTTGCATTTTCTTCTTTGCGCTTTTGTTCTCTTTCGAGTTTGAGTTTCTGTTGCCTTTCGATTTCTTCCTCTCTTGTAAATCATGGGATCCATTCTCCGTTATCGTAGTAGCATCCCCTTGGGTATTCATCAGTTAGGCGTATAGTTGGGTACACTGGGTTTTTCTGCCATTGTTTGAATTTCTTGGGATACTTTTCTGCCATGCGTCTTCTGTATTCCTGTTGCTTGAGTGGCAACAGCCGATCATGTTCTTCGCATTCCGCGATAAGCTCCTCCAGTGTAGGTAGCTCCTCTGTGGTGTCGTCTTGTGTTCGTCTAGGTTTCTTCAGAGGTCTGGCGGGATATTGGCTGCCCCTTGAGCTTTTCGGGCGTTGTAGTAGGGTTGCTGGCTATAGCTGGCGGTTCCGATTCGGTCTTTTGCTGCGGTTTTTCTGTGATCTTTTCCGTTGCTTCTGTTGGTTTGCTTTGCTCTCTATACTTTTGTAGCATTTCTCTCTCCGCCTTGATGTCTTGTAAAATTTCTTCGTTCTTCTTCGTCGCTTGAACCATGGTCTCAACTTCTTGTTTGATCTGCTGCTGGATTTCTTTTATTTCCGCCAGCAGCTTTTCATTTTCGTCGTTCTTTGTCGGTGTTTGTAGCAACTTGATTTGCTTTTTAAGTTCTTCAATCTGAATTTGAAGTTGATGTCTTTCAGCTGGTGATACACCTGTGGCTGTCTCGCACCTCCATCTGGCTTCCTTATATGGTGTGTTCGTTGTTATGGCGAACTTTAGGACACTCTCTGTGTCGTTGAAGGTACGGACAGCCCAGGTATCTTGCTCCATGTTTGCCCAGGCACTTGGCGCACAGTCGATGTCCAGCTTGGCTAGCGGACACTCCCTGAAGGCGTGTTGATCGGCGCAGTAGCGGCAGATTTCTGTCTTACTGCGACATGTTGCTCTGCTGTGGCTGGCCCTCTGGCATCTGGAGCACTGAGTGACTCTTGGGATGAATCTCTCTGGCTGTTGCATTTTCTTGTTGATTGTGACTGTTGTCGGCATTTCGCTCCCCTCAGTGGTCACCACCACCAGCGTCGTAGGGATCTTGGAGTATGTTAGGATCCGCTCCGCCTTTAAGACTTGAATGCTGAGATTTTCATCCTGTAGCTGCTTTAAGATTTCTTCGTCCGATAGCTCTACTTGAATCCGTTTGATGACCCATCTGACGGTTTTTGTGCCGGTGTTACCGGTTCTAGTGTCTTTCTCCTCCTTTTTCTCCGCTGTCTTGGATCTTGTTAGAGGTAGGCTGTCATCGGTCTTTCTTGTAGTAGCTTCATTTGGTGTGACTGTGGTTACAGGTTCTTGGTTGCTTGCAGGCAGATTCTCAGCGTTCGTCTTCTTCGAGGACTTGGCAGCTCCCACGCTACACATCTTGTGGGACTGCTGTTTCTTAGTGTTGGTCTTGCGTACCATTTTCCTCCCCCGTATCAGGCTTCTTGACAATTTGAGGCGACTGTCTTAATAGCGCTCGCAAATGTGATGAATTTTCTCGTTGCAATTTACATATTTTTATTGGTCAATATGTTTCTCATCTTACAAAAGGTTACCTTCGCCATTGCGATTCCTTTATAATCTCTTCAAATCATCTGCCATCAGATGTTCCAAGATAATTGTACCGATTCACTTGTTCAAGAATATTCCCATGTTCTTGTATATTAATTACATTGTGGTATTTCCTTCTTCCTAGTGACGACCATAATCTGTGTATTCTTACTTTTTAATTCAAACCCTATTTGTTTACTGTGTGCAACAACCACATACTAGATGTTGCAGATCCTGCTCATTGTCTACAATCAATACTGTATGGTTGTTCATACCATATCTGCAAAGATTATGGGTTATAGCCAAGAATTACTCAGATAGACATCAACTACCGCATGGATGGAAAGTTGTTCAATCTCAGAATACTGAAAGCCAATACCAAAACTAACAGCAATACCGTCAGAGAACTGCTGTTTGCTGATGATTGCGCTCTACATGCCAACTCAGCGGCAGGCATGCAACACAATGTTTCAGCTTTCTCACATGTCTGTGCCAACTTTGGGCTCAATATCAACTTGGAAAAGACTGTAGTTATGTACCAGCCAGCTCCAGGGAATAATAACACCGTGCCGAATATTAAGTGAACGGTCATAGACTAAGTATTGTGGACAAATTCACCTATCTTGGCAGCACTGTGTCACAAACTGCCACAATTGATGACGAAATGAATGCAAGAATCTCCAAGCCAGCACGGCCTTTGGCAGACTGTACAAGATTGTATGGGACAGAAATGGAATAGGCCTGCAAACAAAGCTGAAAGTTTACGAAGCAGTTGTATTATCCACACTGCTATATGCTTGTGAAACCTGGACTGTTTACCAGCTACACGCTAGGAAATTAAACCACTTCCACACAGTCTGCCTTAGGAAGCATACCACCTTACATTTGTTTCTTTTTTTTTATTAAATGGTATGCTGTGCCGGTCGTTCAGAAAGCAATGGCAAACTACTAAACGTAAACTTGCCCAGGAATCACAAACAGCTAAATTATGCTGGGGTTGACTGTTACGTCCTATACAGGATATGCAACCATGGCCAGACAGAAAAACCAATGTGCAAATCCTACAAGAAGCAAATGAAAACCGTAAACTGATTAGAGAAATTAGACGTAGACAGTGAAAAAAAAAATTGTGGACACGTTATAAGAAGAAATAAATTAGAGACCTTGATGACAACTGGCAAGATTAAGGAGGAAAGAACAAGGGGAAAATAACATGGCCACGTGGCATGTTCGAAACAAGAACACGGAGCTGATCCACGACTCTGGTGATTGTGTGAGATGGCGAAACACGGCCGCGCCACGCTTATCGGCATTGCACGTGATGATGATGATGATGATGATGATGATGATGATGATGATGATGATGATGATGATGATGATGATGATGATGATGATGATGAAAAACGTCTTGGGAAGTAACGGCAAGCGGTCTGATCATGATCGCATTAGCCACCGAATGCCGACTGGTTTGTACTAATATGGGAATCCAGAAACCCAGTGCACCTTAATGTGCATATTATAGTCCTTCGAATGGGGCCCTTTCCTTGCTCAGAGAGGAAGAGATGATTTTCTATTCTTATTTTATACTTATACTACCCAGAGAATCTCACCTCATCATGTTCCTCTTGTACCTTGCTGTGTCGATGTGAGGTATAAATAGCGAGAGAGTACCCGTCCATAATCTCATCTCATCATGTTCCTCTTGTACCTTGCTGTGTCGATGTGAGGTATAAATAGCGAGAAAGTACCCGTCCATCATCTCATCTCATCATGTTCCTCTTGTACCTTGCTGTGTCGATGTGACGTATAAATAACGAGAGAGTACCCGTCCATCATCTCATCTCATCATGTTCCTCATGTACCTTGCGGTGTCGATGTGAAGTATAAACAGCGGGAGAGTGCCCGAGTATGGGCCTCATGTATCGAGATTCTCATGGACTCTGCTCTTCCCTTTGTCCATCGTTTACGTGGCCGGCCACTTCTTCTGCTTCCATCTGGTCTGTACATCATTGCTTGTTGTGGTATACTGTTAGTTGGTAATCTAGTTACATGGCATAAACTATTTAACCAGAGAAGAGATTTAAATCATAATCGAAGACACTGTTAATTTCCATTCAGTGTCTTTTTCTGGTGCATGTACTAGATACAAGATATAATGTAGGTACTGTTACATAACGTTGTGTCTTTGAAGGCATGTGATGTCCGTGTTATAATCACCGCACGTTGAAGCAGTAGGTTATTGTTGTTTGAGATGAGTTGTCTGTGATTTCTTTTCGAGATACCATTATCACACGACGTTCTTTATGATAAATTCGAGATATGGTCGTTGTCTAGGTTTTAATGTTCCTTGTATGTCATTACAGAGTGTAAGTTGAGCTAGCTTCCTGTCTCTTAATCCAACTCACCCCTGCAGTGCACATTCACCAGTCATGAACCAAGATTGAGTTGGCGCACATAATCTTTTAATCCAGAAAGAACACGGACAAACGGAACATGTTTATACATCCAGAAATCAATATAATCCACAGAATATACACACTACAAACCACACGATGAGTCTAGCCTTCACTCACTATGCAACCCACTCTGGGTTCAGGCCTCCATTCAAACTCGGAGAAATACACAACACAGTTCTCCTCGACTACCGACCCGTCGGCGTCTAAACATCAACTGCCCCTCCAGTCCCTTGACTTCACATGAACCGAACCTCAGTCGGTCTCAGCTTCCACTGACTAGCCAAAGTTTTCCACTGTCTTTTAACCCTGCTGTGTAGCCCCTCCCTGGGCTCCCAACAACATTACACCCCAGCCTAAAACTGTCTTTCTCCCCATCCACCCTGGGGTCTTCCACTCACACCCGCCCCATTATTTCTCAGGGTTGATTGTTTTTCTCGTAGCCAGGTCACTCACCTTACTGTCAATGACCCAGGCATATGTCATTATCCCCCCCCCCCCCTTCAAAGAAAACATCGTTTTCAAATGTTGGGAGACTAATACTTATCAAATATGTGACCCAGACATATTGCCTGGGTAGTCGTAAGTATAAATCCAACTTACTCTAGCTACCACACTAAATAATACATCAAATGCTCATAGTACACTCCCATATTCCCCACACATCAATACAACCAACTTTCTATCTTGTGTACCAATGCATGAACTAATACATCACATAATAATAATACATCATAGGAAACATCATATCTGTGTATCTGCAGGTCTATTAACATCCTCAAAAAGACACAAGCTATTTGTGTACCGACCCTATATCAGGTGGTTCTTTTCTTGCCTCAAACCTCCACCTATGATTCCTGTCGATGCTGTGTCTACCCTTCATATACCCATGCCTCATGTTTCCTATATCTTTAACACATCTGTTTGCTAATCCTGGTTCAGTGATGTCGTTAACACTCTTTTGAACTGCGTTAACATTGCTATCTGCATATTGTACTGTTACACTGGAGTCTCTGTTTAGTCTGACCTCTTTATTAAATCCTGGCCAATATACCTGGCATCCTGCTCTATGCTGCTTCCGCCTTACTCCTATGTGCCCTGCACATGCCCTATCCTGAGCTGTTCTAGTATATCGGTCTCTATATGCTAAGGGTAATACTACTTGCCCACATGCAATTCCGCCATCTGAAAACCTGCGAGTGAGACCATTGTTCTTCCTTTCGAAGCACCATCTACCCTTCTTTGATTGTCTATGTCTCACTTTCCTACACCCTTGGAAACATTTGTCGAGAGTAGTATCTTGTCTCTGGGATTCCCTACAGCTATATTTGAGATCCATTCTCACCTGCTCAGCTGTCCTATCGTTGTCCTCTGTGTCTACTTCAAGTGCCACTTTTTCTTCAGCTATACTCTCTAATTTAGGTTTTCTTTTGGTAACTACCCCGTTACTACTTACACTATGTATCTGGTCCCAATAAACTACTTCTTCTTCTGTACAATCTTTAACTCCTGCTACATTTCCTATGATCAAATCCGCCACTGGTGCGTCCAGAACACACGCTGTCACTCTTCCTGTGATATATGGTGTTTTCACTGTTATCACGGCTAATGGGTAGAATTCTACTGTCCCATTAAATGTTATGGATCTAATCTTTTTCCCTGTATAATCCGAGGGATGCACTAAACTCTTTCTAACTCCGATGGACGTACATCCGGAATCCCTAATTGTTAACGCTGGCCTATCATTAACAAATCCATGGTGCATCTTCAGACTTCCTCCTTCATGCACTGCTGATCCTGCTTTCACTGTAGTGACCACATATTAAGACTGGCTGACCGTCTTTTTCAAAAAGAGGTTTGCACCCACTACAATTCTTCATTGTTCAGCGTCTCAATTACTTGCGCTGCATTAGAGTGCTCTGTTTTCCTCATCCTACATGATAGCTAGACATGCCCTGTCCTTCCACATTTGAAACAAGATGATGTCCTTCTTCCTATTACTTGTTGGCCCACTTGCTGGTTGTGCATCACAATGTGCTGCCTTGTGTCTCCAGCTCCCACAATTCTAGCATCCAGCATAACTATTTGGACGTCTCTGAAAGTTCCCCCTTTTGTATGGGTACCGTCCTGCTCTGCCTAAAATGGTTGCCACGGAAACCATTATCTTGAAACTCTTGCTGCTCACATCTATGTGTTGAATCCACACTTTTCGATCTTGGTCTAATAACTGGATTCTGGTCCTGTTTAGTGTACGCTGCAAGACTATTTCCTCACTCATAAGTCTACCAATAGAACTGTTTGGATGTGCAGTCATGTAGTTTTGCCCTAACTGTGACATTGTGTCTATGTCCTTTGGCTTACGTTCCTCAAAGAAAGCTACTAAGTTTGTATTGCATGCAGATACTACTTTGTCTCTTAACATTAAATCCACTAATTTATTAAAATCTTTCCCTACTTCTGCAAGCTCCATCCATTTGTTAAATGTGTTCTTTACTGTGTTAACAAAATCTGTGAAATCTTGATTTGTCTCTGGTCCTAAGTGTCTAAACTTGTTCTATAGCCATGCTCAGTTAGTTGGAACTTTGTATAACAAACGTTGCCGCAAAATAGTGTAGTTGTTTCTTTCTTCCACAGGTAAATTAAACATTGTATCTAGGGCCTTACCCGTTAAATACTCGCCCAGTCAAATCGCATACTCGCCTTCTTGGGATGCCTAACACTTTCACTGATGCTTCGAATCTCGACAAATAAGATTCCAAGTTGTCTCGGTCCGTAAAGTATGGCAATTTCAATCGTTGTGACGACTGCGAAGGTCTTCTGCTTTCCTCACTTTGACCCTTAGAAGATAGTTCTAGTTTTCGAAGTGCAATTTCCGCTTCCATCTTAATCTTCTCTTTCTCAATTTCCATTTTCATATGTGTCTCTCTCTCTTCCTGTAGACGCTTGGCTTCCATTTCAGCCTGTCTTTGTTCTCTCTCAGCTAACTTTTCTTTCTGTAGACGCTTGTTTTCCATTTCAGCTAACTTTACTTGTTGTCTCTCTCTCTTCCTGTAGACGCTTGCTTCAGCTACTTTCTTCCTGTAGGCGTTTTGCTCGCGTTCATTATGCCTCTCTCTCTTTCCCAGGCTGAACTTCTGTTCATTTTGCTTCTGCAAACTCCTGTAACTCTTTACCCTTCAGGCCTAACCTTTCACCTGCTTCAATATATGCCACTAACGTAGGCATCTTGTACTTGTGGACATGTTGCTGTCTGTCAGCCAACTATAAATGTGAAGACTCTGCTGTTAGTCTTTGTGTCCCTTCCCTAAGTACACCTCCACTCAGACTGTGCGTAAATTCGTAGTATAATAATGTCACCCTGTACTCACACAGTCACTCTTCACGCACTAGGTAGTGATGGGGGATATTACCTATACTCCCTCGCATATATATCTGCAATATCTGTAAAATAAAATTCTGGAAATATATTTAAACCTACATATATATACATATACAAAACGAATGAATGATAACAGTAAGTGTTGTCTATAAACGTTAGACTCACAAGCCAAGTACACGGAGACGGTGATCACAAAGAAATAAACTACAGTAACAACCACAAGCTTGTGTAGGGACGACCACAGTGCGCGTAATAATATGTAACCTGACACAGACCACTAGACAGTAGAAATGACGAAAGATCACAATAATAACATATATCCGAACACAACAAATATCATATGTAAATATAACGAAAAGAAAGAAAGAGAAAAAAATAAAATTATAGCATCAAAATATACACAAATCTGACGTCAGACAACTCGGCTCTAGATATTGGTTAGGACTCCAATGCCACTGCACGACACGCTAACTCATTAGCGTTTTCCCTACAAAAATATCGTAAGCACCAGAAAGAACCACGTTTTGCAAGGCCTATCCTGATGTAGATAGAGATCGCAAAAAGTGCCTATCCAACAACTACATGTAATAACATATATATATATATATATATATATATATATATATATATATATATATATATATATATATATATATATATATATATATATATATATATATAAGTAGACAAACGATAACGACAGTTAAGACGATGAGAGCAACCAAAATGTCCAACTGGTTGGCCGACAAATATGTGCCTATTAATCCGCCTCCACAAGTTCGTTTTTAATAATTTTTCACAATATGCTGAAGATGTCTACGACGCTAGTTTCCAAAGCGACTTATTGTTTTGTTGAGTGGTTACTGAATTCACGTTGTGATCACAAGTTCCAACTGTCGAAAAAATTGAAGATGATGATTGATTATCCAAAATGTTCTGTCTCGACACAGTCCGTAACGTTATTCTACCTTGGTTGTGGAGATGGTCCGTAGTTGTATCAATTATGTGATAGACTCACGTTTAAAGACAAAGTTCAACACACAAAAATGGCAGCAAATGTCCAACTCTTCAACACAGTACCGTCAGTTCTTTTTGGCAACTGTATAACCCTTGTTTGCGGTGATGACACTTCGCTGTAAAATGTTTGCTTATAACAGAGTAATGGTCACAAAGGGATTCACAAGAGACGAACATAAAGTCTGGTTTTCGTTCACAAACACCTTGTTTATCCAGTTCTCCTCTGGAAAATTTTGGTAAATTTCCACCGTATCGGCCTTGACATTGCCGGACACCTCAAGTCAGTACCTCAGTACTCTTTGTCACAATAATACACACTTTACACCGTTAACCCGCCCCAACTCTGGCTTCGGTGGGGTACTGTTACTACCCCCTTCGGTCACCTGTCCTCACAAACAGCGCTGACACGATTTGTCCGTGGAAACTCACAATTTCCACCGTCCTCCCCCGTCGTGTTAGCTGTGGTGAAATTCTTCACTTGTCGACCCGCGACCAACACAGTGCGTTGCCTCAGCACACACACACACACATAATATGTCTCACCACACACAGGACTTCGCGACGAAATTGCTCACTGTCTTAAATCCTGTCCTCGTCACACACACACACACACACCTGTCAGGGTATCATCCAGCCAGTATCATGGCGCCGGCTTTTCTGTGCCTTGTCTGCTGGCGCTGTTTGTGACTAACCACTAGTCCGTCACCGTAACTCTCCCTGCGCGTGTCTTCTTAACGCGCTCTGATAGTTTTCCCGATGTGCCGTCTTACACACACACGCACGATATTCTCACCACCTTCTGGATTAATCCTGGTTTTCCGTTAACTGTATGCTAGCAAATTTACCTGTAATGACCTTCTCGTGAACTATGTGCTAGCCAGTTCCCGCACGGAGAAAACACAGTGTTTATACCGTGGATACGCTCCGCTGTCCACTCTCTCTCTCTCTCTCTCTCTCTCTCTCTCTCTCTCTCTCTCTCTCTCTCTCTCTCTCTCCTCTCTCTCTCTCTCCCTCTCTCTGAGTGAGAAATGTTATTTTTATCTGGTTTCTTGATCGGAGGAGCTCTCAGATAACATCAATATTGCCCGGTGTTCCTTGACCGAATGTAGCTGTCAGAAAATCTTTACTAAGCGACGAGCTCACAGTTAATATCACAATGTTGTTAATGATAAGTGCGTGATATGGTCGTTGTCTAGGTTTAATGTTCCTTGCATGTCATTACAGAGTGTAAGTTGAGCTAGCTTCCTGTCTCTTAATCCAACTCACCCCTGCAGTGCACATTCACCAGTCATGAACCAAGATTGAGTTGGCGCACATAATCTTTTAATCCAGAAAGAACACGGACAAACGGAACATGTTTATACATCCAGAAATCAATATAATCCACAGAATATACACACTACAAACCACAACGATGGGTCTAGCCTTCACTCACTATGCAACCCACTCTGGGTTCAGGCCGCCATTTAAACTCGGAGAAATACACAACACAGTTCTCCTCGACTACCGACCCGTCGGCGTCTAAACATCAACTGCCCCTCCAGTCCCTTGACTTCACATGAACCGAACCTCAGTCGGTCTCAGCTTCCACTGACTAACCAAAGTTTTCCACTGTCTTTTAACCCTGCTGTGTAGCCCCTCCCTGGGCTCCCAACAACATTACACCCCAGCCTAAAACTGTCTTTCTCCCCATTCACCCTGGGGTCTTCCACTCACACCCGCCCCATTATTTCTCATGGTTGATTGTTTTTCTCGTAGCCAGGTCACTCACCTTACTGTCAATGACCCAGGCATATGTCACCATTATGTCTCTTCATTCAGTTCAACTTTTGTCTGAAAAGATTTTCTGGGTTTCGTGTCAAATCAAAAGAAACAAATTCGTATACAAGTGAAAACTAACCAATACCAATGCAACTATCTCTGTAGTTATTTCATCTAATTCTGTGTATTAAGCAAATGATTCTTCTTCTTCTTCGTTCATCCGGAGTTTTTCTTTCGGATGTGATTGCGTTGTGCCTGTTTACAGCAGAGCTGCGTTCTTGCGCCGTTAGGCCGACACATCCGACTTCTGCGGGCATTTGTTGACCGGGTTAACCTTCCCGGGGGTTTCTTAGGACGTTTGAATCTCACTGTTGTGGTGTTATCTCCCATCCTAGCTGGCCCATATAGAACAGCCAAAGACATCCTGGTCAGCCCTCAAGGGAAGGCAGGGGCAGACCATGGGCATTCCCCGCCATCCAAGGAGGCTTCCATACTTGCAGAGCCAACACACAGCGCTCTGGTACTGGGCTCACCCAAGGAATCGTCACGTCCTGCACATGGCTGCTTAGCCTCACTTCCGTATATTGGGCCTTCCGTTCACCATAGGCTGTTCTTCCGGAAACCAGAAGAATGCAGTGTGCAGATGACATCCACACAGTGAGCTTTCGATTCGGACTTTCCGCACAATGGATTTGCTATCCGAGCAATATTCCATTTCGTGCCACTAGGACACTTTTTCCACCTTTTTTGAAAGCCCACACAGTGAGCTTTTGATTCGGACTTTCCACATAATGGATTTGCTATCCAAGCAATATTCCATTTCGTGCCACTAGGACACTTTTTCCACCTTTTTTGAAAGCCCACACAGTGAGCTTTTGATTCGGACTTTCCACGTAATGGATCTCCTATCCAGCAATATTCCATTTCATGCCTCTGGGAGGCTTTTGTAACCGACATACCTGTGGTATGAAGTGTGGCAGTCTGAATACTTCTTCATACACCTTTAAATGTCAACCTGTATGTAGTTAAAGTAAGCTACGGTCAACTTGAGCTTGTTGATATCTCCATAGAGCTTGTCCTCAAATGAAGCAGGTGTGGGCCAAAATATCTTTCTCTGTTCTGCATATATTGGGCAATCCTGAAGCAAATGTTTTGCTGTCATTTTTCCAGTTCGACAATTACATTCATCGGTATCTCCTATCTTTAGTTTATTGAACAAGTGGTATTTCAGCCTGTTATGTCCTGTGCGGAGTCTGAAGATTGCTACTTGTTCTCTTCTGTCGAGTTTGTAATATGCATCATCCTTCTGGTGGCCTGGATGCTCTGATTCCCATTTGGTTCTATAGGTGCTTTTTATCAACCTCTTTGCCTCATTATAGGTTATGTCTATGTCAGGCTGTGGTAGTCGTCCGCCCTCTTTTGCCAGTCTGTCAGCCTCTTCATTTCCAGGTATACTGCAATGTGATGGGATCCACTGTATTACAACTTTTTTGGATTTCTGGCATAGACCATGGAGTGCTGCTCTTAGGTCAGCTATTTCTGTGCTGTTATTGCTCTTCAGTATTGAGACAGCTGACTTTGCATCTGTGAAGATAGCTATTTGCTTCTCTTTATTTTCCTCCATCAAGAGCATTTCTGCTGCAGTTTTCAGAGCCTCTACCTCCGCTTTGAAGTTACTTGAAAACTTTCCAGTTGCCACTGAATGTGTTTTTTTCACTCCATTTTTTAAATTTAGGAGAATTCCTCCTCCTCCATTCTCTATTGAATTTTTGGCTGATCCATCTGTATATGCATGGGTCCAATTGCTGCTTGGGTAATGTTCTTTTATGTAGTTTAGGGTTATTTCTCTTCTTTCGGTTTCATGCTGAGTGTTCTTTTTCTCAATACCAGGAATGTTTTCTATCATCTCAGGCAGTTGCTGCTGTCTCCAAGCTGGGAACTTGTCTGCATTGTAAATAGGTTTGACTGTTGATATGTTAAGTATGGGATCTGCCCTAATCTTTCGTTTTGCAGTTTCTACAAAGTTGCTACGCTTCAGTCGTCCCTTTCCAAAACCACTAAACCTTTTATACATAGGGTGGTCTGTCAATCTTCTAAATTTTTCTGCTTGTTGCTGGGCTCTGCTATCTCTTCTATCCTACATTGGTTGTAAACAAGTGATCTTTTCAAGTTCATTAATAGGCGTTGTCTTCAGGCTTCCAGTTATGATTCGCATTCCTTGATTTTGGACTCTACTTATTTTGTTAAAGTTTGACTTAGCTGCTGTTGCCCAAGCTGCAATGCCATATTCCAGTACTGGCCTCACCCGTCCAGTATATAACTTCTTGAGAACTTTCTCATCTGCTCCCCACGTTGTACCAGCAAGCTTTTTCATGATTGCCATTCTTTGCCTTGCTCTTGTTCGATTTTTCTCAACCTGTGTTTTCCATGTCAGGCGACGATCAAAGGTGACTCCGAGATAGTTTGGATTTTCTTCATGGCGCAATATTTTTCCATTCAATACCAGCTTAGGTTGTTGAGTTTTATTTGAGAGGGAGAACACTGTGCATGTTGTTTTCTCCTCACTTATCTTCACTAGCCATGATTTTGACCAGTCCTCTAGTGCTAATAAGGCTTGCTGTATTCTGCTGTTAGCTGTACTAATATATTCTTCAGATGTCCATATGGCTAGGTCATCTGCAAAGGATGATGTGTGTACTCTGGCTGGAAAATTTTCTGTGATGTCGTTTATATATGCTAGGAATAATGTTGGTGAAAGAACTCCTCCTTGGGGGACACCTTGCTCCAACAGCATCATTTTGCTGGTTTGTCCTTGTACTTTTGTCCTGGCAGTTCTGTTCTCAAGGTAGTGGCTGATCCATTTGTACATTTTCCCACAAACATGCATTTTTTGCAGTTTTACTTTCAGTCCTTCCTTCCATACTTTATCAAATGCTTTTTCTAAATCTATCCAGACCGCTAGTGTGTGCTTTTTCTCTTGGAAGGCATCCTCTATTTCCTGAGCTATATAGGTTATTTGATCTTCAGTGGATCTGTACTTTCTGAATCCTGCTTGGTGTGGTGTTAAGAGTTTGTTTTCTTCCAGATGCCATGTTAGCCTGCCATTGATAATGCGTTCCATTAATTTTCCTACACAGCTAAGTAGACTGATAGGTCGATAGCCATTTGGTTCTTCCAGGTCTTTTCCTTTCTTTGGGATTGGTATTAGTATAGCTTCCTTCCATGCCTGTGGGACTATTCCCCTCTTCCAGCTGTAATTTAGGACTGCTAGTAGTTTCTTTTTTGCCTTAGTGCCTAGTCCTATTAGCATTTCATTTGTGATTCCATCCTTTCCTGGTGATTTCTTCTTTTTTAGGGTATTCATTGCCTGTTCCATTTCTTCCATTGTTAGATTTGCCATCATATATTCTGCTGCTGTCTCTGTATTTGTATGATGTATCTGTTTGTCTTTGATTGCTTTCTTCTGTTCGGTTGTAATATCAATGTGGTTTGCATTTGCATAGTGTTCCATTAGTGCATTTGCAGCCTTTTTTCCTGTAAGCAAGGCATTTCCTTGTTTAATTGTTATTTGTTTGTTGCTAGGTCCTTCATTGTTCATGGCTTTCACTAGTTTCCATAGTTTGTTTCCATCCCTGTCAAAATTCAGGTTTTCTGTTTTTTCCCTCCAACAATCTCTTGTTGTTTGATTTACTGTTCTTTTATATTTTGCTGAGATGGCTTTGAGAGAGATGTTCGCTTCAATTGTTTGTTCTCTCTCTGCTGTCTTCCTGGCATCTTCAACTTTGTCCTCCAAACTTTGTAGTTCTTCAGTCCAGTATGGTTTGTAATTTTTCCTCGCTCCTCTAGGAATGGACTCAGTGGCTGCCTGTATTATCGCTCTGTTTAGACTTTCCACCATTTGCTTTATGTTGCCATATCGTGTATTTATGTTTTCACAATATTTGTCTGTTAGTATGGCAAATCTGTCCCAATCTGCTCGTTTGTAATTCCAGCGGGGCAAGGGCTTTTGCTCCTGTGGAACATACTCCATATTCATTACAAGCTTGATTGGTCTGTGGTCACTACCTGCTAATTGGTCCAGCACATGGCGATCGATTTTGTGGAGGATGTCTCCTGTGCAGAAAGCTAAGTCTGGAGTAGAAGTGGTAAGCCATCTTCTGGAGTAGAAGCTCGGTGTGTCATCCGCTTTGTTGAGTAGATGGAGATTTGAGTCTATTTCCCAGTCCTCCAATTCATCTCCTCTTTTGTCAGTATCTGGGTATCCCCATCTTTCTGAACGGCTATTAAAGTCTCCGACAATAATGCAGTTTGTGTCAGTTATTTTCATGTTTGAGAGTGTAAGGTCCTTATCTGCTGGGCTATACAGATTGTAGATTCTTATTTTCACGTCCTTTATCATTATATCAACACCTATAATTTCCGTTTGGTTGTCAGAGATCACAGATACTTCGCTGCAAGGTATTGTATTTCGTGTAAGTATTAGAACTCCTCCTTTGTGTCCTTCGCGGTCGAAACGTGTGGCCTGATATCCTCTGACTGAGAATTTGTGATTGGCGTTGAGGTGTGTCTCTTGAATGCATGCCACATCTATTCTATCTTTATGAAGACGCTGTGTTAGGGAGTCTTTCTTCTTGTAAACTCCTTCGGCATTCCACTGTAGTATGTTGAGTGTCCGGGGTATTTGGTCAATAGCTCTTAACCTACTCCTCTGTGCCTTGACTCCACAGCACAGGGGAAGGTGACCACCAGTAGTCATGGGTGGACCCCCTCGAGGCAGGGGGCCCGGCACTATCGCCGCCTGATGGGACTTCACGGGATTAGCACCATAACGATTAATTTTGATTTGTGACATCATGAATTAAGTTACGTTGCACTGCTTTGTCAAGCCTGTGGCTCAGTACATCCGATTTCGACAAGCATTTATTCGGGATGCTTTCCCTAGCCTTTGACTGTCCCCAGTCTACCTACAAGGCAGCAGGTTTGTGTGTCTCTTCTTCTGGTCCCTCTCCCTTGACCTGTCCGACATGGGTGGCCCTACCAGTAGCTGTGCTACTGTCGGCATAGCTCTTGGGGTCATTGGGACGCACAAGCCCCTCTACCTCGTCACGGTGGACACACAGCAGAGGGGAAGCAAATGATTCTAGTATGACTAAGGAAATTGTCCGGGTTACAAATTAGCATAAGCATGTGTTGCCAACTGTGTCCAAAGCGTTTGTCTGGGGTTTCGACAAGGCAAATCTCATTAGATGGCTCAGGGAGAATGTTCGCATTTGTAAAAGAGCACATGATAAAAGACAGTTCCGGATGTTTAAAGAGATTGTCCGGATTCTATCCACAGAATACAAAAACTAGGATATTCCTGGTTGTGTTAATTCATATTTCATGGATGATTTCTTTCAAGGCACGTGATATTAGAAACCTCCTTCTTGATTCCTCTATACACATTCATCTGATGGACCCGGTCGATAAGCGTGTCCAAGGGATCTCTGGGCATTGTGAGCACCAAACTGGAGATGAGATCCTGTAGAAGATCACATGGAGATGGTCACAATTGCATTCTGAACCACACAATAGCAATCTAGACATGGCACGTTTGTACAGAGCAATTGGCAGTTTTATTACTGCAGTGACATTAAATTAATCCTTTACATGTCGTCGCAGTCAACCCCAGCATTTTGGCTGTTTGTGATTTCTTGGCAACTTTACGTTCAATAGTTCGCCATTGCCTTCTGAACGACCTAATCTCATACCATTTTATGAAAACCAATGCATGGTGGTCTGCTGCCAAATCTCCCGCAGCATTGTTTTGAGCGCGGTATACGAGATTACGAATTGCGTTCGAGCTCCTTCGCCACAGAACCGTCAACAAGTAAGTCAACAAAAACAAAATGGAAAGTGAAACTGGTTCAGTGTAACAATCACAAGTAACAGACTGGATGTTGGGTTAGAAAACCTTCGTCAGTACACACACACACACACACACACACACACACACACACACACACACACACACAATAAACTCATATAACTTCATTTACAATACAGAAATGTAACTCAAATGAGTTCTTGAGACGTATAAATCCTTAGGAATAACAATCAAATTATGTGTGATTTGACCCGTGAGTCTGCTGAGAGGAAGTGACGTAGTTGCTAAAGTAAGGTAAGGCGCTGTATGTGTGTAAGGTGGGAGTGAGGGGAGGTCAATCTCTATAAGGAAGTCAAGAGTCAAAACGTGAGATTTACATAGAGCAAACAAAAAAATAGGGGGGGGGGGGGGAGTGTACACAAATAGAGAAGTAGAAATGACAGACAAATATGAGTTAAGCGAACCTGATTTAAACACACACACACACACACACACACACACACACACACACACACACATATATATATATATATATATATATATATATATATATATATATATATTATATATATATATATACAACCACCCCCCCACCCCCCCCCCCCAAAACAAAAAAAAAAAAAAAAAAAAAAAAATTATTACATGAAACTGGTGTGGTTATTGTGGTAGTACGAAGAAAGAAACCTCACCTTGGCAATATTAACAAAGTGCATAAACTATGTAGCATGGCCAAGGATCTAAAAGTGGTTACTTTGCCCAAGTGTGTCCTAACAACTTTAATTCATGGTCTAATGCAGAGAGTTTTGACAAACCAAATTGTGCTCTGGCTGCCTTCATTCCTTCTGCCATGCATACAGTTCTTACTTACCCAACTGTGTCCTAACTAGAGAGGGTGTACGGTAGCAGCTTCATCTTGCAGGTTATTTGCAGAACTCCACTCTCATCGTGATGCTCCGAGAAGTCTCTCGATCTTTGGCCTGTTCTTCTCTCTCATGCCCAAAGTGTCTGCAATATCCCGTGTCCACCTTCGTGCTGGTCGACCCTGCCTCATGCACCTCCATGCCCAAGGTGTCTACGATGTCCTGTGTTCATCTTAGTTCCAGTTGACCCCTGCCTCATGCACTCTCATGCCCAAGTTGTCTGCATTGTCCTCTGTCCATCTTCTTGCTGATCGACCCTGCCTCGTGCACCCCCATGCCCAAAGTGTCTACGATGTCCTGTGTCCATCTTAGTTCCAGTGGACACCTGCCTCATTTACCCCCATGTCCAAGACATCTGCAAAGTCCCCGTGTCCATCTTAGTGTCAGTCGACCTCCGCCTCATAACACCCCCTATGCCCAAGACATCTGACAAAGTCCTGTGTCCATATTTTCGCTGGTCGACCACCGCCATCTCCCAGGAACCACGTCTTCCATCACGATTCTCTCCCAGGCTCTGTAATGCTTATTATGGTCAACGTATTGTAGTTTCCGAGACATACTATTTATCAGGCTGGTTTTATTCTACTGTCAGGGCTTATAGAAATTATTCAGTATCTTTCTTATTCTTGTCCACGATTGTACTGAAATGCGTGAGGTTGTGTCTCGCTACCGGTAAAAGGGAACCTATCGTCAAAAGGCTGGCCGGAGGATTACCCCAGTAATTGACTTGCTCTCCCTTTATTTTGTTACCTGGACAGAACATTCTAGACGGGTTAGCTCTGTTCAGCATACTGCGACTGAGTTACCGATTCATGCTTGGCACATGGCAACTTTGCCGACGCGTGTAAGCGGAGGTTGAGTTGCAGGCTTCTTATTCAGAGGACGTCGTTTGTTAGCGCTGTGTGTTGTGTATAAATGGCCATCAAAGGGGCTGTACATTTTCACCAGCATGTTGACCAAGCTTCTGATGTTTGAAGGTATTTGCCCTTAATTAGCAGAGTAATTTCGTGTCCATGTTTCATGTTACGCGCGCGCGTTGTATGCGTTCATCAGGCTATCTCATGCATAGTTACGAAGTCTGAATAAATGGAACTTAGCCAAAATTGGGGGTGTAGAAGGGATGGCTTTATCGACCATCGATTAATGACATCCTAAGTGGGGGAGGCTATGTGGTAGCCCAATAGGAATAGGAATAGGATATTCAGACTCAGAGCATTTAGGCCTTTAAATTGAATATATGCATGAGGGGTTTTGGTGACGATAATCGCCGTTCGGAGTCAGCGTGGTGGAGAGGTGCGACGAGTGACTTCCGGAAGACGAAGCGGACGCTGGGGCGCGACAGGTCGACACCTAAACTACAGTGTGTGATCTATCTAATTACTCGGGAGGACGACTGGCGACGTTTGCGAGTGTCGGCAGAAGTATTCCGCGAACGACTGATATGAGGACGGCCGTCTCCGAAATTTCGGGCGGAATTTTTTTTTCTATTGCTACTTTCCTCCCACCTGTCCTTTGCCTATTTAGTTCTTCCGAAGGGATCAAAGGGAGGGATATTAATTATTTCAGGTGGTGAAAATTGCAGAAACAGAACCGAGGGAAATAAAACCTACGGTCCATCAGACTGTTGTTCCAGAGAACATCACCACCGTTCTACCTGCTCACCTATTGGACAGAGGTGAGAGAACGGATTGGATATTACCCGCTACATGGAAGATAGACCATGTATTTAACACAGAAGCTGGATATTACCCGCTCCAGGGGGGGGGGGGGGGATAAACCATGTATTCACACAGTGGATGATTGACACCTGCTACATTGAGGGGGAACCATGTATTAAAAACCATTGACTAGAATGAGGGTACATCTCTCCCATCTCTAAGATGAGACTAGTGAAGTAGCTTAGATGGTTACACAGGTATCAGAAGAGTGAGAGAAACCTAAAGAGGGCTGTCGGAGTGCCTGACTATCTCCTCAAACAGGGTGTTGAGCGTTATACTAATTCATTGGCACCTTGCCGTCTTGACAGACGATAGTTTGTGCTCTAAAAAGGCATAATAACTTTTAACTATGGCGGTAGCGAGTGTGACTGATAAGGCCAATTTGCGCTGTAAATGTCCGTTCACAGTGGGTGCATGTGAACACGTGGTCATTTCCACCATCATGCACCATCTTACGTCTCAAACGCTTGGTGTGTGACTTTTCTGCAATAATTTTCTCCTTTGACTTTATTCCATTTCTGATATTTGCCCTCCATGCAACACGTTCAGCGGCGACTTGCTCCCAATGTGCATTATCAATGCCTGTATCAATCATGTCCCGCTTACACACATCTTTGTATCGTAGTAGAGGCCGACCCTGAGATCTCTTACCCATCATGTAATTCACCAAAAAAGATATCCTTTGGTATTCTACCATCATCCATCCTCCTAAGATGTCCTATCCATCTAAGTCTACGAAGACTGAGCATGGAATAAACTGTCACACAACCTGATCTTTCCAATACTTCAGTATTTGTGATTTTGTCTTGCCACTTAATACCAAGAATTCTTCGCAGACACCGCATATGAAAGCTGTTTAAATTGTTCTCTTGGTGTGAGTAAGTTGTCCAGGTTTCACTGCCATAGAGAAGAGTACTAAGGACACAGGCTTGATAGACAAGGACTTTTGTTTTGGCAGTAAGCTTCCTGTTCTCCCAGACTCTTTTTCTTAACCTGTTCATTGTTGTTGCTGCCTTACCAATCCGGATGTTGATTTCCTGATCTAGGGATAATTTGCTATTTACCACTGATCCTAGATATGTAAAATGGTCTACTATCTCTAGTTCTGCGTCGTCAATAAAGATTGATGGTACCCCATGTGCACCTTGTGACATAATCTGTGTCTTCTTTTTGCTAATTGTTAAACCAAATTCAGAACAAGCATTGGAGAATGCAGATAGTAGACATTGCAATTCTTCCTCAGAGTGGGTCGTAACTGCAGCATCATCTGCAAAAAGCAACTCTCTGATCAGTACCCTCCTAATTTTGGTCTTAGCCTTCAATCTCTGAGCATTGTAGAGGCCGCCATCTGAGCGTGAGTGAATGTATATACCACCATCCTGATCACGAAATGCATATTTCAGTAGAAGTGAAAAGTATATTCCAAAGAGGGTGGGAGCTAGTACACAACCTTGCTTAACTCCACTCTTGATTTCAAATTCTTCAGAAGTTGCACCATCAAACTTGATTATACCCTTCATGCCTGTGTGGAACGATTCCACAATGGACAGAAGAGTTGGTGGGCAGCCAATCTTCTTTAGTGCCTTGAACAGACCCTCACGACTGACCAAATCAAATGCCTTTGTGAGGTCGATGAAGGCAATAAACAGTGGTTGATTCTGTTCACGGCATTTTTCTTGCATTTGTCGCAATGAGAATATCATATCAGTGGTAGACCGGTTCTGTCGAAAGCCACACTGTGATTCGGGGTAGACTTGATCTCCTAGGACTTGAAGTCTGCGCAGAACAATTCTGGCAAATACTTTTCCAACAATACACAGAAGTGAGATACCCCTATAGTTGTTGCAGTCGCTCCGATCGCCCTTGTTCTTGTACAGTGTTATGATGCTTGAATCTTTGAAATCCTGTGGGACTTGTCCTTCACGCCAGCATAGCTCTATTAGCTGGTGGATCTGTAGAGTGAGTGTGTCTTGCCCACTCCTGATAACCTCTATTGGAATCCCATCCTTACCTGGAGCCTTGCCAGATGCAAGTTCATTTATAGCACACTTAACTTCTGTTATGGTGGGAAGTGTGTCCAGGTGGTCAAGAGTTGGTAGAGCCTCTATGGCGTTGAGGGCATCATCCGCTAGTTTGGTCTCACTTGAGTAAAGCTCCAAATAGTGCTCTACCCATCTGTCCATCTGCTGTTTCTTATCAGTGATGACTTCTCCAGTCAAGGTTTTCAATGGTGCACTTCTTTTGATCACTGGACCACAGGCTTTCTTTATTCCTTCATACATGCTTCTTATGTCTCCCTTATCACTTGCGATTTGAATGGACTCACATAACTTGATCCAATAATCATTTGCACACTGCCTGGCAGCCTTTTGCACATCCTTCCTAGCTTGCCTTAGCTCACTCAGAGTGTTACGCGTTGGTCTTTCCTTGTTTCTTAAGAGAGCTTTCTTCTTCTTATCAATCAAGGGCTGCAGAGTCTCGCTGTTGGCCGCAAACCAGTCCTGCCTCTTATGATCCACAGTGCCGTAAACCCCTACGGCAGTTTTATAAAGAGTTTCCTTAATTTGACCCCACTTTTCATTTACTGTACAATTTTCTGGTGTATCAGTGAAAGCGTCTTCAAGTTGCTGTTGAAACTGAAAGCACTTTTCAGGATCATGAGTGTTAATAATATTAATCCTGGGGCTAGATTTGTGTTTAGCTGTGTAGATTCTCTTTGGTCTCAGTCTAACCCTTGCAACAACCAAAGAATGATCCTGTATCACAGTCAGCACTGTGGTAACTACGAGTCAATGATATATGGTTCAGATGTTGTCTCCGTGTGATGATGAAGTCCAGCTGGTGCCAATGGCCGGATCTTGGATGTTTCCATGTGACCTTATGCATCTCTTTTGTTTTAAAAAAAGAGTTTGTAATACATAGGTCATTACTGGTGCAATGCTCCAGCAGCCTTTGCCCATTTTCATTCATGCGACCGATGTTGTATTTTCCAAGGCACACTGGCCATGAACTCGAGTCCTTGCCCACACGAGCATTGAAATCACCGAGCATATAAATGTAGTCAGATTTTGGAACTGCCTTGATCACGGAGACTAACTCCTCATAGAACAAATCCTTCACATCATCAGAGGAATCGAGTGTCGGTGCATATGCAGTAATAATGGTGGCAAACCCACAAGAGGTTGCCAAGCGCAGGGATAATATTCTTTCATTTCCTCCTGCTGGAATTTCAATCATTCCCAGTAGCGAATTCTTCACTGCAAAGCCCACACCGTGTTGCCTTTTTTCTGCCTGCCCTCTACCCTTCCAGAAAAAGGTGTAGTTGTTTTCCCTGAGTGACCCTTCCTCAGCGAGGCGAGTCTCCTGCAGGCCAGCAATATCAATGTTAAGACGATTGAGTTCGGCATCAATCACAGCCGTTTTTCTCACATCGTCAATATTGGTCAAGTCAGTGGAAAATCCTGGACACATGGTTCTCACGTTCCAGGTTGCAAGCCGTAGCTTGAGGTTTCTATTTTTATTTTTGTTTGTACCTGGTGCATTGGTTTTACAGCCTGCGATTCAGATTTTGTCCTAGCCCCAAGCACCCATTGAAGCAGGCAGGCTGTGGCGGATCAGCACCCAATTGGCTGGGGGCTGCCCAGCTTGAGGCGGGCGGTAGCTGATCAGTGACACCTATAGGTGTCTCCCACCGTCAGAGGCAACGCGTGGCGCCCCATGTCTATGCCAACTGACAAGGACTTATAACCCGTAACAGTTGCCTCTCGCTTTGATTCCGAGACCAGTTAAGACCAGGGATGGAGTTATTGCCTCTCCATAGCACAAAGCCTGGGCTAAAATATAGAGATCATGTGTTGCCCATGCAGCATGATCCCTCTCTCGGCCTGCCTAGTTCACTCCAGAGGAAAGGTAACACCCCTACATCTGGAACAAGACAAGCTGCAGAAGCTGCCGGATCAGCAAAGCAATGCTCTAACTGTCCGCCTGTCGGAGCTTCGATCCTAGACCAGTCGCCAACCAAGGCTTAGGGCCTGGTCTGCCCAGCCATGACAATTTTGTCTTTAGCTTGCATTTCCTCGCACAAGGTAAAGCTTGTACCCTCCCAATTGCGCTCTTCCGCCCGAAGCCGTTGGCACAATGTGGGGTGTCGGGTTTGGTAAGCGCCGCCCAACGTTCGGCGCTAACAGAAACCAGGTAGTACCGTCTACTGTTATACGGTAGCTCAGTCATATCTGACTAAGACCTGACTGACCGTTATACTAATGCTTAACCGTTAATGCATGACATGACTGAGACTTTTGCAGGAATTTGTGTGGCTCACGTGTGTCTACCCGGACAGGACCAGTCTGAGCTGCCGTACTGTTCTCGAGGGACGACGCTCTTCCTGGAGTGATCTGACAGCTGAGTCCAAGTTCATCCCAGTCCAGACCACAGCAGATGCATAAGGGCACAGGATCATGTATATTGTTATATTTGATTCTATAATTCTGAGAGCCCACTCCTATATTCACTATGCGCTGTTTGTTGTTACCAGTGGCTCTCACAAGGTTGTTTTGTTGCAGAGCCTGTCATGTAGTGTGTACCAGACGAGCGTAAACCCGGCCTGTGAACCTACATCATTGAACAACACAAGACGACTGTGTGCGTGAGCTTCCCGGTTTGGTGGTAGCGCCCCGTCGTTCCTGACAAGCCAGAGTTCCAGTGGTCTATGGATTTTGCAAGTCAGCCACTAAGCATTACCGGTCCATGAACAGCCAGCCACCATACCGCCGTGATTAGTAAGATAAAAGATGTATCTACCTATGTCATATCTGGCTACTTCGGCCCAGAGAGGGGCCCGAGAAGAGACTTCGCCTACTATATACGGCCATCTGTGGTGAACGTTAGTCACTTTAAGCTCGACTCCAGATGCTGGAGTCCAATTATTATAAACTACAGAACTGTGTTAATGAGTCCAATTATCATAGACTATAGAACTATGTTATTGAGTCCAATTATTATAGACTACAGAACTGTGTTAATGAGTCCAATTATTATAGACTATAGAACTGTGTTAATGAGTCCAATTATTATAGACTATAGAACTTTGTTAATGAGTCCAATTATTATAGACTACAGAACTGTGTTATTATCTCCAGTTACTAGAAGCTGTGGTGTATAGAACATGCCTAATTACTTACACAGAGTCTGTGGTGCATAGACAATACTTATTGACTAGATCTGTGGTGAATAGACAAGGCTGAATTATTTTGACTAAGTATTCGAAAATGGAGTATATAAATCCAAGGGCCCTATTTGATATGAACTGGAACTTTCTTATATACCGAAGGGCTAGTCTGGATGTGGTGACTGTTAGTCCACCTAGTCTGTGAACTCGCCATCCACTGCAACCTAGAGCCAGGGGGTGGAACCCAAGGAGTTTAGTGCCGAGTGATACCAGCACTTTACCAGGTGTACCAACGTCGAGCTGCTACTACGCCAGTCTGTCACATTCGTCAGGAGGATTTGCATCCGCCCGGTGAGAGTCCTTCTACCGCAGACTGCAGCGACTGAATCATAGACAGTTCGATGATGATAGACGTACACCAATCCTGCTGATCTGGCCTATAGATTAGTCTAATGCCTACCTCTATCTACCTCTACTGATTTTGACATCCTTGTATATAATGCATGTCTAGCATGTGTGTTTCTGACCAGAGTTGAGTCAAGTGATATGGATGGAGTATTAGAGGATAAAGTCCATTGAAAGAAAGGTTGTCAAAAGGATTTGTCCAGAGGCTGGCGGGGTTGGTAGACTAAAACCTAAGTACGCAATGTACAGAACTGAACCCACGGTATATAGTGTAGCAATAGCTCCCCTCACCTCAGGGACTTTGTGACAACGATATTGTAAGGGGTTTTGTGCAGCATTTGAGTTCAAAAGCCCACATGTTCTTCATTAGTGATTGCGAAATGGTCCATGTCTCACATCCAGATGTTGCTGCCACAGGGAAACAATTTATCTGTCTTGCCGGTGTTATGCCACGGGTCCTTAATACTGTTTAATCCCTGCATGACCATGACTGGTTACGTCTAACTTTTCATTCGATACTGCCCATTGTTGTCGTTTATGTACACAAGGCATTCACAGCTTGTCGTGGCTTCTTCTAGTTAAAGTTATCACTACACTCCAGTGACTACTTCATATCAAAGTTATCACTACACTCCAGTGGCTCCTTCATATCAAAGTTATCACTACACTCCAGTGGCTCCTTCATATCAAAATTATCACTACATTCCAGTGGCTACTTCATAACAAAGTTATCACTACACTACAGTGGCTACTTCATATCAAAGTTATCACCACACTCCAGTGGCTACTATACATCAAAATTATCACTACATTCCAGTGACTACTTCATATCAAAGTTATCACCACACTCCAGTGGCTACTTCATATCAATGTTATCACCACACTCCAGTGGCTACTGTATATCAAAATTATCACTACATTCCAGTGACTACTTCATATCAAAGTTATCACTACACTCCAGTGGCTACTTCATATCAAAGTTATCACTACATTCCAGTGGCTACTTCATATCAAAGTTATCACCACACTCCAGTGGCTACTGTACATCAAAATTATCACTACATTCCAGTGACTACTTCATATCAAAGTTATCACCACACTCCAGTGGCTACTTCATATCAAAGTTATCACCACACTCCAGTGGCTACTGTACATCAAAATTATCACTACATTCCAGTGACTACTTCATATCAAAGTTATCACTACACTCCAGTGGCTACTTCCATATCAATAGTTATCACCACACTCAGTGGCTACTGTACATCAAAATTATCACTACATTCCAGTGACTACTTCATATCAAAGTTATCACTACACTCCAGTGGCTACTTCATATCAAAGTTATCACCACACTCCATTGGCTACTGTACATCAAAATTATCACTACATTCCAGTGACTACTTCATATCAAAGTTATAACTACACTCCAGTGGATACTTCATATCAAAGTTATCACTACACTCCAGTGGCTACTTCATATCAAAGTTATCACCACACTCCAGTGGCTACTGTACATCAAAGTTATCACTACACTCCAGTAGCTACTTCATACCAAAGTTATCACTACACTCCAGTGGCTACTTCATATCAAAGTTATCACTACACTCCAGTGGCTACTTCATATCAAAGTTGTCAAAGCCAGACAACTCAGCCTGTTCACACAACTCAGTTACACCGTAATATCTGATGAAAGATGCGACAAAGGGATGAAAACAAGAATTGCTGTATCCAAATAATAGAATTAAAAAACGTGTAAATCAGTGACGTAGGTAAACTCTATTCTGAAAATGTAATCGCTCATGTACCTATCATAAAGAGAGCCAAGACTACGTTTGGACAAATAACCACGTACACTCTTTTCTGAAAACGTAATCGCGCATGTACCATCGCAAAGAGATTAAACACTCAATGTTTGGACAGAAACCATGTACACTCTATTCCGAAAACGTAATCGCTCATCATAAAGAGATCAAAGACTAAGTTTTGACAGATAACCATGTACACTTTATTCCGAAAACGTAATCGCCCATGTACAAATAGATCAAACATCCAGTATTCGGACAGATAACTATGAACACTCTATTCCGAAAACGTAATCGCCCATGTACCGATCACAAAGAGATGACATTCTGTGTGTTTAGACAGAACATCCTGCACTCTCTCTTCCGGAAAGTTAGTCGTTGATGTACCTACCCCAAAGAGCTCAAAGACTCTATGTCTGGCCAGATATTCCTGCACACTCTCCTGTGGCTCAGCCAGCATTGTCCGTCGAGGAGCTTTGGTTGCAACTGCTTGTAGTCTTGTCGGCTTGTGCACAGCCATGGAAGGTGATGGTAACTCCACACCGATAGTTTTGTCTAAGTCTTGCTGGGCTAGTTGGTCTGTAAATTCTTTGATTTTCAAGTCATGTTCGAGTTGTGCTTTGAGCTCTCTAGATAAAGGGATGCCTAGTCGCTGTAAGAAATTGCTTGAATTTAACATTAGACATGATACTCGAAATTAATTGAAATTAACATTAGACATGCTGCTAGCAATTGCTTGAATTTAACATTAGACATGCTACTAGATTAGTATAAGATTCCGAAATGCGTTAACAGTCGTAAAAAATAGTCCCCAAAGCAGACCATAGTGATCACAGATTAGTTACAGGCACATTGAGGGTAATGTTAAAGAAAGTCAAGTATACAATAATTATCATAAAGTGCCGCGCCGACTGGCGTAGACGTTCATAAATCTCCACAGATCTCGGTCTTTGGTATTTCTGGATCAACTCTGCCGTTGATATTCCTCCATGCCACAGTCGCAATCCACCCAGCATCATTTCTCATGGTCTGCCTCTGCCTCTCTTCCCTTCGATCTTTCCACTTGTCACGACTTGTCCTGCACGCACGCATGCACTTACACACACACACACACACACACACACACACACATACACACACAGACAACCAGCCAACCATGCAGGCAGTCAGCCAGGCAGGCTGGCATGCAGCCAGGCATACAGACAGACAGACAGACAGACAGGCAGGCAGGCAGGCAGACAGACCGACTGGCAGACAGACAGACCGACTGGCAGACAGACACACCGACTGGCAGGCAGACAGACAGACAGACCGACTGGCAGACAGACAGACGGGCGGGCGGGCGGACGGACGGGCGGAAGGACGGGCGGATGGATGGACGGACGGACGGGCGGATGGATGGATGGATGGATGGGCGTGGTCAGCACAAACACCGGATCACGCTTGGCACGTTCCGACGTCTCGAACCGGATCATTTCCGCCCCAGTAGACGATAACCTAAAGGCGATCCTCTATTCAAATTGGCAAGAAAAAACAACATGAGATCAGGTAAAATAACAACCGTAACTTTACACATCATTCAAACAACATCTCTACAGATTATTTGTATAGTTTGTCATTTCATTTTCTTGTATTTTAACAGAGTTTCGTGAACGGACTGTGTCTTTCGATATCTTTGTAAAGTGTTTGCGTTTGAAACGTTTAAGCCTTCTTTGGATATTCTCTCTATGTAGATATTAAATAGCAGAGGATAGAGCACACATCCCTGTCTCACTCCTGTATTGACTGTGAACATATCTGATACACCTTCTTGTGTTATTACTGCACTTCGGCTCGAGTGGTACATGGCTGTGATGTTTTCTAGCAATTGGCCTTGTATGACCGTAGTCTTCAAAGATGATCCATAATTTGTGCAACCCATAAGTGCTCCGTTCTCCTCCTAACTCAAACCCGAGTCTGGAAAAACTCAGCTTCAGTGCACGAACTCCGTAGCACCGGCGAGGATCCTGAAATACTTTGGGTAGATATTTAACTCGAAATTTTGCGCGGGCAGCGCCGCTAGGCTACTCTATTTCGATTTCCATCTGCCATGGATTTTTTAACGTGCGCAACAATGCACACGGGCGTCCCATCTTACTACTCAGAGACAGGGGAAATTTTTACTAGAAGTCCACATGAAAAAATCCCGGTCCTTACAGGGGCTTGAACCCGGGACCTCCAGCACTCGCGGCGGACACCATACCTCGAGACCACGCAGCCACCTACATATGACATAAGATTCTAATTTGTACTATTTTGATTCTGAGAAAGATTATGAATATTCGTTGAAATCTTTCTTGCAAGAGAAAGATTATGACCCTTTGCAAAACAGGCTCAGTTAAGATTATTGCAGTTGAATTCTGAAGACGTAGATGGGTGATCTAAAGTTCTCCGTAGTAAATCCACCAGTGTACATTGACTACATTTGTCGACCCCTAACTGAGCCAAAGAAGATTAATAAAGCAACACAGAACTGGTGTCGTTGGCCGCTACAGGTTGAGGATTTACTGAGGAGAGCATATGAGCACTTATGGGCTGAATGGTTCGATGTGCAATGAGGATGATCTGTTAGCTAACTAATACACACAATGTACCTCTAAAACAGTATTTCTGTCGTTGAATGTGAGAAACTTAAATGAGGCTTTGTATACCAACCCCAGCTCAAGATGATTACCACTTTATGGACAGACTAGAACAAATAATTATTCTTCACCTCAGAACAGGACACAATAGATTACGCAACAACATATATACAAAATTCTGGATTGGCGAATCAACCATGTGCACATGTGGATTGGCGACCACAGACAGCAGATCACATACTCCAAGACTGCCCAAAATATGACATATCTAGGCAAGTCTTCTGTTCCTAAAGAAATAACTGGAAGATAAACTATATGAACCACTGAGTGAACTAACAAAGACAGTGAAATTTATAAAAGAGTCAACATTGCAGATGTAGACAAATTTCAAGAGAATGAAAGAAGGCTCTGTATTCTGTTATTTTATAAACACAGGCCTAAAAATTACATCAGTCATACAAATCACTTCTTTCTCATGAATACATTTCATGAAACAAACAATTGCTTGTCACATATTGTTGAAACATGTGAAGTAACATAGCCACTAGATAAACCTTGTTTTTAGTGTGGTCTGGACAGAACTATAAAATTTACAATCATAGTTAGAATTGGCACCTAAGCAAAGTACCTTACAATATTTGTTTATACATTTGGCGATAAACTCACGCGATTCAGCGCCATTTAAAACCACTATATTCAAAAGTTCACTATCGTGCGTAATCGGTTAATCCGATTTTACACTAAGCACAGATGACATACCCCATGTTTTGCAAACTTCACTGATTATCTTAATGTATACTATTGAGACTGGTCTTTAGTGGTATGTTCTCTAGAATTAATCACTGTCTAAATGTTATTACGTGTCTATTAATTGTGGCAATATACCCATATATAGAAGTTCTTAGCCGTAGTCTGGATTCAGTCTTTTTTTTTTTTTTTTTTTTTTAACTAAAGTTGAATATGCCCAAGCGATCTTTTGGTTAGATCAAAGTGTAGTATACACTGCCTTTGGGGTCAGGCCAGGACCTTGTGGCTCACCACTCTCCATTTCCTCTCAGTAGGTATGGGTTGGTGGCCCGTTTGTGGGGCAAAGGCTAATATCCGGGGTAGGGGCCCATTCCCTCGCGCCCTCACAGCGGCCTACCACGTGTACACACACACACACACACACACATACACTGCGACTCGAACCCGGGTGCCCGGCGCCTATTTGGTCTACTCATCCATATGAGTATTCCACATGCCCGGGGCTTGCCTCGCTGTCTTTGATTGGTCTCGTGGGCGGTCGGGGGAAGCCGAGGCGGCCGGCGCGGACCGGACTGGGCGGATGTGGGACACTAGAGTAGGGAGTATCCATGGACCGGAAGTCAACCGGAAGTAGTCAACAGGAAGTACCGGAAGTAGCCACAATATACCCCCCCCCCCAATTTTTCAAATTTCTGGTGTCGGTTAGTGATGTCATCAATCTGGAGCTAGACTCTTCGTATAGTAAAATATGACGTCAAAAATCTGGTGCTTCACCAGATTTAATAATCCATTTGCACATCCCTTACTACTCTCATCGCTACACAGCTGGTGTCTCATTCAAGAGCAAAAGATTGCATAGACTGAAGAAGCTAAGAAGAGGCTTTTAGTGTAGGTCTCTGAGTTACACGAAGACTTGCGCACCCAGTTCGCCCGAATCCGTAAAACCATTCACCGGGAGGTCAATGAAAACAAATGAAAACACCACACTAGGTGAGAAGCTGCAGACTGTTCCGAGAGCAAGGCACCACCATAGCGAGCATTCTGAAAGTGATCGGCCTCTTAATTTCCACTATCGCCCTAGCCATTACTGGCAGCAGAGGTGGTGGTGGTCCGCCTACTCCACCGCCTGGCCCGGGGGCTAAAGAGTGGATTCGACAACAGGTGAAAGACCTAGCCTAGCGCAGCTTCTGTTAAGGCTAGCTGATAAGGCCGCGGCGGCTCTTCCAGGGATCATAGGCGGTATTATCTCTTGGCTCCTTAACTTCTTGAGTAAGACTGTTGGATGGCTGGCTGGGATCCCTTGGCATTAGTGATTGCGCTCGGAGGCGTGCTTCTGCTGCTGGCTGCCCGAGAGTGGCTAACGAAGAAACCATAGGGCCACTAGACCGACTGCGACACTCCCCACACATTGAGCTATCTTTCCGTTTCGGTGCTGCGGCCCCGCTGCCTTATCAGCTAGCCTTGTGGTGGGTGGCACCGCCGGTGCCGGTGCTGACTCTGGTTCGTATTGAGCTGGCTGGGCAACGGTGGGCAGCGCCATTTGCGACGAAAATGGCGGGGCGGGGTGGGGGGGTGGGGGGGGTGGGGGTATTAATGGCAGTATTCAGACTTACTCTACTGGAATCTCCATTAATGTCGTTATCTTCATGTAGTGGTAGTAGTAATAGATACCGAAGAAGTATTGTAGTAGCAGAAGCGGCAACAGCAGTAGTAGTAATAGTAGTGGGGGTGGTGATCGTTGTATTAGTAGTAATAATAGTTATTGTAGTAGTAGTAGTAGTAGTAGTAGTAGTAGTAGTAGTAGTAGCAGCAGTAGTAGTAGTAGTAATAGTAGTAGTAGTGGTAGTAGCAGTAGTAGTAGTAGTAGTAGTAGTAGTAGTAGTAGTAGTAGTAGTAGTAGTAGTAGTAAAAGTATCAGTAATACTAGTATTAATAGCAGTAGTAGTATATTAGTAATAATAGCAATAGTAGTAGTAAAAGTGCCATACATTGGCACCTTGCCGTCTTGACAGACGATAGTTTGTGCTTTAAAAAGGCATAATAACTTTTACCTATGGCGGTAGGGAATGTGACTGATAAGGCCAATTCGCGCTGTAAATGTCCGTTCACAATGGGTGCATGTGAACACGTGGTCATTTCCACCACCATGCACCATCTTACGTCTCACACGCTCGGTGTGTGACTTATCGGCAATAATTTTCTCCTTTGTCTTTATTCCATTTCTGATGTTTGCCCTCCATGCAACACGTTCAGCGGCGACTTGCTCCCAATGTGCATTATCAATGCCTGTATCAATCATGTCCCGCTTACACATATCTTTGTATCGTAGTAGAGGCCGACCCTGAGATCTCTTACCCATCTGTAATTCACCAAACAAGATGTCCTTTGGTATTCTACCATCATCCATCCTCCTAAGATGTCTTATCCATCTAAGTCTACGAAGACTGAGCATGGACTAAACCGTCACACAACCTGATCTTTCGAATACTTCAGTATTTGTGATTTTGTCTTGCCACTTAATACCAAGAATTCTTCGCAGACACCGATCATATATCTTGGTTGGTTGTGAGTAAGTTGTCCAGGTTTCACTGCCTATAAGAAGAGTACCTTAAGGACCACAGGCTTGATAGACAAGGAACTTGTTTTGGCAGTAAGCTTCCTGTTCTCCCAGGACTCTTTTTTAAACCTGTTTCATTGTTTTTTCTGCCTTACAATCCGGATTGTTGATTTCCTGATCTATGGGATTTAATTTGCTATTTACCCACAGAGCATAGATGTTGTAAGTACCATTCTACAGTATTTTGAAAGTATCATTCTTACAAATAGAGGATGGCTAACGGAAAAGGATTTTACACATGATGAAACGAGAAACATAATCACAACTCAGCTATCATAATGAATTTGAAATGACAAAACAGGCGTAGAACTGTACGCATTACAAAAGGCATGTGAACAATTTAAAGGACGGCAAAAAGATGTAGTCACCAAGTGTAATAATTAAATAAGTCTTTATCAAGTATTGAAAATGTGACTAGTGAAAGTATATAAACAGTTAGTATTATGCGATTGAAGATATTGACTTAATAGTGGTGCAAGACTTTAAAGACCAGAGAAATTATTCTTACAAATGTGTCACTAGTAACAATAAGTGTACACAAGTGAACTGTGAAATTACTATAATGTGAATGAAGATAAATCAAGGTGTCAAACTCGGAAAAAGAGTCAACGTGAGTAAGTGATTATTTCTAATGAGCCAATGGACACATCATGTGAATGGAACGTGCCTTCTTGAATAGAGATAACAAACCACTGGGTGTTGATATATCAAGCCTGTAAACAAGGGAAATCTCCGTACGAACTGTTAAAACCAGGTCACCTCGTGAGCAAGCATCGATTTTTTTCTTAAATGCAAGCGTGTGTGTCGGGAAATATGGAACAGGCCTAATATGGTTGTGACAGGCTTGCTGTGTCAAAAGCGAGGTCAGACGTTCGAACCGTTCTATTGTGTTAATGAACAGATGTTCAACGTAAACAGTGAAGGGACAGTCATATCTGGCTACAGTTGTGGAAATTCAAGAAACGGACACACAAGTTAACAATTTGAGGACGTCAGGATGTGTGATCAGCAGGCTGAAAATAAACTATTGTAAAACAACGGGAACATTTTATAAAAACACCGGAAACTGTGTGAACTTGTAAAGTGCCGGTATTTGACAGAACACCGTGTTATATTCGTGGGGCCTTGTGTGTGTGTACTGTAGTTCATCGCTGCCGTAAAAACATAAAGTAGGCGCGATTGGATCAACTGAATTAGGTTAAATAGTTTAACTGGGTGATAGACAGTGTAAGTTAGGAAAATGGTAAATAAACAGCAGGACAGTTTAGCTAAAACAGGCAATTTAGAAACTACTTGCGTTGTACAATTAGTATTTAACATTAGTCCTATTATTAGGCATGTGCAGTTATATATTGTGACATGTTGGTTATTGTTTAGTTAGTGTTAGATATGTAATTGTGAATTTCTTTATGTGATAGTAACCTAAAGAATGCATATAAAATTACTTGGTAGTATAGCATTAGGTAATAATTGGAGTACGGCCTACGTTAGGAAATAACTATAATTATTGAACAATTTACTAGTTAGTATAAGAGTTAAGTAGTACTTCGGGCGGAAACCAATATATTAACGAACATTATACGATAATAAGATGATAGTAATAATTAGTGAACTCTATTTACCCTTTCTCCGAAACAAAAGGCAGGGAGCATTCAGATAAATGGAACACCCCTAAGAGAAGATAAAGAACCAACATACCTTGGTGTAACATTCGACGACAAGCTGACATGGAGGAAAACACATAAAAAAAGCAGTAGCAAAAAGCCAGAAGGAAAATTGCCATCCTGAGAAAGCTAACTGGAACCACGTGGGGAGCCAGTGGGAAATACTTAGCAAAGTTTATCAACAGAGCATACGACCACACTTGGATTAGGGTTCAACTGCGTGGTGTTCAGCATCAAAACTACATTGCAGGAGCTGGACAAGATGCAAAATCAAGCTCTTAGAGACATCACAGGAGGGATGAGATCAACCCCTATAGTAGCAGTGGAGAAAATGGGGAGGACACAAGCTTTAAGGGAACGCAGAGATACAAATACACTAATACAAGCAGAAAAGTTTCTCAGCTTGCCAGGCCACCCTATGAAGAACCGATTTGAAAACTTAGCTATGGGGCGGTTGAAAAGAAGTAGTTTCATCCACCAGGCCGAACAACTCTGCAGAGAAACCATCGATCTTCCCACAGTTGGTATCCCCCTGACAACTATTGCAGAGCGAACCCCGTGGAAAGATAAACATAGAATATCGCTACAAATCCAGTCAAAAGTGAGAGGAATATTTGACAAGGAAGAACAGAACAGTGTACAGCGCAGAACAGCCACTCTCAGCTTCCTTGATGACGAATGCCCACAGGACCTCTGGATCCGAGTCTACACAGATGGGTTAGAACAAAATGCTGTTCGACATGGAGGAGCGGGAGTGTACATAGAGTGCCCAAAGTAAAGTACTGCCATAACTATGATGCTGAAATTGAGGCAATCAAGATAGCCACAGAGAAATTACAAAATACCAGCCATGGTACACAACCTGTGGTGATATTGACAGATGCAATATCCGTAATAGAGGCGCACCTGTCTGGGAAATTGCCAGTTCTGAGGACACTACTTTCTGAACTTAGCAGTCAGCGTAAGATCACCATACAGTGGATACCATCCCAATGTGGAGTCCCCGGAAATGACAAAGCTGATCGATTGGCTAAGGAAGGAGCAAAAGAAGAACAACCTGATGTGCCTATTACATGCCACCAAAAGAAAAGAATGATCAAATCAATCAGAAGGCCACCAAACCTTACTCAAGACGACTACCACGTTATGGACAGACCAGAACTGGTCATTCTTCTGCACCTCAGAACAGGACACAATAGATTACGCAACCACATGTATAAAAAATTCAAGATCGGTGACTCAGCCATGTGCACATGTGGTTTGGCGTCGCAGACAGCAGAGCACATACTCCAGGATTGCCCAACCTACAACAAATCCAGGCGAACCTTCTGGCCTAGAGAGACAACAGTGGAAGATAAACTCTATGGACCGCTGAATGAACTAAAAAAGACTGTTAGATTCGTACAAGAGACAACATTGCAGTTATAAACATATTTCAGGCGAACGAAAGAAGAAGAAGATTAGTGAACGATACGGTAGAATATTTTACGGTTATGTTATTATAATTAATTTTGGTTATAGTGTATTAATAAATTAACACATCAAGTGGGTAAGTATGAGCCCTGTCGTGGGCTGTTATAATGTCCTGACAGCAGGAGATTGAATAAATCATTATTGGAATTTATAGGTTACAGTTATGCATGATTTCTGAATTTTGTTATAATTTTAGTAATTATTTTGTTTGGTTCTTAATGATTTATTGCATGCAGAAGTTTGGTTAATTTAAATCATCATCATTTTTTGCATGCAGGTTTGAGGATAATATTATTATTATTCTGCAAGTATTTTATTGTTATTTAAAATAGAATTGGCAATTGTTTGTCCAGTGGAAAATTAACAGATAGTGAATTAACACCTGGCGAAGTGAATTTCGCATGAGTGAATTTGCTTACAACTGGAGACGTGCATTGCCGGCATGGTTCGTGGGTAATCTTTCGGTGCCGACAACAGCATTTCTCAAGAATGTGTTTCGCATCGTGTAGAGCAGCCTTCCGGCATATGGCATGGGTAATTGTTATGTGGCGGGGGACTTGCTATCCAGGGTGTTGGGCATATGTGATTGTAGGTTCAACTAACTATTGTTGTGTCTATGGGTAAATGATACACAACAGAGTGTCGTTGAGGTAAAGTGTGATTTAGAAATAAAAATAGCTTACAATTGATAACAGCATGTGAGGTTGTGTTGTATCAGCACCTGACCGGTGTCGCATCTCGGGGTTATGATACGCGCCATTGTTTTGGCTATGGTGGAACATAATTTCGATGGATTTAGTTCATATATTCCACTGTATAAATTTTTTTTTGAAGTTGAGTTTGCGGCATGCAGAAATTATTTAAATTAACATCATCATGTCTGGCATGCTATGGTTGAGTGTAATATTGCTAGTTTTTTTTTTTTCTTTCTTTCTTGTTTCAAGTTGAGTTGGTGGCATGCATAGATTAATTGATTTGAGTTGACATCATCATTCTTGCATGCTATAGTGTAATATTGCTAGTTTTCTGTTCTAAGCAAGTATACTTTCAGATACAGTCATCAAGGGCACATAGAGACAAGATATCAAGTAAAGAGGTACAGTGTGGGCTGACCGAAAATCCGTGATTTTATGGATCTGTCATACCATATGATACCAAGAGTAGGGTACAATCTCTGAGGTAAGGATTAGTAACACCGTACACGAATCTCTGCAGAATAAGAAGGAAAGCAATAAGTCAACATGAAGACAGTTTGTTGATAGATTTGCAGAGAATATGATCAAACTAGTGGGAAGATTTTACTATTGGGTGACTAACTAATATAATAGGTGGTGCTTAAAGGCAAGAGAGTTAATGATGATAGCAAAGACACTAATGTAGTTAACAAGAGAGACATCACTTTCATGGTATTAATATAATGATTTGGACATAGCTATAAGACAGCAGTCAACATTGCATCCAGAAATAAAAGTGGAGGTTAAGATGCTGTTTTTGACTGTTGGAGACTATAACTTGGTTATCGAATGGCTGTTAGTGGACGAGGAATCATGTGATAAGTCGTATAGGCAATAGGATTCAGCACTTAAAAGTGATATCATATAGCGTTCATAGATATTAAGGTTATGCACTTGTTGTTTGCATGGATTCATTTTGTGTTCAAAACATTAACAATTCTAAATAATTGATTGTCATTTATTGATGCAATGAACTGATGGATTAAGTGATTCATAAAGTTAAGGATAATTAATTGAACCATATATAGGAAGACAGTGGTAATAGTGCAGCGCAATTATATTAACTTTACAATTAAATATTAATCTATAAATTAGTAAGATATAAATAAATACTAGATAGCTGGCATTATGAATATGATGGTCAACATTTATAAAGGTAATAAGTGTTTATTGATTTCTGGTAGATTGTATAGTTTGGTTATGGTGTTTGGTTTGTTAGAGCTGCAGAATTAAACACACTACTTAATCAGTACAATAATGTTATAATATAGCCTACAGTAAATTAATAGTAAATATACAGTGTATAGCTATTGACTACAACGAATTTGAGAATTTAAATTATTATTAACACTTTATAAAAAAAACAATGGTTAGAGATTTTTTTTAAAGAAATAGTGAGTGAATGTAGTTTAATATTATCAATTAATGGTAACTTTATATTATTTTAGTTTACTGTTTATGACTTATATATTTACATGGCAATGATTGTTATTATTGCAAATATAGTATTATATTATATATTATATAATTATAGGGTGAATGTTGTGTTGTACATAATTATTATTACCATTGCATAGTTATTATTGATACGTATTAATGAATATTGTGAACTATTTATGTAAATGCTATATAATTCTAGTCATGAGAATATAATTTATTGGTTGAGTATAGATATGATTTAATTTTGTTATTGATTGCTTGATTGAGGCATATATTTGTGTTGATATTTATTATTATGTTACATTTACAGATATTTGTTGATTGATTTTGATTAATTTAAGAACAAATTGTTTAGATTTATAGGATACTTAGTATTGGAATAATTAATGAAAGTGAGGAGAGTACTATATAGAGGATGAAGATACAACAGAAGCTGTGGCAGTTAAAGCGTAATGATTTGGTCAAATGGAACAAAGCGGCCAGTAACATAAGATGCTCTCAAGCTTATTAGCTGCAACTATGTTCATTGCTATACGCTGGGTCTACAACGACAGAGTCAAAGAGGATGTCTATTTTAATATGCTGGCGGTACTTGGGACTTGGTACAGGCATGGGCGGTGGTGGAAGGCTGTGGCTGCAGTGGTTGACTGACTGGGGATGCGGGTGGTCAGGTATGGTAACGCGATAACAGCAAAGATGTGCTGGCGGTACTTGGAACTTAGTATCTTCCTTGGGTAATCCTTGCAGTCGGGTATCAGTCTGTCTACCATGGGAACGCTGGCTTGTGTTGTACAGGTGGCCTTGTATGTAACGCGATAACAGCTGATCTTCTAGACCTGGGACGAGTGGCTTAGTAAATGAGTGGTGAGGATGAGCAGATGAAGCTGAGTGATGGTCAGTCTTGTACAACCACTAGTGACGCTACCTACCAACACGCTGAATTGATTAAAATACCTGCACAGCATTGATAGAATGGAACTATTGATTCTCGGAGTCATATTAGAAACTGAGGGTTCATTTAGAAACATAATAGAACTTGAGTGTAGAAATCTTGATTCGATGCTATAAAGAACATTTACATTGATATTGTTATACAGAAATTTGGTTAAAGGTCATAGGACAAAACAGTGGTATGCATTTGGATGTACTGTATATTTTGATGAGAATAACTAACTAGTTGTATAGTTCAGAGTGACAAGAACTTAACAAGAGGTTATGGAAAGACGACAGATAGTTAAATTAGAATTAGATTGTGGTAGTGGTACATTATAAACTAAATAGGGTGCATTAATATTGCTTACATAACTGAAAATTGGATATTTCAAAAATTGATTCTCAATTTTGCCCGTGGAAGGGGGGAATGCCATGAGCCTGACGACGTCATGGCATGGTTCAGTTATAACCTAATTCAGAGAGTAAAGGTTACGACTGTGTTCGGAAGTGAACACGAGAACGTGGAAAGCAGGGGCTTTCCACACAACGTGAAAACGCTGGAACTCACTTCTCAGGTGACAGGAAGTGAGCTCGGGCCAAGGCAGTCGGCGTTGATCCATCGTCCTGTGTGGACATGGTGAAAAGTATACAGCGTTATGGCTCTATATTGAGCCACGCATTTAATCTGTGATGTAGTGTAACGTGATGTGACTGTCGAATAAGTGTTGGTATATGTGATATGTGATTGTGTAGATTATACGTAGGAAACTTATAACAGTCTTTGTGTTCACTCTTGTTCGAGTTAACTGGAGTTCGAGTGGGTGAGGTGTATGACGTATGATCGAGTAACCATGATATACTCATGTGCTGTGAGATGACCAGGGTGCTGACTGGAGAAGAATAGAAGAATAAATCATCCCCTGTTGGACACGAGAAGTGTTGCTACACAAGTATCGATAGTAGCTCATTCAGATAGTCCCAGTCATATCCTGGCAACAGTGTATGATTCTGTTCACGGCATTTTTCTTGCATTTGTCGCAATGAGAATATCATATCAATGGTAGACCGGTTCTGTCGAAAGCCACACTGTGAGTAGTAGTAAAAGTGCCAATAATAGTAGTATTAATAGTAGTAGGAGTACCTCGTTGTGCTGGGTTATAACGAATTGGTATGGGAACCGGTCGTTCAGAAAGCAATGACAAACTACTGAACATAAACTTGTCAAGACATCAACAGCAGCAGTATAATGCTGATGTACCGCTGCCCCATTCCGGAACCGTTGGCCAATCTCGATCGTTCGAGAATAAGTGCCACTAAATTTGAGTTATACCCAGCTGAATTAGATTAACTCGTTACGTTCCAGGCAGTTATCACTTTAACTCTATATCCCAGCAGTTATTGTCAAGCAACAACCATTTGGATCTGGCATGTTTGGTTCTTAAACTACGTGGCATCCCAGCATGTTTGGTGCACGATAGTTCAGGTTTTTACTTCTTTTTTTTTTTAATGAAGGGATATTGGAAAGGTAGGCTGCGGTGCGAGTTCTTCCTTGGTTGTGTTGCATATAGAAATTTATTCATTCATTCAGTAGCATGTCCTGTGCAGAACCTCGCTCCCATAACAACCTTCCGGAAAACCTCTCGATCATAAGCAAGATGTCCCGCGTCAGACGCACCCATCTGGAGATCATCCGCCACATCCTGCACCCATCTTCTCGTTGGCTTTCCTTTTCCCCTCTTCCCAGGCATATACCCCTACATTATTGTTCTCTCCAAACTTTCGTGACGTTTCGAATGACCAAAATATTTCAATATTCTTTGTTTTACCGTCTTTAATAGCCAACCTTCTTCAATATTCAGCTCTTGAAGTATGGATGCATTTGTTCTTTTCTTTACCCAAGATATTCTTAGAACTCGTCTATAACATTAATATTCAAAGGCATTTATGCGCTGTTCAGCTTGTTTAGTAAGTGTCCAGGTCTACAGGCGTATGTTACAATGGGAAAGATGCATGCTCTTAAAAATCTAATTTTTGTAGTTCTATCTGTCCCACTCCATAATTTATTCAGTTATTTTAGTCTTCGAAGAGCAATTGATAGTTGTCGTTTAATTTCTTTGATTGTGTCACCGTTGTTGGTAATCAATGACCCAAGATATTCAAAATTTTCCACCACCTCCAATTTTTCTTCATTGACATATATTTCTTTCTCCGTAGTAGTTTTATCTGTATGCATTATCTTTGTTTTTGCTATGTTAAGAAATAAGTTGTGATTTTCACTGTTCAATTGGTGTATTTTGGACTATTAGGTTTTATATACCATTCTGTGTTGTGGATAGCAATACTGTATCATCAGCATACCGAATCTCTGGTATGTCATGACCACCGATTTTTACGGCATCATATAGCTCTCTGTTTATATCATCTCTTACATTATATTTTCGGCGTACAAGTTAAACAAATAGGGGGACAGCACACATCCCTGACGGATTCATTGCTTGATGTCAAAACAATCTGATGTCTCGCCATCTATTCTAACCGCTGCTTTTTGGTCTAGATAGAGCATTCTTATGAGTTGCATTACATGTGATGGAAAGCCCATATTCCTCATGATTACCCAAAGTTTCTGATGTTGTATAATCCACAAAACATGAGAAGAGGTCTACATTAAATTCTCTGCACTTCTCTATTATTAAACGCATGTTGAGAATGTTTTTCTTAGGTTTTCTATACCATTCTGTGTTGTGGATAGCAATACTGTATCATCAGCATACCGAATCTCTGGTATGTCATGACCACCAATTTTTACGGCATCATATAGCTCCCTGTTTATATAATCTCTTACATTATATTTTCGGCGTACAAGTTAAACAAATAGGGGGACAGCACACATCCCTGACGGACTCATTGCTTGATGTCAAAAAAATCTGATGTCTTGCCATCTATTCTAACCGCTGCTTTTTGGTCTGGGTAGAGCATTCTTATGAGTTGCATTACATGTGATGGAAAGCCAATATTCCTCATGATTTCCCAAAGTTTCTGATGTTATACACAGAAATGCCTTTGAATAATCCACAAAACATGAGAAGAGGTTTACATTAAATTCTCTGCACTTCTCTATTATTAAACGCATGTTGAGAATGTGATCTCGTGTTCCTCTTCCTTGTCTAAATCCAGATTGAACCACGTTAATTTCTTCTTCCATTTTCTTACGAAGTCTTCCCATTATGATATTTAGTAGAATTTTACTTGCATAACTGATCAGGGCAACAGTTCTATAGTTGGTGCATCATTTCAGGTTGCCCTTTTTTGGTATTGGAATGAAGATAGCTCTCTTCCAATCTTTTGGCCATATGCCATATTTTTTTACATAACGCGTGATAGATTTGTATGTTTTCTTCTCCTCCCGCTTTAATTAGTTCAGCTGGTGTCTCATCACATCCAGGTGATTTACCATTCTTCAGGTTCTTTATTGCTCATGCAATTTCATCTAATGACGGTTTAGGTTCTGTCTCTGCTGTCATTGGCTCATGTATCTCATTCATATCCTCACTGTCATTCATAACATACATTCCCCTGCAGTACTCCTGCCATCTTTCTAGAATTTGTCTAGATTCTGTTAAGGTATTTCCCATCTTGTCACATATAACATTTAATTGACGTTGAACATTTCTTGTCAATAACTTCATTTCCTTGAACATTTCGTAATCTCTTTCAGTCTTATGATATTGCTCTATTCTGGTACAGCAATCTTGTATATATTGATTTTTGTCCTTCCTTGTGATATTTCTTATTTCTCGAGTTAAAGATTTATACTTCATCCTGCTGTGATCGGATTCGCCTCCTTTCTGTTTCAGTTCCCTTCGTTGTTTTATTAATTCTAACGTGTCTAATGTAATCCATGTAAGTTGCTTTTTCTTGGTCGGAATTAAATCTGTGGCTGCACTTATCAAAATGTCTGTAGCTTGTACTGCCAGTTCATCAGGTGTCATTTTCTCTTGTACAGACATCAAGACACCAAAACGATTCCTACCTTCTACGTTGTATGCACCTGGTATTTTTGTGAGGTGAAAACGAAGTGGCCTTAGTCCTCGAGTAAGCTTTGTGTTTTAATTTCAGATCTGCATCTAATAACGAATGATCTGTATCACAGTCCGCACTTCGTAGGGTTTTTGCAGATGTTATGCTTGATCGGATTCGCCTCCTTTCTGTTTCAGTTCCCTTCGTTGTTTTATTAATTCTAACGTGTCTAATGTAATCCATGTAAGTTGCTTTTTCTTGGTCAGAATTAAATCTGTGGCTGCACTTATCAAAATGTCTGTAGCTTGTACTGCCAGTTCATCAGGTGTCATTTCCTCTTGTACAGACATCAAGACACCAAAACGATTCCTAACTTCTACGTTGTATGCACCTGGTATTTTTGTGAGGTCAAAACGAAGTGGCCTTGGTTCTCGGGTAAGCTTTTTGGTTTAATTTCAGATCTGCATCTAATAACTGATGATCTGTATCACAGTCTGCACTTCGTAGGGTTTTTGCAGATGTTATGCTTGATCTCCATCTTCTTTGTATTAGAATAAAATCTATCTGATTTTTGGTAATACTATATATGGAAATTGGAGTGTTTATATGAATTGGGGATTTGGCCTAATAAAAGTTACGTTAACGTGCAAGGTGTTCATTATTAATTGCTGCCGTTGAATTGAATCGTAGTCAATGCCATACAAGGTTAGTTAAAGGCTAGATCACGTGAAGGCTAAGGCCTGAACAATGCCCCACTAATACGATCAACACACGGTCTAAAACATCTGGTGGTAACGATGCCTGTGGAGTGGTAACACATCTGGTGGTAGCAGCGACCACACAAGTTACAACAGCTGCTGATAGCGATGACATGGTAGGAGGTGACAGCTAACCCCTGACCTGGTGAGGACATGATGTTACAGATGTTCAATTTAGTGCCGTGAACACGACCACCACCCCTGGCCTGGAGTAGGCCAGGCACTGTTACATTACATCCCCGAACCATTTACACAACCAGTTACCTTTTCCAGACATTCATGTTCTGTCATTGTCCTCCATTTTGTTAGTTTTAATAATCAATCAATCTACTTCAACACTGAGTTCACGTGTGACAGATCTGGTCACCCCCAATGGACAAAAATCTATGTCACAGGTACATGTATATCGCACCTGTGCCTGATTCATTCACAGGATTATTAATCTGAGGCTAGGATGGGCCCTGTTATAACTTATCTTCAAAGGTTGAAAGGGGGAGGTGTACTGAGGGGGGGGGGGGGGGGGGGGGGAAGAGAAAATATTTGTTTGTTCTTTTTTTTCTATCCAATGAATTTTAAAACAGTCGCTTACCGGTCACTCAAACACTCGTTTACCAACTCGAAATACTCGCTTACCAGCCCCAAACCCTCGCTTACCGGCCCCTCAACCTCTAGCTTACAGACCCCTCATATCTAGCTTACCGGCCCCAAACTCTCGCTTACCGACCACAAACTCTTGCTTACAGGTCCCTCAAACACTCGCTTACCGGCCCCTCAAACACTCGCCTACTGGCCCCACACTCTCGCTTATCAGCTTTTAAGAATACAATAGAAATACAATCTCAAGTATTCTTTGCCCACATTGTCAAAGAACATTTCAAGCCAAAATAGGCCTTACCAGCCATCATAGAACTCGCGGTTGCAAACTCCGAACCCCACTTGGATGAAATGAATGGTCATCATCATTCTTGATGGACAAACACCAGAAATACTATTTGACAAAAAGGGGTAAACAACTGAGATAGAATGGGTTAATGTAATAACTGGATGAAACAGCGGAAACAAAGTGACGTATACGTTTTATGGCCAGACCAACACACGCGGGATGAGTTGCTTGGTACAGAAATTAGTTAAAACGGATGAAAATATACAATGTTTAAGATGTTTTAAGTACTGTCGTTGGAAAAAAATTATAACATATGTAGGAACATGTCTTTGTTTTCGTGATCAGTGATGTACCAGTCACTGTCAATGATGTACCAGTCAATATCAATGAGTTGCCAATCCCAGTCCCAGGTATCAATCCCAGTCCCTGCATGCACTTAGATAGAGAAATGCACACAAAAGTAAGCTATTTCAAACAACTGGTCAAGGTGGTTAAAAGTGAAAAATGGGCAGAGGTGTGTCAAAGAGTAAGCACAGACAAGTCACTGAAATTGTTCTGGCGACTACATAAAAGCATGAGCGGGGTAATCAAGAATAAGAGCATTTCTGACTTCCAAGGTGCTGACCTCATCTGGCAGAAGACTGACGAGGACAAGGACAAAGCCCTCTTTGAACGCTATCTAGAGCAGAGCAACCAGACAGACAGGAGAGGCCGAAATCTTGCCAAGGAGTTCACGTCAGACAGGTGCAAAGCCCACAACACTTCGGATGAAGACACAGTGACAGTGAAAGAAATCAAGGCTGTGCTTCGACGATCAAAAAACAGCGCTCCAGGGCCAGATGGCATAAGATAGTATAGTAGTAGGCCTCTTTCAGTCCCGAAGGACTATAGAGTTGTGCCGCTTGGGAGGTGCCTGGCAACACCGCTGGTGACTGTATAGTCCAATGCGAGAGTGACAATCCCTGTCAGTTTCCGCATCTGTAAGACGAGGCAAGTCCCGCAGTAAGTGACTGCGCTTTGAGCCTGTGCCGCCTATCCTCAGTTTGTTGGATCAGATTGCGCTCAAAGAGCACCAGTCCGTTTCGAACATCTCTTCTCCAGGAGCATCTGTCTGTTGCAACTCTCTCCCACGTGTCTGGATCTATTCCAATGGTTTTCATATCTTGTTTACACACATCCCTATATCGCATTTGGGTCTTCCGGTTGGCCTCTTTCCTGTGGCTAGTTCTCCGTAAAGAAGATCTTTGGGAATACGTTCATCCTCCATTCGAGATACGTGGCCCAGCCACCGGAGGCGTCTCTGCTTGAGGAGGGTGTGCACTGTGGTAATATCTGCTCTTTCAAGCACCTGTTTGTTTGTTATGTGGTCTTTCCATGTTATGCCCAGGATACGTCTCAGACATCTCATGTGGAAGGAATTCAACTTCCTTTCCTGTCTTGAGCACAGGGTCCAGGATTCAGACCCATAGAGTAGTGTGCTAACAACGCAAGCTTTATATACTTGAGCTTTTGTACGCTCTGTTTGTCTATTATTCTCCCAAACTCTTTTAGCTAGCCTGGAAAATGTTGTGGCTGCCTTTCCGATGCGTCTGTCGATTTATGTCTCTAATGAAAGATTATGTGATATTGTCGACCCCAAATACACAAACTCGTGGACGACCTTCAATTCGTAATTAGAAATTTTAATTGACGGAGGCGCACCAGCGTCTTGTCCCATCACCTGCGACATCAATAGGTGTACCGACAACGAGCTAGAGGAACAAGCAGACATGTACAACAACAGTATAGGGAGTGCTAACATCAAGGAGGAGTGGTTGCACAGCTATCTGATTCCCTTGCCAAAGCCTGGCAAAGACCACACAAACATTCAGGGATATCGAGTTATAACCATGCAGAATATAGTAGGCAAGCTGATGGAGAATTTAATTGCCAGGAAAATATCAAGCCAGCTAGAGAAGCTAGGTGTTTTCCCACCTACTTTGGGTGGGTACCGTCCAAAATGAGAAAACTGGACCAATGCAGCAGTTTTTGCCCATGTTTCCACTCAGGCATTGAAACCTTTGCTGCAGCGATTGATCTTGAGGACGCGTACAACAGAGTACCATTGGATTTTTTAATGTTTCAGCTTCTTGAACTCAAAATAAGTCCTTTCCTCCTTAGTTGGATCGCTGCAGTCCTCTTCCAAAGGAAAGCAGTTTTTAGATATGGCAGTTGGACGTCGGAACCAACAACAATATATCCTGGCCTACCACAGGGATCACCATTATCTCCGGTACTGTTCAACGTCTACACTGTGAGAATCACCAGTGAGTAGATCACTGGACCTGGCAGGACATTGTAATATGCCTATGCGAAGGGCTGGTCATGTCTGTTCTTGAGTATGCGATGGCAATCCTGACTCTCAGTCGTAAGCAGATAGAAAGGATGGAAAGGATACAGAATGAAGCTATGCGCATTATTCTTGGATGTACAAGAGATACAGCATGCAGGGCGATGCGCTACTTCTTGATTTTCCAACCAATGAAGACATAATACAAGTCTGCAGAGCTCGCGCCTACCTCAGAGTTAACGCAAACACACAACATCCACTGCATAGTGAAATAATGAAGGTGAAGGGCAGCAGGTTAAAAAGAGGACGGTCGTGGATGGGTCAAGCCGAAGAGATTCTTCAACAAATGTGTTCACTTGAGGACTTAGAACCTGGCGAAGAGTGGGTACAAGTACCAACAGATTTCTGCACACCCTTTTCAGTATGCATCAAACTAGACAGAAAATGCAGACAAGAAAACCCGGCAGCTGTGGAGGCGGAAGTACAAGCGTTGATTTTCATGGGCCTTTACGACTCGGGCCGGAGGGAGAATTGTGAAGGAGGACTCTGGTGCTTTTGCTGAAACCACAAGTAGCCTGGCTATGGAAGTCATGGCAGTAAATAAAGCAATAACATGGCTCGAGACACAGACATTCATTAGAGCATGTTTCCTTAGCGACTCAATGAACATGCTCCAGAGGATAGAGATGGGGGAGATCAGAAGAGAATGGTTGCTGTCTCTGGGGGTAACGCTACTGTGGAGGGCGGACGCGCCATGGACCAGGCTGACATTCTGAATGCTCTACGAGAAGTAAAACTTTTGCGAGAACCAAGTGATGACTGTGAATCTACAACCATGGCCAGACTGCGAGAACAGCAAATTAAAAGAGGGGTGGCCAAACAAGAACACTACGCAGGAAGCCAAAGAAGACTTATAAACCAACACAGAACTGGCGTCGTTAGCCGCTACACGCTGCGGGATTTGCTGAGGAGGGGATCCGAGCACTTATGAACTGAATGGTTCAATGTGCAATGAGGAGGATACTGTTAATTTTCTGAAATACAGCTGTTGTTTGCATAGGGGACAGCCGATTATCTCTAGTAAGTTGGAAATTTGCCCAGTCAGCACAAAACCGGTTGTGATGTGATCAAAGAGACTGTTAGTGTTAAGTGGTATGAAACGTTGAAAGTCGGTTAGAAGATGCCGTAGATGGTATTCAAGGTGTCAGAAGGGCATACATGGCTTTAAGAAAAGGTCGATTTAATAACAGACACTGTTTTGTTTTTTGTTTTGTTGGAGCTTGACGCTATTTGATGCTATAATGACAACTTGAGATATTTTTTCCCCTTTGGTTAAGAAATGTTCCGACTTTTTATTAGTTTGTTTAGGATATTTGAAAGTTTGGTCGAGATATTTCTGTATTTGGCCAAACTTTCCAGATTTGATTAAAATTTTTTAGCACTTTTCGTAAGTTTGGCTGAGATTTTTATAAGTTTAGGTTGAAATGTGGCCAAAGTTGTTAACTTTGGTTAACAAATTTCCCTACTTTTCATAAGTTTGGTTGAAATTTTGCCAAACTTTTTACAAATGGTTAACAAATATTCCTATTTTTTATAAGTTTGGTTCAAATTTGGCCAAATTTTTCACATTTTGGTTAACACATTTTCCTACTTTTCATAAGTTTGACTGAGATGTTTATACGTTTGGTTGAACTTTTGCCAAAATTTTTCACTTTCGTTAACACATTTTCCTACTTTTCATAAGTTTGGTTGAAATTTTGCCAAACTTTTCACATTTGGTTAACAAATTTTCCTACTTTTTATAAGTTTGGATGAAGTTTGGCCAACATTTTTCGCTTTGGTTAACAAATTTTCCTACTTTATAATAAGTTTGGATGAAATTTGGCCAACATTTTTCGTTTTGGTCAACAAAGTTTCCTACTTTTCATAAGTTTGGCTGAGATATTTCTTTACTTGGTCAATATTTGTTGCCTTTGGTTAACAAAAGTTTCCTACTTTTTATAAATTTAGGCGCAATATTTCTTTATTTGACGACTATTTTTCACATTTGGTTAACACAGTTTCCTAATTTTCATAAATTTGATGCGATATTTCCTATTTTGGTCAACATCTATTCATCTTTGGTTAACAAAGCTTCCCATTTTTCATAGGTGTGGACGAGATATTTCGTTACGTATACCATATTATTTCCATTTGGTTAACAAACTTTCTTACCTGGCCAAGATTTTTCCTATTTGGTTAACAAATTTTCCTACTTTTCATATGTTTTGACGACATATTTCGTTACTTGGTCAATCTATTTCCTTCTTTTTATAAATTTGGTTGAGCTATTTCTGTGTTTGGCCGACCTTTTCCCCCTTTGGCTGACAAATTTTCCTATGTTTTATAAGTTTAGTTGCAATATTTCTTCTTCACCTTTGGTTAACAAAGTTTATGATTTTTCATACATGTGGCCGATGTATTTCGTTACTTGGTCAATATTTTTCCCCTTTGGCTAACAAATTTTCTTACTTGGCCAAGATTGTTTTCCCATTTCGTTAACAAATTTCCTACTTTTTATAAGTTTGAACGAAGTATTTCTGTATTTGAGCGAGATTTTCCCCTTTGGTTAACAAATTTTCCTATTTTTCTTAAGTTTGGCCGAGATATTTCTGTATTTGCCCGACATTTTCCCCCTTTGGTTGACATATTTTCCCACTTTTTATAAGTTTAGTTTATATATTTCTCTCTTTGGCTGATATTTTTTCACCTGTGGCTATCAAATTTTCCTACTTGGCCAATATTTTTCCTCTTTGACTAACAAATTTTCCTAGTTTTCATAATTGTGGACGAGATATTTCTGTATTTGGCCGACATTTCTCACATTTGGCTAACAGATTTTCCCACTTGACCTAGGTTGTTTCCCTTTGGCTAACAAAGTTTCCGACTTTTCATAAGTTTGGGTGAGATATTTCTGTATTTGGTCTAACTTTTTTCCCATTTGGCTGACAATTCTCCTACTTTTTATAAGTTTGGACGAGATATTCCTCTCTTTGGCTGATATTTTTCACATTTGGTTAACAAAGTTTCCTACTTTTCATAAGATTGAACGATGTATTTCGTTACTTGTTCAAAATTTTTCCTCTTTGACTAACACATTTTTCCTACTTGGTCAATATTTTTATAATTTTCGTTAACACAGTTTCCACATTTTCGTAAGTTTAGTTGAGATATTTCTGTATTTGGCCGACATTTTTCCCCTTTGGTTGACATATTTTCCCACTTGTTATAAGTCTGGACGAGATATTTCTCTCTTTGGCTGATATTTTTTTTTCACATTTGGTTAACAAGTTTTCTTACTTGGCCAATATATTTCCTGTTTGGTTAAGAAATGTCCCTAGTTTTCATAAGTGTGGATGAGTTGTTTCTGTATTTGGTCGACATTTTTCACAATTAGCTAACAGATTTTCCTACTTGACCTAGGTTTTCCCCCTCTGGCTAACAAAGTTTCCTAATTTTCATAAGTTTGGCTGAGATATTTCTGTATTTTGACCGAACTTTTTACCATTTCGCTAACAATTTTCCTACTTTTCATAACTTTGGCTGGTCTATTTATAAGTGTAGTTGAAATATTTCTCTCTTTGGATGAATTTTTTTCACATTTGGTTAACAAATTTTACTACTTTTTATAAGTCTGGACGAGATATTTCTCTCTTTGGCTGATATTTATTCACATTTGGTTAACAAGTTTTCCTACTTGGCCAATATTTTTCCTGTTTGGCTAAGAAATGTCCCTAGTTTTCATAAGTGTGGATGAGCTGTTTCTGTATTTGGCCGACATTTTTCATCTTTGGGTAAAAGATTTTCCTACTTGACCTAAGTTTTCCCCTCTGGCTAACAAAGTTTCCTACTTTTCATAAGTTTGGCTGAGGTATTTATAACCTTGGTCTAACCTTTTCCCATTTGGCTGACAATTTTCCTACTTTTCATAAGTTTGGTTGAAATGTGGCAAAAAAATTTTCCTTTTGAGTATCAGCTTTCCCTACTTTTCATAAATTTGGTGGAGATATTTATAAGTTTGACCTACATTTTTTTCATTTGGCTAAAATATTTTCTTATTTGACTGTTGAAGTGCACTTTTGTCTGGATGTGATACGGAGCAATGAGCAGCGTCGCTGAAGAACATATATTGGTCTTGGAAATGTGTTTCCATGGAAAGATGCAAAGTCCCGTATAGACACATAAAGAGGTAGTGAACGTGTAAAATGCTTGATTCTGAGTCGTGCTACCGTCGCTGGTTAGGACAGTGGACACGTTACAAGCCATATTACATGAGAACCTAAGGTTGACTCGGGCTAGTTTGTTGTGTTCGTGTGTAATATTATACATCTGATAGGTTGCGCTAGCCACTCGTCGCTGTATGACCCTCTAGTTGTTAGGTAAAATGCATGTCTTTCTCGACTGACGTCAGTGACCACATCTATGCACTGTGACTATGAGAAAGATTTAGTCGACCACTGTGACGACTTGGTTATAGTTGTACACACCACAATCAAAAGTGTCTTATGTTTATTGAGGGTGGGATGTTCTTTGGTGTTAGTGGACCTCCCTAACGGATATAGAAAAGAGAGAGAAGGGCGACCATTTTAGTCTTCAGATGCCATGTTGACAATGTAGTGGAATCACTCCCATAAATAGTGATCATCATGAGGTAGGTCCCCTGGTTCGACAATCGATAGTTTTTCTGTAGTATCCCTCTTAACCACGTGTTTCAGGTGTGTTTTTATGGATGCGTGCATCCGCAGCGCCATGTTTGACCAGTTGAGTCATTAGCCACGTGGTCTGGGTGTGTCCTTAGACATGTGACAGGAAGCCTCGCCGTCTTTGATCGACTTTAGCCAATGAGCACGTATTCTGGTTGTAGCCATTGCCACATGTGATCGGATGCGAAGCCATCTTTGACCACTCTTATCCAGTGAGCACAGGGTCTGGTTGCATCTCTTAGACATGTGACCGGAAGCAGAGCCATATTTGATCCGATGTGGCCATTACCCAAGTGTGATTGGATGCAGCGCCATCTTTGACAGAATGTAACTATTGCCCACGTGGTCTGGTTGTAGTCATTACACTTGCGACTGGAAGCAGAGCCATGTTTGACCACTCGTAGCCAGTGAGCACGTGGTTTGGTTGTAGTCATTACACATGCGACCGGAAGCAGAGCCATATTTGATCCGATGTGGCCATTACCCAAGTGTGATCGGATGCAGCGCCATCTTTGACAGGATGTAACTATTGCCCACGTGGTCTGGTTGTAGTCATTACACTTTGACCAAAAGCAGAGCCATATTTGATCCGATGTGACCATTATCTAAGTGTCTCTGCTGTATCGTGATGCGAACAGTACGCACTGAGTCATCCTTCGGTTTCCCCCAAAGACATGTCTGAAAACGTTCACGCACGTTCATTGATGCCATCGCCACATGTTAAGTCACCAAGGAGGTCACCCTCAGCTCAAGCAACTATGAGTTCATGCCTCAGACTTTAATATGAGACTTAACCTCCGGCTCTTATCAAGGAATGGACGTATTTATCTAGCCACGCTGCCACTCGACAACCCCCTTAACAATGATCAGAAGCAGCTATCTAGCCTTCTTCCAATCACCCACCCTTTAACAATGACCAAGAGTATTTATCTAGCACCTCCTCCTGCTCTCAGCAAGGACCGGACGTATTTATCTAGCCACCCCGCCACTCGACCATCCCTTAACAATTATCAGAAGCACCTATCTAGCCTTCCTCCACTCATCCGCCCCTTACCAATGAATTTCACAAAGCCATACTCGCTACATTCAATAAGATTGGTCTTTTTACTTTTTAAGGTTTTCATTTGTAATCCATATGATTATAGTGTTGGGAAGCACTTGTCTAACTACTCCGCTACTCACTCACCCCTAACCAACGAATTTCACTAAGCCATACCCGGTACTGTCGATAATGCCGGCCATCTTTACATTTTAAAGTTTTTATTTGTAACCTGTATGATGATAGTGGATAGGTCACTAAGGCCCTCTACAGATCACCAGTAACCGCTACCCACCCCTTACCATCGAATTTCACTAAGCCATACCCGCTACATCCAGTACTACCGACCATCTTTACTTTTTAAGGTTTTCATTTGTAATCCGTGTGATAATAGTGTATAGGCCACAGATCACTAATAGCCGCTACCCACCTCTTACCAACGAATTTCACTACGCTATACCTGCGACAATCAATAATATTGGCCATCTTTACCTTTTTAAGGTTTCGATTTGTAGCATGTGTGATGATAGTGTATAGACCACTACGATACACACTCTACAGATCACTAATACCCACTACCCAGCCCTTATCACTGAGTCTAACTAAGTCATATCCACTAAAATCATTAATATCGGTCATCTTTACTTTTTAAGGATTTAATTTGTAACCTGTATGATGATAGTGAATAAGCCACTGTGACCCTCTACAGATCACTAATAGCCGCTACTCACCCCTTACCATCGAGTTTACTAAGATATACCCACTAAAATCAATAATATCGGTCATTTTTACATTTTAAGGTTTTCATTTGTAGCCCGTATGATGATAGTGTTTACACCACTATGCCTCTCTACACATCATATACCTACCATATTTACATTCTTACTTATTAAGGATGTTCATATGACACCTGTCCCAACCCGAGGTTCGAACCACCTAGCACTACCCCACACATCGACACCCGCGCCCCATCCCTGAGCCCCCATCCCCATACCGGCCCGCCCCTAGACCACCCCGAGGAATTGCACTGTAACCCTAAGCCTTACACAGCACCAATGGAATTATGATAGTATTTACGTTCAATACAAATAAAGAAAAGAATACGAGAAAAAAAAAAGAAACCGAGGAGGAAGAGCACTGTACCTTAACAGCCTCACTAGTATGATGATAGTCTCGCTCGCTACAATCAATACTATCTGTAGTTATTAAATATTTTTTTAATTCTCAAAAAAGGGAAGTAACAGTGCAAAAATATGTTAGATTATTTATTCATGGGTTGCATCCCTTGAAATGAAGTTGTAAAATATGACGTTTCGCTTGCGGAGCTAGACTTTTTATATAGTAAAACATTATGGAGCTGCTCCATAAATACAAAGTAATTAGGACCTGACACACTACTCCCACTACAGAGTGATATATCACATGAAGTCTCTGTAAGTGTACACTGTATAGTGATATATCACATGAAGTCTCTGTAAGTGCACACTACGGAGTGATATATCACATGAAGTCTCTGTAAGTGCTACACGTACAGAGTGATATATCACATGAAGTCTCTGTAAGTGTACACTGTATAGTGATATATCACATGAAGTCTCAGTAAGTGTACACTGTGGAGTGATATATCATATGAAGTCTCTATAAGTGCATACTACAGAGTGATATATCACATGAAGTCTCTGTAAGTGCATACTCCAGAGTGATATATCACATGAAGTCTATATAAGTGCATACTACAAAGTGATATATCACATGAAGTCTCTATAAGTGTACACTACAGAGTCATATATCACATGAAGTCTCTGTAAGTGTACACTGTATAGTGATCTATAAGTGTACACTGCAGAGCGATATATCACATGAAGTCTCTGTAAGTGCACACTAGAGTGATATATCACATTAAGTGAGCAGGTAATCACACCATGGCATTATTTTGTTAGGTTATTGAATATCTTGGAGGAATTTGAAAATGCTTCCAAGGCCTGCAGATTACTGGGGCATCTGGCGCACTAGCAAAGTTGAGAAATGCGCTGTTAATGCCACCAGCATGGTGGGGTGCAGGTTCAATGCCTGGGCCAGCTATTGGCCAGTTATTCCTTGCTCTCAGATCTCTAAAATGTGGTGGTGCTATCACATCTCAGACCCATAGCAAATGTGGTGGTGCTATCACATCTCAGACCCATAGCAAATGTGGTGGTGCTATCACATCTCAGACCATTAGCAAATGTGGTGGTGCTATCACATTTCAGACCCATAGCAAATGTGGTGGTGCTGTCACATCTCAGACCCATAGCAATTGTGGTGGTGCTATCACATCTCAGACCCATAGCAATTGTGGTGGTGCTATCACATCTCAGACCCATAGCAAACGTGGTGGTGCTATCACATTTCAGACCCATAGCAAACGTGGTGGTGCTATCACATTTCAGACCCATAGCAAATGTGGTGGTGCTATCACATCTCAGACCCATAGCAAACGTGGTGGTGCTATCACATATCAGACCCATAGCAAACGTGGTGGTGCTATCACATTTCAGACCCATAGCAAATGTGGTGGTGCTATCACATCTCAGACCCATAGCAAATGTGGTGGTGCTATCACATCTCAGACCCATAGCAAATGTGGTGGTGCTATCACATCTCAAACCCATAGCAAATGTGGTGGTGCTATCACATCTCAGACCCATAGCAAATGTGGTGGTGCTATCACATCTCAGACCCATAGCATATGTGGTGGTGCTATCACATTTCAGACCCATAGCAAATGTGGTGGTGCTATCACATCTCAGACCCATAGCAAATGTGGTGGTGCTATCACATCTCAGACCCATAGCAAATGTGGTGGTGCTATCACATCTCAAACCCATAGCAAATGTGGTGGTGCTATCACATCTCAGACCCATAGCAAATGTGGTGGTGCTATCACATCTCAGACCCATAGCATATGTGGTGGTGCTATCACATTTCAGACCCATAGCAAATGTGGTGGTGCTGTCACATCTCAGACCCATAGCAAAATACTGCTTCGGGTCCAAACAGAAAATAAAGCCTTGCCGCAAGAATGAAATGAGGCCAACCGTCTGACTAACTATAAGAAAGAGAAAACTTATCACCGTCCCCAGCTTAAAGAGAATAATAGAGATAAAGATCAGAAGATTATCAGGATCTTGGAGGATGGGGGGGCTACACTATGTGTTATCTATAGCCCCAGACATTGGATTGTAGAGACAGTACTGGCACTAATGAGTGCAATAACAATTAACTATAACTCATAAAGACTAAACAAACAAATCACTGACAACAAAAATAGGACTTTTATTAGTTAAGCTTCACAGTTCAAGAACAAAATATTCAGCATTGAGATACAAAGTACAACTGTATAGACAACTACAGAGATCAACAGTGGGTTGGGCCCCACCATATCTAGACCCCTGCAACTTAGCCAAGTCTATAGAGTGCCCTAAGTATCACAACCAGACATCACACTACTAATCTGACTGAGACCATCCATCCATCACAGCCATGCCGATAAGTGTGGGCGGTCATGTTTTGCCATCTCACCCTATCACCTGAGTCGTGGATCAGCTCCGTATTTCTGTCTTGACAATGCCACGTGGCCAAGCCACCCAGGTATTTACTTCTCAGTCTTCCCATTGGTCTATTCCCTTCGATCTTGCCAGTTGTCACCAAGTTCTCCAATTCATTTCTTCTCATAACATACCCAAAAATGGTTGACTGTCCAGTCTAATATCTCTAATCAATTTACGATCTCCATTTGTTTCTTGAAGGACTTATTCATTGGTTTTTCTGCCTGGTATTCTTTGTATTTCCCTCAGAAACCACATTTCTACAGCCATCAGATGTTTTTCAGCTTGCCTGCTCATTGTCAACGCTTCACATCCATACACAAGTACAGGTTCTATGTAGCACTTCAACACTTTTTTTCTCGTTTCAATCGATATCTGTGTATTGGTCAGTATATTTTTCATCTTGCAAAAGGCTACCTTTGCAATGGCAATTCTTGTTCTAATCTCTTCAAGGCATCTCCCATCAGATGTTATAACTGTTCCAAGATAATTGTACCGATTCACTTGCTTAAGAATATGCCCATTTACTCGTATATATTGTGGTATTTCCTTCTTCCCAGTGACGACCATAATCTGTGTCTTCTATTTAATGCTAACCCTAGTTGCTCACTGTGTGCAACAACCGCATCTATCAGGTCCTGTTTATTGTCTACAGTCAAGACTGAATCATCTGCATATCTAATGTTATTACACCCTTTTTCTCGTTTCAACACAGTAAAAGAACAACAATAGACAACAATAGAATCATAAACATAGGTATAAGTACAAACAAGACATGAAATGTCAAGGTCAGAGATAAAAATAATAGAATGAAGACTTCTGCAAGAATCTTACACCAGCCGTGCCATCACCCGAAGAGGCTGCAAGGAACAAAAGTTTACAAAGTCAGTCAAGGACCATGTCATTTCCATAGATCGTACAGGCTTTATAGTCTTTGCCATGGGGCACAATGGCTGTATGGTCAGGTTAAGTCAGTCAAGGACCCTGTCATTGCCATGGGGCAAGTCAGTCTGTGTGGTCATGTCAGTCTGTGTGGTCATGTCAGTCTGTGTGGTCAAGTCAGTCTGTGTGGTCATGTCAGTCTGTGTGGTCAAGTCAGTCTGTGTGGTCATGTCAGTCTGTGTGGTCAAGTCAGTCTGTGTGGTCATGTCAGTCTGTGTGGTCATGTCAGTCTGTGTGGTCATGTCAGTCTGTGTTGTCATGTCAGTCTGTGTGGTCAAGTCAGTCTGTGTGGTCATGTCAGTCTGTGTGGTCAAGTCAGTCTGTGTGGTCAAGTCAGTCTGTGTGGTCAAGTCAGTCTGTGTGGTCAAGTCAGTCTGTGTGGTCAAGTCAGTCTGTGTGGTCAAGTCAGTCTGTGTGGTCATGTCAGTCTGTGTGGTCATGTCAGTCTGTGTGGTCATGTCAGTCTGTGTGGTCAAGTCAGTCTGTGTGGTCATGTCAGTCTGTGTGGTCATGTCAGTCTGTGTGGTCAAGTCAGTATGTGTGGTCATGTCATTCTGTGTGAGCATGTTTGTGTGTTCATGTCAGTCTGTGTGTTCATGTTTGTGTGTTCAAGTCAGTCTGTGTGGTCTAGTCAGTCACTAAGACACAAACACTGATACATTAAGACACAAACACTGATACATTAATACACAAAGACAGATAAACTAAGACACAAAGACAGATAAACTAAGACTCAAACACAGATAAACTAAGACTCAAACACAGATACACTAAGACACAAACACAGATACACTAAGACACAAACACAGATACACTAAGACACAAACACAGATACACTAAGACACAAACGCTGATACATTAATACACAAACACTGATAAACTAATACACAAACACTGATACACAAACACAGATACACTAAGACACAAACACAGATACACTAAGACACAAACAAAGATAGACTAAGACACAAACACAGATACACTAAGACACAAACACAGATACACTAAGACACAAACACTGAAAACTAAGACACAAACACAGATACACTAAGACACAAACACTCATAAACTAAGACACAAACACAGATACACTAAGACACAAACACTGATAAACTAAGACACAAACACAGATACACTAAGACACAAACACTGATACACTAAGACACAAACACTGATACACTAAGACACAAACACAGATACACTAAGACACAAACACTGATACACTAAGACACAAACACTGATAAACTAAGACACAAACACTGATACACTAAGACACAAACACAGATACACTGAGACACAAACACAGATACACTAAGACACAAACACAGATACACTAAGACACAAACACAGATACACTAAGACACAAACACTGATACACTAAGACACAAACACAGATACACTAAGACACAAACACAGATACACTAAGACACAAATGCTGATACATTAATACACAAACAATGATAAACTAATACACAAACACTGATAAACTAATACACAAACACTGATACACTAAGACACAAACACAGATACACTAAGACACAAACACAGATACACTAAGACACAAACACAGATACACTAAGACACAAACACTGATAAACTAATACACAAACACTGATACATTAAGACACAAACACAGATAGACTAAGACACAAACACAGATAGACTAAGACACAAACACAGATAGACTAAGACACAAACACTGATAAACTAAGACATAAACACAGATACTTCTTCATCTTCTGCTGTGTTCATCCGGAGTTTTTTTCAGACGTGATTGTGTTGTGCCTGTTTACAGCAGAGCTGCGTTCTTGCACCATTAGGCAGACACATCCGACTTCTGCTGGCATTTGTTGACCGGGTTAACCTTCCCGGAAACACAGATACACTAAGACACAAACACAGATACACTAAGACACAAACACACTAAGACACATGCTTATGACATAGACACACAAACTATGCTCACCTGGGCCAGAACCAGGCTGTGACCTGTTGTAAAGTACTTTCAGAGACGAGGGCTGGGAGCCCATCAGAAGGTTGGTGTTTATGTTCTGGTCCGGAGCTTCATGCCAATCCATAACACACAAGAAGATGCAGGCAACAAGGGTGAAAATTATCATGGCGACGACCCAGATGGTAACCATTTTGGTTAGGCTATAGCCAGAGACTGTCAAAGGAAATCAGTATAAATAAGATATACAATCTGACTGGCTCAATCAGTGAAACAATGAGATGATATACAATCTGATTAATGAGTCAGGGAAACAATTAGATGATATACAATCTGACTGGCTGAGTCAATGAAACAATGACATGATAAACAATATGACTGGCTGAGTCAATGAAACAATGACATGATAAACAATATGACTGGCTGAGTCAATGAAACAATGACATGATATACAATGTGACTGGCTGAGTCAGTGAAACAATGACATGATACACAATATGACTGGCTGAGCCAATGAAACAATGACATGATAAACAATATGACTGGCTGAGTCAATGAAACAATGACATGATATACAATGTGACTGGCTGAGTCAATGAAACAATGACATGATAAACAATATGACTGGCTGAGTCAATGAAACAATGACATGATAAACAATATGACTGGCTGAGCCAATGAAACAATGAGATGATATACAATCTGACTGGCTGAGTCAGTGAAACAATGACACGATAAACAATATGACTGGCTGAGCCAATGAAACAATGAGATGATATACAATCTATCTGCATGAAACACTAGTTACCTAACTCCGGTATCTCATTGTTACACAAGTCATGGTCTCTGCAACACCTGATGTTCTGCTTATAACACAGTGTGGATTGGTCCTTGCTCATGCATCTACATTCAAACATACATAATTTGATTACGCATAAATAAACACATAAATATAAACTTTGTCTTCTCCAGACAGCAACATGAGTAAATCAATTTTTATTATGCACAAATCAATTAAATATAATGACTTCTCCAGACACCAACACACACCAACACACACACATACACATATATGAATAGAGGTCAAAACAAACTGAACGTCCTTCAGGAGTCACCATATTTATTCTTCCAAATAAGGGCTAGAAAATGACTGACTATTTCAGTGCCAGATAGATAATTTCAGGCTGTATTGCATCCAGTGGCCCTGTTTTGTCTACCCCCACATATGAAATAAGGAATTTGATTATGCATAAATTAATAAAATATAAACTGATTTATTTGGTTGTTTCGGGATTTGAGATTTAAATATTGAGCACAACCCACTACTGGCAATGCTGATCACATTCTGGTATGAACCTAAGGCCTATCCACGTCAATGTGGAAGCACTAGACTCGAGTTTTGCTCTCGTTTGCGCTCATCAGTAGTGCATATCCTTGACCGACTCAGAAACAAACCCCGGATCACTGGCGTGTGAAGCGGGTGTGTAACCACTAGACCACGCGGCACACGCTGGACATGGCCAAATTATCACAACAGAATATTACAACGTCACCCATTGTAGGCTATAGCTCAAGATTTGCCCAATCACCGCGACTGACGTCCATTAATCGATGTGGCCCCGAATGATCAGGTCTTCTCACTGGCAAGACACACCAGGCCGCCTAAAGTCGCTTAAAAGTCGACAGGGTTGACTTAATTGCACCGGGTTTTATCCCATATGGCTTGGTCTCTTTCCGCAGCACGGAAAGCGTCGCACAAAGCACGAACTCAGTAGCTTTAGCGACGACCCACAGTAGTCTCCGAAACATTTAACTCGTAAACCGAAGGACGCGGCCCGGAATCGAACCCACAACCTTCGGAGCACGAGTCAAACGGCTTGACCACTTCGCCACAGAGACTCCCAAAATTCACCTAAAGTCCAGCGAGCAATAATCAAATTGATTTATTTGGTTGTTTCAGAATTTTTCAGATGTAAACAAATCGATTATTGGTAGCATTAGAGTAATTAAATATTATGGTCAATGGTGATAAGTGATCATAATTTATTTGTGATTTATTAATTATAATTATTTGTGCTAAATGAAATTAAGAAGTAGAAACTATTATAAATTAATTAGTACTGGTAGTATAAAGCAGTAATTTAGTAGTAAATAAGTTATATAAACTAAAGATTTAAGTAAGTTAATAGTACACATATATTAGTAAATTGTGATTACAAGGTATTATTATTAGTTAACTAAATGAACTTATGAATCATATATTATAATTAATTTTGTTTATGTTATCGTTATGATGTTAATAAATTAACATAATTAGATAGCTGGGTGTGTAAGTATGAACCCAGAAATGAAGTTTACTAATTGTGAATTGTTGATATTATTAATTAGTGAAAACTTTATAGTAACATTAAAGTTCAGCATTTCAGAAGTTATATATTTGCATGATAATGATTGACGCTTGTTGTTTACAGAATTAATATTGTTGATATGAAGAACTAATTATTATTTGTGATTTGAAAGAAATCTAATATATTGATCTAATACCTAACAAATTGCATGACTAAGTTATTTAACATTATTTATTGATTTTGGGTCGATACTATCTAATAAATCGGATGGGTTTCATTTTGGATCGGTGGGGTCCTTAGCGTTGACTTTGGTGTTATACATTTTATAATATCTTGTGCACTGGGTACAGCACTGTCGGGGTACCGTGAGCAAACACACTAGGTAGAATGGAAGCCATACATGGCTTTTGTCAAACATTGATGGGGGGGCTCTGTCGGTATGTGGAGTTTATCGTGTTTCCCTTATGTATCGACAGGTGCATCTTCACAGTGGGAAGACAGAATTAATGGTACAGGAAGCTAGATCATGTGTTCGGCTAAACAACGTTATGGTTTGTTGTGTTTTATTTTAGTTGATAACACATGGCAGTGTAGAGCAGTCCAGTTATCATCTCAGGGAACATGGGTTTATATTTTTACTTTCACAAAAGAAAAAAACCTGAATGTCTTAAACCTGAATGGGTACTCCACAGGATTTATAAAGCGCCACTGCCAACAGCCCAAACCAAAACCAGACCAGTCCCTAAACTCAAGGTAATCATCCAGCTAACCTTTCGAGGGGATGACGTAATGCAACGTCTACAAGATCGGCTTACTACAGCACTAGGCCGAACATTCTGTGATGCAACTCCAGTCATTAGATATAAAATTGTACCGATTCCTACACCAGCAGTCAAAGAGCCTGTTCCTCTGTACGCCACAAACAATTGTATTTATCAATTCACATGTAGATGCCAGGCCTTCTACATTGGTAGAACAGAGAGACAGCTTAACAAACGAGTGTCAGAACACATACCTCAATGGGTCAACAAGATACAACACACAGGAGATGCTAGCCTCGTGGGGCCGACACACCGGAAGCTCCCGGCGTCTTCAATTGGTAGGCACATTATCGAAAGTGGTCATGTGGTTGACAGAGACACTGCCTTTCGCGTGTTGTTTAACACACAAAATACTCGCTTGTTAAAATGTGCAGAAGCAATTGTGATCAATCAACGCAAGCCAGAATTGTGCAAACAGAAAGACATGTTAGTCAGCTTACAATTACCGTGGTAGATAATTGACATTACTGTGCGAATATGTGTATATATCAGCTTGAAGGATTTATCTAGTTAATTCACATAAGTTGTGTGATTTCTGCAGTATGTACCTGACGAGATGCAGCGAAATATGCCAGGCAATAAATCGTGCAATCTATTGTTTGTGTCTTCGTTATTCAATTTCACAAAAGATTTTGATTTTGAACCAAGTCTTGAACGGGTAAAACTACACTGATATTGACATTAAGTGTGTGTGTGTGTGTGTTAGCGCGCGTGCATGTCTGGGTGCAACAACCAAAACCCCAAGCCACAAACATGCATATCAGATTGCTAGCAACAGATGATGAGTGATCAATGAGCATACAACATAAGTTCGCTGGCAGAAACAATAAATCATGAACTGTTAGAACTTCGAACCAAACATGATAATAGCAGGGAGAAGAAACATAGCAATTACTGAAGAAAATAAAGGAACAATGTACATACAAACTATTCACCATTTGTGAAAGAAGAATGCATACCAATATGCGGAGTGGACAAATACAGGATGGTGCCTGGATATTTAACCTGACAACTAATTTTCAAATTCAGTTCTAAAGAATGTAATGTGCTGGCTCCTGGGGAAAATGGGCTAGCTTCTGAATTATTTTTAGTTTTGCCTAACTCTGCCTACACAGTATTTGTGGCAAAAAAAAAACACAAAATCTACAACTTTTGGGTACTGTAGAGTGCACACACAAAAAATGATTTCCCTTGAATATGAAGAAAACAGAAACAATGATTATATCAAAGAAAAATGATACCTAAATGTGAGATCACACAGAAGGGAAAATGCTTAACCAAAGGATACATTTACATACCTAGGGGCAATAACAACATCAGATGGAAGATGCACTACAGAGATTAAAAGCAGGCCAAGCAAACTTTGCATTCCAGAAAATGAATAATATCTTATGTAATATGTCTGTCAATGAATGTACGAAGAGGAGTGGCTGGCCGAGTGGCTAGAATGCCGGATTCTCCGTCGGGTGACATGGGTTTGAATCCTTGGTAAGGTGTGGATTTTTTTCTGTCTGAAAAAAATTAAAACTTGCACAGTTCATGGCGACTGCACTAGCCTTAAAAAGTCACTTAAAAGTCGACAGGGTCAACTTCATTGCACCGGGTTTTATTCCATATGGCTCGGTCTCTTTCCGCAGCACGGAAAGCGTCACACAACGCACTAACTCCGTAGCTTTTAGCGACGACTCACAGGAGTCTCTGAAACATTTAACTCGTAAAACGAAGTACGTGGCCCGGAATCGAACCCACAACCTTCGGAGCACGAGTCAAACGGCTTGACCACTTTGCTACAGAGACTCCCGGCCTTAATTCCCCAGCCTCAAGACCCCCCTGCCATACACCGTGAGGTACTATATAGGCAGTAAATGACATTGACAGTGAGTGTGACTGAATGTAAGAAAGAGAACACTGAAATCTTATATACAACCTGTCTTGCTGTACGGCAGTGAATTATGGAAGGTTAATGAACAAAATTAGGAAAAGCTAGAAGTAACAGAGATATTTCCTGAGACAATTGTTGTGAATACCTTGGACTGACAGGGTAACTAACAATGATAGCTTGGAAGAGGCTAATGACATTGGAACATTATATACAACTATCAGAAAGAGACAAGCAGCATTCTTTGGTTATGTGAGGCGTTTAAGAATATTGTGACAACTGGAAAGATCAGTGGGAAAAGAAGCAGAGGCAGACTAAGACAAATGATGCTGGATGTACTGAGATGGAGACATGGAGGAATATCATCAACAAAGTTGATCCAGAACACCAAAGACCGAGATCTGTGGAGAGACAAGAACGCCTACGTGAACTGGCAAGGCACATTGTGGTTTTTTCCCCCTTTGTTCACTGACTTTGAACTCAAACATAGTCCATACATGTGCTAGTACTTCTAGTGCACTGGACTGACTTTTGTGTGTGGGTTAGCGTTACCTATTAGTATTACCAGTGTCCCTCGCATCAAGCGAACTCACTCTGACTTCTGAAGTACTTATAATTTATGTCCCTATGTCAAGGACGAGAAGTCAACATTTTAGTACAACTGACCAGTGTAGGGGTTTAACCTGCTACCTCAGCATCAGCACACTGGAAATTTAAGAGCCAGTACTCTTATCCATTTGGCCATGCAGTGGTAAAGTAGATTCAGAACAGGGAGATAGATATCCCTATTCGATGAGACCAACTACTACAGAAAACCAGAAGTGCCCCGTAATACTCCCTAGGGGTGGAGACAGATCATAGGATGAATTCCTAATAGATATAAACAAAGGTTTACCAGTAGAGGGTCAGGAGAGCCAGGAAAGTCACCGCACTTTAGAGAGGAAAAAAACTCACTCTTAGGTATCTGAAGACGTGTATTTGTCCTACCACATGCTGCTCTCCAGATGTTTAATTTTATATAATACTATCAAAATTGAAAGAGAAGTAGGAACAGCTTGGCTACATAGACTATTCAACCATGTTTGTGTAGAACAACAGACATCACAAGACTGGGGAAATGCCATAATTATCCCAATTTCAAAAAACAAAGGCAGCAAAAGAGACTGCACACAATACAGAGGCATTTCACTATTGAGTCATACTGGGAAAATATTTTACAAAATTCTAGAAAAAAGATTACGAACTACTTTAGAAACCCAGGTAAGCGAAACACAGCTTGGATTTAGGAAAAACAAAGGATGCACAGATGCCATTTTTGCTCTTAGACAATTTATAGAAAAATCAATCGAATTCAATGAAACACTCTACTTAGCCTTTGTCGACCAAGCAAAGGCATTTGATAGAGTAGATAGAAACAAGCTGTGGGAAATCCTTAAACAATATGGAGTGAGTACACATCTAACAAACCTATGTAGAAGTTTATACAACAACAGTGAATGCATAGTGAGAGCAACTGGAGGACACTCAGAACCCTTCACCATACAATCTGGAGTACGACAAGGTTGTGTCCTGTCCCCTCTCTTGTTCATAACATATATAGACAACATATGTAAAGAAACCAGCCAAGCAGAGACAGCAAGAATAACGCATGACGAGAACACAGAAGAAGAACCATCTGCACATCTAACCATTAGAGAACTCCTGTTTGCGGATGACCAAGCACTAATAGCAAAATCAGAAGCTGAATTACAAGACCACATGAATAGTCTAAACGAAATGTGTAGGGTACATAACATGAAAATTAGCACAAGCAAGACAGAGATAATGACTATAACTAAAGAAGAACAAACAACAACAATTCACCTAAACGAACATCCATTGAAACAAGTAAAGAGTTTCAAGTACCTAGGAAGTATATCATCAAATGGCAGATCAGAAGACGAGATCAAAAATAGGTGCAATAAGGCAAATTAACTCATTGGACAAATGGCACCAGTACAAAAGAACAAACATGTATCAATAACTACTAAGAAAGCACTTTACAACACAATCTTCCTGCCAACTCTATGCTACCAATGCCAAACCTGGACAATGACAGAAAAAGAGAAAAGAAAAATCACAACAGAAATGAGGTTCCTGAGAAGAATACTCAACGTATCAAGAAGAGATAAGATCAGAAATGAAGAAATCAGGACTTCTTCTTCTTCGTTCATCCGGAGTTTTTTTTCGGATGTGATTGCGTTGTGCCTGTTTACAGCAGAGCTGCGTTCTTGCGCCGTTAGGCCGACACATCCGACTTCTGCGGGAAATCAGGACTAAAGCGGGGGTTAAAGCAACACTAGATTTTGTCAGAAAACAGCAAGTCAAATGGTTTGGCCATGCAAGAAGGTTACCAGTCAACAGCATACCACAACAAGCAATGATGTACAGACCAGATGGAATCAGAGGAAGAGGCCGACCACATAAACGTTGGACGGAGGGAATAGCAGAGTCCATGGGAATATCGATATGTGAAGCCCATACTCTGGCACTCTCACGAAGTTTATACTTCACCTCGACACTGCAAGGTACAAGAGGAACATGATGAGATGAGATGAGACTATCAAAATTACACAATAAAACTAGACAAAAGTGAACAAGAAAAGAGAATAACTCCTGGATATAAATTATGATATTATAAGGGAATAACATGGGGAGAGAGGGTGTTCAACTGGCATAATAAAAATATACACAACTCACAAATAACACAGCAATAAAAGACAATATGACCACTAAATATCTCAAGTGATTAGTTAAACTGTTCCTATGTCCTCACAAGTGAGCACTTAAATCAATTGTTCATGAGTTCACAGAAAATATAAGACTACAAAGTCCATTAAATCTCCACATAATCTATTAAAACTGTTCATGTTGTCAACACAACCTATCTTGAAAATGTCCAAAAGGTCTACATAACCTCTTAAAAATGTTCTGAAAGGTCTACACAACCTCTTAAAAAATGTCCATAAGATCAGGATACTAACGTTGTGGGTAATCTTGTTGATATTGTTACTACTGTTGGCCATTGTCTTATAAAAGATATTGATAGTGTACTTGGCTGACTTCCGCAATGCTGGGGTTGCTTTGACATCAGAGGGGTCAATGATGTTCAATGGGATTATGCACTTCCAGTAGTAGCAAGGTGAATCCCTTCCATCTTTTGTCAATGAATTTGACCCTCTTGATGACAATATTCAGCATTCATGACTATGCCCCAGTGGAAGCCAAAAAATACCACAATTCCCAGTTGAAAACATGTGCCAAAACATATAGCCATGCCTACAGAAAATATTGGGGGGGGGGGGGGGGGGGGGGGGGGGGGGAGAGAGAGAGAGAGAGAGAAGTACAGAGAAAGAGAGAGAGAGAGAGAGAGAGATGAGAGAGAGAGAGAGAGAGAGAGAGAGGGAGGGGGGGGGTGAAGGGATTGTTACTTATATAGGGGCAGGCTAGCCAAACCTTTCCCTGTTGCGTACCATCACTCCAACATTTGGATGTGACTCTTCTCACACCAACATCTGATGTAAGCCTTCACCTCATATAGTGTCAAGAGATGTCTTATTCACTCCTGTGCTGGCAGGTGGATCATCCTCGTGTTCTCAAGGCCCAGTCACCAAGATTATCTGAGTGACTATCAGCAAGAATGATACCCTTACACTTCCCAGGCATTGTCTTTCCTCTCCAGGATAAATGACTAGGTAACATCACATCATATTTATACATTTATAGATAAGAGTCATTCGTAAGTATTTTATACATCAATACATACATACAGAGACTCACTCTCTTTTCCAAATAGATATAAAGAGATTATAAAAGATAGTTTAGAAAAGTATCATCCATAAAAGAATACAAGTGATATTCCAGAAAAAGTATCATGGTAGTTCTTTTCCTAATCATAAGCTACACATGAAGACTCTTAATGAATAGTGAATGAGAAGTTCACAAGCAAGAGATTCATTCAATATTTTCTATGTCCAAGAAAGAATCACCTCCTATATCATCTGAGCATTTCTCTAAAGCTACTCGTATTTCTACTTTCATAAAGAAAAAGAGAGCTCTAACTAAGGTTCAAACCTTTCTTATAATATCATCCATTGATATAAACAGCTTATTTATAAATGTACACTAACCTCATCCAATAAAGGATACTATTTACTCCCAAAATGAAATCACAACTTTCTTCTACAGATTCATTTTGTTGATTGGTGCATAACATCAACAATCTGGATGCACTTTGCAGCAGCCCATCCCAATTAGCCTAATTTAAATACACTTATGTTAATTTTTTCTCTCTCTACACCAATCATCTACTCCAGTTAGGTGTTTTACTGGCATGAGATGTCATTATCTTGCAGGTGGCTGCAGCTGTCACCTCCATGACAGACATTCACCAACAATCTCTTGGGAATTGGCTTCCGGCCATATTTTCATCAGATCATTGACATCAGACGTGCAGGTGTTGTTCTTCAACAGTGGAGGCAATTTCTACTTTTAGCCGCTGTCAAGCTCCAAATGCCGAGGGGGTGCATTTTTGTTATATTTCAGAATGTAGGTGTGGCCAAGACAATAATGTCACACATGCCGACCTCCACATATGATGATAACCTAGGCCTATCTGTGAGCTTAAGAGAAGCAAAGCCTGTTCTTAAAAAGCCAGAAGATGTAGAAAAATTAGCCTACCTGCGAGTGACTACAATGACATCTTTACCCTCCCCTTTCTCCCTGACAATGGTAGAGATACAGAATCCCCCATCAGTGACACAGGTGCTGTTTTCTGCTACTCCAGTATGGGTGCAGTTGTAGCATTGTAAACACTTTATCCCTGATGACAGAACATGACAACTTGATCAACTATAACTAATGATAAAACTCCATAAAATGTTATCCCTGGTGATAAAACACTCTAAAATGTTATCCCTGATAATTAAAAAAACAAAAAAATAAATAAAAATGTATCCCTAGGATAAAACACTAAACTCTTGATTCCTGGTGATAAACAATAAAATTAGTGACAAAAAATACTCTAAACCTGTATTTTCTAATGATGAAATTCTTTAAAATTGATTGATTGATTGATTTAGGAACCGACATCACAGCATTCGGGGCATTCCCATAAGCGCTCCGTCCCCATCCTCAGAAGCCAGCGAAGAGTTCCAACCCCAATAGTACCAGTAGCAATCTGATTATATGTGCATCTCACCTTTCCTCTAAGCATCAAGCATAGGCCAGATCCCCTTGTCACTCCTTGCTGCCGCATTCTTTCCAGACCATGGTGATCCATTTGCTCCTCCGAGGTGTACACGTGCTCCCACAAGACCGCAACAACGTCTGCCTTATCATGCATCAATATTCCACCAAGTTTTGCAGAACCAGCCAATCTGTCTGCCTGTTCATTCCCCAACACACCAGCATGCCCCAGAGAAAATATCCAGACGATGCTTGCCACCCATGACTTCCGAAGCAAAGCAAGCCACTCGGCACGAAGCTTACCAGTCCTCACCCTACTCAGCATGCTTTCTGAGTCAGTCACAATCACGATGTGTGTGTGTATCGTATTCTCCATCCAGCGGAAAGCTGCACTGACTGCCTCCACCTCCATTCTTAAGCTAGATGTTGTGGTATCATATGCCAGGCTCTCCTGCCTCTTTAAAACTGTATCTCCAATAATAAAACACTCCAAATCTTTATCTCTAATAATAAAACACTCTAAAACTGTATCTCTAATCACAAACACTCTAAAACTGTATCTCCAATGATAAAACTCTAAAACTATCTTTAATGACAAAACCCTAAAACTATTTCCAATGATAAAACTCTAAAACTATCTCTCATGATAAAACTCTCGAATTATCCCTGGCAACAAAATGATCCAAATGCATCAAGTTCAGACAAACATGCCATAGACTAGACAGCCAGTGTAACTCTCCCTATCCCAACAGTTGCAGCATGTGTGATCGGCTATTCCCTGGATGATTACTTATCATTGCATCAAGTGATAGCTGTATTCCGGGGAAGAAAAAAAAATCCAGGATGCAGGTCACCTTGGCACCAGGAAATGTTTACTTGGTGCCTGCATTTTCGATTGTTTCTTAGCTAACATTTGCACACACAAAAATATGCTAGCTCCAGAAGCACAGGTGCTGGCTCCTGAATAATGTTTAGTTTATTCTATCTTTTTTTTTTGTTCGCAAATCCTTTACAAGACATCGCTGTCAACATCAGCGTCTTTCAGCTGATTGTTGATTCCTTGGCAAGATTACACTAAGTAGTTTGCCACTGCTTTCTGAGCGACCGGCTCACATACCTTGTAAGCTACCAACGTGGCGAGAACCATTACCGATTCTCGCACAAGTCATGTTACTCATGAGGATATACAGGGTTACAGAGAAAGACGTTAAACTCTAGGCCAGGGAGCCCGGCAATTCTACCTACGACTGTATATTTTATGTTTGTCCAGACCACACTAAAAACAGGTTTCTCTTGTGGCTATGTTACTTCACATGTTTCAACAACATGTGACAAGCAATTGTTTGTTTCATGAAATGTATTCATGAGAAAGAAGTGATTTGTATGACTGATGTAATTCTTAGGCCTGTGTTTATAAAATAACAAATACAGAGCCTTCTTTCATTCTCTTGAAATTTGTCTACATCTGCAATGTTGTCTCTGTTATAAATTTCACTGTCTTTGTTAGTTCACTCAGTGGTTCATAGAGTTTATCTTCCAGTTATTTCTCTAGGAACAGAAGACTTGCCTAGATATGTCATATTTTGGGCAGTCTTGGAGTATGTGATCTGCTGTCTGTGGCGCCAATCCACATGTGCACATGGTTGATTCGCCAATCCAGAATTTTGTATATATGTGGTTGCGTAATATATTGTGTCCTGTTCTGAGGCGCAGAATAATTATTTGTTCTAGTCTGTCCATAAAGTGGTAATCATCTTGAGCTGGGGTTGGTATACAGGGCCTCATTTAAGTTTCTCACATTCAACGACAGAAGCACTTTTTTAGAGGTACATGGTGTGTATTAGTTAGTCGACAGATCATCCTCATTGCCCATCGAACCATTCAGTCCATAAGTGCTCATATGCCCTCCTCAGTAAATCCTCAGCATGTAGCGGCCAACGACACCAGCTCTGTGTTGGTTTATTAATCTTCTTTTTAGGGGAGTCTCTGTGGCGAAGTGGTCAAGCCGTTTATCTCGTGCTCCGAAGGTCATGGGGTCGATTCCGGTCCGCGACCTTCGGTTTACTAGTTAAATGTTTCGAAGACTCCTGTGGGTTGTCGCTAAAAGCTACGGAGTTCGTGCTTTGTGCGACGCTTTCCGTGCTGCGGAAAGAGACCGAGCCATATGGGATAACACCCGGTGCAATGAAGTCGACCCTGTCGACTTTTAAGCGACTTTAAGACTAATCTTCTTTGGCTTCCTGCATGGTGTTCTTGTTTGGCCACACCTCTTTTAACTTGTTCTTGCAGTCTGACCATGGTTGTAAATTCAATTGTCAATTAGTTCTTGCTAACATCTTACTTCTTGTAGATCATTCAGTATATCAGCCTGGTCCATGTCTTATTCAACCTTGCCTTACCTGGAAGCCTGCTCATTTCCTTGTACACCCACATGCCCTGGCATGAAAATGAAACTAATCTTTACCAGCCAGTGACCACCCCAGAGACACCAGCCACTGTCTTTGGACCTAATCCATCTCTATCTTCCTGAGCATACTCAATGAGTCACTGAGGAAGCATGCCTGAGTGAAGGTCTGTGTCTCGAGCCATATTATTACTTTACTTACTGCCATGATTTCCATAGTCAAAAGCACCAGAATCTTCCTTCCCAATTCTCCTTCCAGCCTGAGTGTGTATGCAAAATGGATCTCACCACAATAGTCAAGATTACTTCAGTTATACCAGAACAGCATCAGTTAGGGGTAGACAAATCTAGTCAATGTACACTGATGGATTTACTACGGAGAACTTCAGTTATACAAGAACAGCATCAGTTATGGGTAGACAAATCTAGTCAATGTACACTGATGGATTTACTACGGAGATGTTCAGTTATACCAAAACAGCATCAGTTAGGGGGAGACAACTCTAATCAATGTACACTGATGGATTTACTACGGAGAAGTTCAGATCACCCATCTACGACTTCAGAATTCAACTGCAATAATCTTAACTGAGCCTGTTTTGCAAAGGGTCATAATAATATTTCTCTTGCAACAAATATTCATAATCTTTCTCAGAATCAAAATAGTACAAATTGGAATCTTATGTCATATGTAGGGGGCTGCGTGATCTGGAGGTATGGTTGATGACATGGTCAAGACATGGGTTGATTGCTGTGCCCAGTTTCTCAACATGATGTGGTAAAAATATATGTTGATGACCATGGTGACGGTAGATGAGACTTGGATTCACCATTATGACCCAGAATCCAAAATTGCCAGCATACAGTGGAAAACCCTGGGCTCACCAACATATCTCAAGCCAAGAGCACAAAAATCTGCAAGAAAAGTGATGCTGACTTTTTTTGGGACGTCAAAGGTGTCATATTGGAAGATTACATGCTTCATGGCAACACGGTTAATGGGCAGTACTATGCAGATCTTGTTATTAAACTAAGAAAGGCTGTGACCAGAAAACGAGGGATAGTGCGTACGCAAATTTTGCTTCAAGACAATGCACCCTCCCATAAAGCACGGCTTGTGCTGCAAACTGCCAATGATTTGAATATTGAAATTCTTCCACACCCACCATATTCTCCAGATTTGCCTCCATCAGACTTTTTTCTTTTCCAAAATCTTAAAAAACAGCTGAAAGGAAATCATTTTGACAGTGACAAAGATATCATACTAGTTTGTGATAACTGGTTTAGTTCGAAAAATATTCTGAAGGTCTTTTCAAGGTCACACAGAGATGGCAAAAATTCAGGTGGTGGCCACATTGAGAAGAAATAAGCACTGTACCAAATTTCAATTTTCTCCGCCTACTCCTTCATGGTCAGGCTAACTTGGTGACAACTGGTGAGATCGAGAGAGAACAAGGGTAAGGCAGATCAGTAAATATCTGGATGGTCTGACCACGTGGCATGGTCGAGACAGGAACACTGAGCTGATCCAGGACTCTCGTGATCGAGTGAGATGACGAAACATGACATGACTGGCATGGCACATGATAATGATGAATTATTTTCAATATGGGTAATGACAACATAGCGTCATAGCGATGCAATATCAATATTCTATATTGCTTGAAAAATAAGTGTAGTTTTGCTGGATACTAATGCCAGTGCTAAAAAAAAAAAAAGTAATGCATTTTATTTACTGGGATGATTCGGTCAACCCCAAATTTTGGACTAAAACAAAATATGTAAAACTTTGACATCCACTGAATTTCACTCTACATTAGTGTCATTAGTCTACATCATGTTAATTCTTATGCTAATCCGTAATCCATTACATTCTAAATATTCGACATAGTGACATACTAATACTAATTCATACAACTCAGAAACTCACTCTCATCGTGAATGTTTTATATTTAAACGTATCTTTCATTTTACCTTGTGCATTTTTCTGGAGAAATATCAGGACAAAGGCAAAAAACACTAGATTAAAACGCAGTTTATCTATTATGTTGCAGGGCTGACGTAGTTTGGCGGTGGTGATCATGTCTGTCCACAGCCTTCTGTCTCGTGTGCTACAAGTACAAACAGCCTTTTGTCTCGTGCACCACCAATCTTTTTGTAGTTGTAGTCAATGTAAACAGGAAACGACATTTAAAACCACATGTCAGCTGATAACGCCTAACAAGAAATTACTACATCTCGCTCAAGTAGTCCTAGTGGTAATTCAAGATAAGAGTCACTTTAAAGTCTGTTCTGTTGTCAAAATTAAAATGGTAGTATAAAATAATGTATGTTTCAGGTAATAAATTATCAATAGATGGTACATGAGCAATATATTCGCCTTTATACTTTGCAACGCTGCGAATTAATCTAGAGCGCCTTTTTTAGGTAACCTTTTACCTTTGGGGTAATGAGATCATAAAGGTATATGCTTCAGGCCGTATACTTTTTATTTACTCTCTCAGTGCTCCTATTGTCCGTGCGGTCTGGCGTTAGTGATCCACAGCCTTCTCCTGTACTGCCAGCCTTCCTATAGTCCATGCCGTGTGGCGTTGGTGATCACAGCCTTCTGTCTCCTGTACTGCCAGCCTTCCTATAGTCCATGCCGTGTAGCGTTGGTGATCATGTCTGTCCACAGCCTTCTGTCTCCTGTACTGCCAGCCTTCCTATAGTCCATGCCGTGTGACGTTGGTGATCATGTCTGTCTACAGCCTTCTGTCTCCTGTACTGCCAGCCTTCCTATAGTCCATGCCGTGTGACGTTGGTGATCATGTCTGTCTACAGCCTTCTGTCTCCTGTACTGCCAGCCTTCCTATAGTCCATGCCGTGTGGCGTTGGTGATCATGTCTGTCCACAGCCTTCTGTCTCCTGTACTGCCAGCTTCCCTATAGTCCATGCCGTGTGGCGTTGGTGATCATGTCTGTCTACAGCCTTCTGTCTCCTGTACTGCCAGCTTTCCTATAGTCCATGCCGTGTGGCGTTGGTAATCATGTCTGTCCACAGCCTTCTGTCTCCTGTACTGCCAGCCTTCCTATAGCCCATGCCATGTGGTGTTGGTGATCATGTCTGCGCACAGCCTTCTGCCTCCTGTACTGCCAGCCTTCCTATAGTCCATGCGGTCTGGCGTTGGTGATTATGTCTGTCCAGGGCCTTCTGTCTCCTGTACTGCCAGCCTTCCTATAGCCCATGCGGTCTGGCGTTGGTGATCATGTCTGTCCACAGTCTTCTGTCTCCTGTACTGCCAGCCTTCCTATAGTCCGTGGCGTTGGTGATCATGTCTGCGCACAGCCTTCTGTCTCCTGTACTGACAGCCTTCCTATAGTCCATGCCATGTGGCGCTGGTGATCATGTCTGCACACAGCCTTCTGTCTCCTGTACTGCCAGCTTTCCTATAGTCCATGCCGGGTGGTGTTGGTGATCATGTCTGCGCACAACCTTCTGTCTCCTGTACTCACGTGCTCCGTGGCGAAGGTGTTACGGGCGCAGTTCATAATCCCGAATATCGGTGTTCGAAAATGTTTTTTTTAAAATGAAATGGTGTGGATACCGGTGTTCAGAAAGCAATGGCAAACTACTGAAAGTAAAGTTGCCCAGGAATCACGAACAGCCAAACAATGCTGGGGTTTACTGCTACGTCCAGTAAAGCAGTGCTTCCCAAACTTTTCACTTTCGCGAACCGACATACAATTTTTCTTTTGTACCAAGGACCAGTGCCGTTAAAAAAAAAATTGTCTCCTTGTAATCTGGAATTTTATATGACCTCAATATACATTTTAATATAGATATAAGTTTTAACGTAATTGTGGGTGTTGTCCAGGTGAGCTAAATACTGCTCTATAATGTTATTGGATGGCGGTGATTTGTTTAATGGTGGTCCCATTTCCATGAGTAACAATTTTATTGTAGAGATTTATAAATAAAGAATATTTTCAAATGTCAAAACTACATTTAGGCTTTCTTTTTGTATGGATGTGTATACTCGTATGCACCGACAGTAATGAACAACAATATAAAATAAAATTAAAATATATCTTGGAAAATGATACCAAATCAGATATTAAACAAGCTGAATAAATTACAGTATGTTGTAATAAAAATGATTTAATGATCAGCTGCTAACAGTAACTATTTAATGCGAGGGGTGGGCCTGTTTATTATTTACAAGCTTATCAAATCGTGGCTCGATTGTAAACAGCGCTACCCGCAAAGGAGTACAAATTTCCATACTGTTTCTGTATTTTGCCTTAATAATGCCCATTGAAGAAAAAGAAATACTCTTCTTTCAAGTTGTCTGTGTATAGATATCTCACATACACCATCAGAATCGCTAAGTTGGCAACGTCCGTGCTTTCGTCCAGCTGTAATGAAAAATAATTTGCAGATGTATCTAGCACCTTCTCTCGCTCAGACGATGGCAAAACGCATTATAATCGTACAACGAAAAACACGTATGTTTTGCATCTTATGACAATCAGAAAATTATAATGTGCATCTTTCTCACCTTTCGTCACATAGGAAACAAAAGAAACGCACGTCGTCAACAAACAAATGTCGCAGACCGGGCCGGCTTTTAGTATCAGTCTCAACTGGTTACTATTTTTAAACTTTCCCATTGAACCAATGATTCAGGCTCAATTTATTTTCAAAATTAAATCACCATGAAAACGGTGCGGATATAATGTTTTGAGAAAAGGACAGTCTTGTTTTTAAAATGTTCTAAACAATCCTCAACGAAGAAAATATTTAACTTGTTTCTTACTTATTTTTTTTTTTTCAACTCACGTTGAGGACCGGCAAAGAAGGGCTCGCGGACCGGCACCGGTCCGTGCACCCCCACTTTGGGAAGCACTGCTGTAAAGGACATGAAACTAACTGATAATCTTCTTATAGCCTATGCCAATTGGCGTTGGTGATCATGCCTGTTCTCGTGTACTGCCAGCCTTCCTATAGTCCATGCCGTGTGGCTTTGATGATCATGTCTGTCCACAGCCTTCTGTCTCGTGGACTGCCAATCTTCTTATAGTCCATGCCATGTTAGTAGTAAAGTGTGTTAAGTTGCATTTTTAGGTTGGTGGTTGCAGCTTTGGTCGGGGGTGGTCGGCGCGAAGGGTCCCATTCCGACCGCATGCGGTCGACAACTACTAATACCTATGCTAGTGTTTTTGTGGGTCGGTGTAGAGATCTGTAGAGGGTCGTCGTGGTGTATTCACTATCATCATAGAAATGAAAATTGTAGAGGAGAGTACTTTAGTGAAATGGTGGTGGGTAAAGTGCTTGATGACGTGGTCAAAAAGCGGTCAAGAGGTGGTCAAATGGTAGAATGACCACTTAAATTGTTGGGGTGAGTACTGTGGTGACATGGTGGTGGATAAAGTAGGCGATGACGTGGTAAAGAGGTGGTCATGTGGTGGTCAAGAAGTGGTCAAGTTGTCGCGTGACCACTTAAATTGTAGAAGAGAGTACGTGTAGTGAAACAGTGGTGGGTAAAGTGATTATTGACGAGGTCAAGAGGTTGTCAAGAGGTAGTCAAGTGGTCTAATGACCACTTAAATTGTAGGGGAGAGTACGTGTAGTGACATGGTGGTGGTTAAAGTGCTCGATGGCGTGGTCAAGAGGTGGTCAAGAGGTGGTCAAGAGATGGCAAAGTGATCGAGTGACCCCTTAAATTGTCGGGAAGAGTACGTGTAGTGACATTGTGGTCGGTAAAGTGACGAGGATGCAGTAGTTCTAGTAGTAGGTGTAGAATAAGAGGAAAACGTAATTGCAGCGACATCAATAGTAATAGCAATAGTAGTAGTGGTAATAGTAGTAGCAATAGTACTAGTAGTTGTTGTTGTAGGGACAGCAATAGTAGCTTTTGCGTTGGAAGAGATACAATTCTCTTCATCGGAATGTGTAAAAGTTGCATACAAACAAGAACAGAGACACACAATGGAACAAAGGACGCACACACAAACACACCGCGCGCACACACACACACACACACACACACACACACAAACACACACACACACATTCACAAAGACAATGAAATACTGAGATGTAAGTTTTAGTTGTGTATTTATTCAAAGGTTGCTTGCAGCCGAAGTATAGAAATTACGCCATCCACCTTATTGTCGCAGTATCCAAGGGTGTACTTTATCAGTCATTTACGTGCCTACAGATGTAGCGAAGTGTTCTTCCAGGTCTTGGACATTCACATCTGCATGCAAGAATTATCAACTAGATGCTTACACAGACGCATACCAAGTGTAAACAACATCATTATTCTCCCATAGTTGATGACGTTATCGCCAAAGAGTTCATCACCTATTGAAACAACAACTGGGAACACGTGTTCGGGTTTGATACTGCATTCTAGTCTCGTGAATAACATATCTTGTTGTTTGGCTATTTGACGTACTATGCGAGACAACCTCACTTTATTAGCCACTGTGGACTTGTATGAACTAATAATAGCCAACGCCATATTCACCATCTCGCTGTGAATTACTTTCAATGTCGACAGTTGATTATGTCATTATTATACTGATAGCTAACGTACATCAAAAAAGATGTCAAGAAGAGAACCACTTGCATAAAACTTGTAGTCAAATGGCCAAATACTATCACTCGAGGCGTTATAAACAGCGGCGCGAGTAGGTAGATGGTTATTATTACTCATGGATCCCAGGTGGTAACATCCTTTTACGGCGTTGATTGCAGGCCCAACGGGGAATGGTAAAACCGTCTTTGTCCAGCCTTTCTTGGCCCATATCCCAGCCATGGTAGACCATATTCCAGACGAAGTTATATGGTGCTACGGGAAATGGCAACCCATGTACGAATCTATGAAGGGTGTTCAATTTAACTACGGTCTGCCGGATATGGAAAAATGGACAGGGGATAGACGTCGGTTAGTGGTCATAGGTGATCTAATGTTCGAGACAGATGACAGAGTGACTAAATTATTTACTAAAGGCAGTCATCATCGCGACTTCAGTGTTATACGTATAGTACAGAACATATATTGGTAAGAATAAAGAACAAAGAACCATCAGTCTAAATTCGCATTACCTAGTGGTGTTTAAGAACCCGCGAGAAGGGTCTCAGATTACCAATCTAGCCAAACAGATGTATCCTGGCCGTGTGTCATATGTCCAAAAGAGTTTTAAGGACGAGACAGCGGCTCCACGCGGTTATTTGTTATTTAACCTTGGAAGGAAACAGTGGATCAGCTCTGCTTACGAAGCCATATACTCCCCGATCAACATCAAGTCGTCTACGTCCCCAAATAATATGTTTGACCGACTTAAACGTAACGAGGGTATGTTACGCTTCTTGGGTTAGGCCACGTCAGCCAGTTGTTGAAAGCGGTAATGAAAACAGGCTTCCCAAGATCTTGTCCAATCAATTTGTGAATGCTGTCACAACGTTATAAAAGTTAATGTTTCCCTGACAGCAGCTCATAAGAAGCTTCTGTAGCGGCACAAAGATAGTCTTAGAGCACTCACGCATAAGAAATTGTCGATCCAGAAACGGAAACAGATCTTGCAACAAGGTGGTTTCATAGGCGCCTTACTAGGCCCAATACTAAATGTGCTGAAAAGCGTGGTGGGTTTGTAATGGCCAAGAAAATGATCCTGATCAATCCTCGGCTGCTAGAAAAACCCCATGTCAAGAGTGTTAAGCATGTGACATCACAGTGTATATGAACACGGTGATGTCATAAGGACATTTTAAGGATGGTCGTCACCCTTTGAGGGAAGTCAACAGAGTTATACAGTGGCATCTACAACAGTATTGATTCTCATATATATCCATATCTGTTTGCATACCTTCGGCTCCACATTTTCATATTTGGCACTTTTCACAACTACACGTCTGTGCCGCCTTCCTAACAACGAAGGATTTGTGTTTTAATGTGATTAAACTTTCTAATTTCATGTTTTTCTTTGCCGGTCTCCCTGGCTGAGGGTTTAGCAGCTTTCTCCGTAATCCCGAATACTCTCGTGGTTGACGTGAGCGCACGAGAATTTGAAGGGGTTCGAGTTGCGCCAGTGACTTACGAGAGTATGGAGCCGGTCGCTCAGAACGTCGTGGCGTGCTGATGAGCGTAATCTAGCCTAGGAATCAACATACAGCTGAAAGATGCTGGTGTTGACCGCAATATCCTGAAACATGATGGAAACGTGGGAAAAAAATGTTTTTCTTTAGATCTGATTTTGTAGTTCCTGATGAAGATTAGTATAATCGAAACGTCGTTCGTTGTGTCGTGGTATATTTATTTTTAGTTTGTTATTTAAAAACAATTTTAAAACTTTATCTGCAAATCTCTGTTTTAAAAAAATCAGACCAGATGAGTTGCCATCTTCACAGTCACAGTAGACTGCCTTGATATTATCCTCTCATTGTAACCATTATCTTTCTCTTACATGTTTGCATCACGCTGTTCCCTCCAGTCTGTTTTTCAGCTGGGTACTGTCAACGAAAAGAACAGAAAAGCCACAGTACGAGTGCTGACCGGTCTGTACAAATCTAGTTCTAACACCATATGCCCAGTGAGCCTGACAGCAGGTATAAGGGTCCTCTTCTGACTGACCTTCATGTTTAGATCAAGTTAGAAGACGGGTAACCAAAGTGTCAACATGATTCTCTACAAATTGTCTGCCTTTAACCTAAGATGAAGGTGACCAATTGGGGCAGCCAAATATCAACATACTTCATTACAATTTGTCTCTCTTTATCTTTAGATCAAGTTGTTGAAAGATGAGAACAGCAAAGTATTAACATGATTCATTACGCCTGTCTCTCTTTATCTTTAGACTAAGTTGGAAGATTGAGATATCAATGTGTTTTCATGATTGATTCAAAATTGTCTCCCTTTATCTTTTGATGGACAACAGCATGGCGAAGGGGTTACGGACGCAGTTCAAAACACAGTTGCGGGCGATTTTGCAGCAAACCGCATTGCATTGATTTTTTACAAAATGGTTTGGGTGTCGGTCTTTCAGAAAGCAATGGCAAACTACTGAAAGTAAACTTCACAAAAGATCACAAACGGCAAAAAAAAAATGCTGGAGTTGACTGCGACGTCCTGTAATGGATATTAAAAATAAAAATCTTTACATAAAGTTATAAGATTGATATATCAACTATTAACATGATATATTATAAATTGTGCTGGTATCCCGGGTCTAGGGGTTACATGATTTTCTCTGTAATCCCGTATACTCTCGTGAGTAACGTGACGTGCGCGAGAATTCGGTAGCGGTTCTATTCGCGTCGGTAGCTCACTGAGTATGTGAGCCGGTCGCTCAGAAAACAATGGCAAAATACTGAGCGTAATCTTGCCAAGAAATCAACAATCAGCTGAAATATTCTGATGTTGACAGCGATGTCATGTAAAGGATATGCACACACCACACACACACAACACACACACACACACACACCACACACACACACACACACACACACACACACACACACACACACACACAATATATATATATATAATATATATATATATATATATATATATATATATATATATATATATATATATATATATATATATATACTATATATACTGCTATACCACTATAGCAGTAGTTAAGTGGGCTATAAATGAGCTTGCATCTGGCAAGGCTCCAGGTAAGGATGGGATTCCAATAGAGGTAATCAGGAGTGAGCAAGACACACTCGCTCTACAGATCCACCAGCTAATAGAGCTATGCTGGCGAGAAGGACAAGTCCCACAGGATTTCAAAGATTCAAACATCATAACGCTGTACAAGAACAAGGGAGATCGGAGCGATTGTAACAACTATAGGGGTATCTCACTTCTGTGTATTGTTGGGAAAGTATTTGCCAGAATTGTCCTGCGCAGACTTCAAGTCGTGGGAGATCAAGTCTACCCCGAATCACAGTGCGGCTTCCGTCAGAACCAGTCTACCATTGATATGATATTCTCATCGCGACAGATGCAAGAAAAATGCCGGAAACAAAATCAGCCACTGTTTATTGCCTTCATCGACCTCACAAAGGCATTCGGTTTGGTCAGTCGTGAGGGTCTGTTCAAAGCACTAAAGAAGATTGGCTGCCCACCAACTCTTCTGTCCATTGTGGAATCGTTCCACACAGGCATGAAGGGTACAATCAAGTTTGATGGCTCAACTTCAGAAGAGTTTGAAATCAAGAGTGGAGTTAAGCAAGGTTGTGTACTAGCCCCCACCCTCTTTGGGATATACTTTTCACTTCTACTGAAATATGCCTTTCGTGATCAGGATGACGGTATATACATTCACTCACGCTCAGATGGTGGCCTCTATAATGCTCAGAGATTGAAGGCCAAGACCAAAATTAGGAGGGTACTAATCAGAGAGTTGCTTTTTGCGGATGCTGCTGCGATTACAACCCACTCTGAGGAAGAATTACAACATCTACTATCTGCATTCTCCAATGCTTGTTCTGAATTTGGTTTAACAATTAACAAAAAGAAGACACAGATTATGTCACAAGGTGCACATGGTGTACCATCAATCTTTATTGACGACGCCGAACTGGAGATAGTAGACCATTTTACATATCTAGGATCAGAGGTAAATAGCAAATTATCCCTCGATCAGGAAATCAACATCAGGATTGGCAAGGCAGCAACAACAATGAACATGTTAGCAAAACGAGTCTGGGAGAACAGGAAGCTTACTGCCAAAACAAAAGTCCTCGTCTACCAAGCCTGTGTCCTTAGTACTCTTCTTTATGGCAGTGAAACCTGGACAACTTACTCACGCCAAGAGAAACGTTTAAACAGCTTTCATATGCGGTGTCTGCGAAGAATACTTGGTATTAAGTGGCAAGACAAAATCACAAATACTGAAGTATTGGAAAGATCAGGTTGTGTGACGGTGTATTCCATGCTCAGTCTTCGTAGACTTAGATGGATAGGACATGTTAGGAGGATGGATAATAGTAGAATACCAAAGGATATCTTTTTTGGTGAATTACAGACGGGTAGGAGATCTCAGGGTCGGCCTCTACTACGATACAAAGATGTGTGTAAGCGGGACATGATTGATACAGGCATAGATAATGCACATTGGGAGCAAGTCGCCTGCTGAACGTGTTGCATGGAGGGCAAACTATCAGAAATGGAATAAAGACAAAAGAGAAAATGATTGCAGATAAAGCACACACAGAGCGTGAGAGACGTAAGATGGTGCACAATGGTGGAAATGACCATGTTTTCACATGCATCTACTGTGGGCAAACATTTGCAGCAAGAATTGGCCTTACCAGCCACACTCGCCACCGCCATGGGTCGTAGTTATTAAGCCTTTTTGAAGCACAATGTACCAAACTATCGTCTGTCAAGACGGAAAGGTGCCAATGAAGATATATATATATATATATATATATATATATATATATATATATATATATATATATATATATATATATATATAATATATATATATATATATATATATATATATATGATCTTTAGATCAAATTAGAAGACTCAGACAGCAGAAAGTTGACAAGAAATATCACAGAACTTGATCAGATAAATGCAGCACAAGACATCTGTCTTAGAGAAGATAGCAGTCAACCAACATATTGATTTTTTTTTCTTGCTCTTCTCATTACAAATATCAAAAGAAACTTAGTGACACGGTTTAAACTGTTTCTTCATTATGTGACAAATGTACAGACCGATATTTATGACATTTGTATACACATTAGTGACATGATAACACTCCTACGCATACTTATTATTAGACATGTCTTTGACATAATGGTTTCAAAATTCATAAATCTGACGATATCAACAATCAAGAAACACGTTTGCTGGGACTTGTCAACTACTACAGCAAGTTCATTCCAAATCTGGCTGAGTTGACAAGTATTTTTTCCAATTTGCTGACAAACAAAACAACCCGACGTAATATGTAAGAGTGTCTGTTTAGACGGTGCAATCAAAAGGTTAAAATTACTTTTCTCAAATCCACCAATCCTTCGCCTTCCAGATACAAATGTTCCTTTCATTTTAAAAACAGATGCCAGCACCACTGCAATCTCCGGCGTACTCCTGCAGCGTTATGATGGAGTCGACCATCCAGTAATCTACGGTAGCAGAAAGCTAACACCACCTGAACAACGGTACAGCATTGCGCAACTGGAGTGTCTAAGTGTGGTTTTTTGTGTTTCGAAATTATCGAAGTACCTCACAGGCACTCATTTCCTCTTTCAAACCGACAACTCATCGCTGCTAGTTATCCACCAAGGGACACCCAAACACAATAGAATTGCCCCGCGAATCCTATTGTTGCAGAACTACTCCTATACTATAGAATACATACAAGGAGCAAATAACATTCTTGCCGATCTCCTGACGAGGATGCCTGAAACACCAGCCAACTGACCGACATACCTCTCCACCACATTTTAGAAATTGTGATAATATTTTATGCAAGTTGCACGAAGATCTACAGTGACAGTTCTAAACCAGTAGAACAGTGTTAATTATTTTCTTCTAGACTTATAAATAGTGAATACACGAATTTTTTCTGCAGAAAATACATGACAAAACATTGTGCCTAATTCATCATTAGTCGACGAGGGAATTTTGTATTTACTTTAATAATGTTGTAAATTGTTTAACTATTGTTGTAACACACACACACACAAAATGTATAAATATTTAAAGAGTTAAAAATCCAAACTATGGCTGCAGGTTAAAGTGCAAGCTTTTTTCGTTAAACTTTTTTAAAAAAAAAATAATGAATTCAATCTTTTTTTTACCCTCAGTACTTAACTTCATTTACATTTTTAATACGATGATGTAGAATAAATCCGTGAGCGAAAGATGCGTAAGAGACAGCTTACATGTATAAAATGAGGGAATGATTCTTCTTCTTCTTCTTCAGCGTTGCGAGCCATTGAGGTTCTTTGCTGCAAATACAATCTGTCTCCATTCGTCTCTCTGGTGGACCTTCTCTTGCCAGTCGTTGATTCCAAGTGCTTGTAGGTCTGTATGTATATTATCTCTCCACCGCCTTCTTGGTCTACCTCGGGGTCTACGGTCATTTATTTCCTGAGTGTAAGCGAGTTTGTTTCCCTATTATCTTCCATTCTTTCTATATGCCCCAGCCATTGTAGTCTATTAGCCTTCATGATACCAGTGATTAGCGGGGACTTAAACAAATCATAAATGTCTTTGTTACTTCTTTTTTTCCACTCTCCACTTTGTGTATCCCTAATGGGTCCAAAGATGCGTCTTAAAATTTTATTCTCAAAGGTTTGTAACAAGGCTTCGTCTCCTTTCGTTGTACTCCAGGTTTCAGAGCCATACAGCGCAACTGGTCTGATCAGTGTTTTGTATATTGTGATTTTGGTGTTACGAGATAGCGCCTTTGATTTTAGTAGATGTTGTAGTGCATAGTATATCTTATTTCCAGAGTTGATTCTAGCTTGATATCGTGAAAATTTTGCGCACTATGATTTAATCTTGTATATTGTATGTATCGTATACAACATATGTGATTTGTGACATTTTAAATGTTTGAATGTAACCATTACACAACACCATTAGGTATGAATCTAAGAATCAGAGCTCGAAAATCCATCTCATGAATTATAAATATACAATAATTCGTGATGTGTGAGATTCAAGCTAATGCTACCTTAGAGGAATAGTACACATACATTATAAACACACGGATATAGTGCAATTATTACACACATCAGTGTAAATAGATTACTCAGATACACCACAAAAACAAATAAAATACAGTCACTATTATAGAAAGGCAACGGGAGATTAGTCAACACGAACATAATAACAAGGGACACAAGTAACATCTAGATAGATACACTGCCAATGAACGGGATTTAAAGTGTTACATTAGTGAATGTATACATCTTGGACAATGGGTTGAGGGCAATCTTACTGGGACCAGGGAAAGACTTCCCTTGATGAGCTTCTATAATAAGAGCCCATTGTCCGTGGCATACTTTTGAATGTCTGAGAAGGGTGAATTTGAATGGTAATTCAAACAATGTGAGTCATCAGTTACTTCGGTCCGGATTAGTCCCTGAATAGTAAGATTAGCGAAAGAATGAAACTCTTTGTCAACTAGCCAAAATGTAACCACAAAATAGCATCAGTTGGCTTGTGCCTCGAAGTATATCAGACTGTTGACTACCTACAGTTACCACCCTTTACCCACAGATACCATGACGAACCTATTAATTCACTTTGGACCTTGACAAATTAGTCCAAACTAATTAGATTAACACGACATTGTGTCACTTACTTGTATGATATAAGTGCTACAAGGGGGAGGAAGGGAAGCATGTCAAGGTCTCCAAAGGACATGACGTAGAGGACAGAGTACAGACATAGGACATGGGAATAGTGCGGGTATAGTAGACAGGTCCCTACGCCCATGACAGGGGGTTACAGACGAGACTGTACCCTTGAATGACAGGACAGGTTCACCTTGGACGGTACGAAGTAGTACGTCTGCACCAACAGACGAGCGAAGGACAGGGCGACAGACCCGACTAGCATCTTCTCCTTCGTCTTCTCCTTCATATTCTCCCTCGTTTTCTCCTTCGTTTTCCCCTTCGTCTTCTGCTTCTCTTTCGTCTTCGTCTTCAGCTCCTCCTCTTCCTCCTTCTCCTCCTCCTCCTTCTCCTTCTTGTTCTTCTTGTTCTTGTTCTTCTTGTTCTTGTTCTTCTTCTTGTTCTTCTTCTTGTTCTTCTTCTTCTTCTTCTTCTTCTTCTTCTTCTTCTTCTTCTTCTTGTTCTTCTTCTTCTTCTTCTTCTTCTTCTTGGACAGGGGGGGGGGGGGGAGGTGGTCGTGCGCTTGTGGGACCAGGTGAAGAAGGCGGAGGAACAGACTGAGAACACGTATGTGGAAAGAATGAGATTGCGGGGGATCGGCAGGGGTTCTGGAAGAATGTGAAACCTGAGAGGGAAGACCAGGCGAACTTTTAATCAGATAGCGGTAGGAACGATTAGTAGTGTGACTCTTCGCTGGCTGTTGAACGAGAGGACGGAGCACATATGGGAATGTCCTGAATGCAGTGTTGTAGGTTCTTAACTCAACTTCTTCTTCTTCTTCTTCTTCTTCTTCTTCTTCTTCTTCTTCTTCTTCTTCTTCTTCTTCTTCTTCTTCTTCTTCTTCCTCTTCTTCTTCTTCTTCTTCTTCTTCTTCTTCTACTTATTCTTCTACATGCATCTGCTGTTGCCGCTGATGCTTCTCCTTCTTATTTCATCTTTCTTTTGCTACTTCCTTCTTCCCCCTTGTCCTCTTTATCTTTTTTCTTCTCTTTATCCTTCTCCTTCTTTCCTTCCTTCCTTCCTTCCTTCCTTCCTTCCTTCCTTCCTTCCTTCCTGTCTGTCTGTCTGTCTGTCTGTCTGTCTGTCTGTCTGTCTGTCTGTCTGTCTGTCTGTCTGTCTGTCTGTCTGTCTGTCTGTCTTCTTATTATTATTGATAATATTAACGTGTGTAATATCTTTGGCTATGTAACAGGCTTATGCTTAAGAGAAATATCCCCAGTTACACAGTCTGGCAACCCTACTATGTGGTCATGCGAAGGGTGTGGGTAACAGATGGATCTTCATAACCTGGGAAAACTGGTACGCCGAGGAGTGGCCGAGGGATTTGATCGACACTTAATGCTGCAGCCGTTACTTCTCTTCCCTGGTTGTTGAAGATAAAGATGAAGGGCCTATGGAAATGCCTCGTGATGTGATGTCGGTTCTTCACTGAACTCAACTCATCTCAACTCAACCATCAACCGTTCTATCTTATAATTGTATTATTTTAACACATTAAGGCACAAAGACTGTTACTCTACAGAAACACATTCTAGATATACTAAATGTTAACTAGCACCTGTCTTGACCTGCAGGAGTTAATCAGTGTTCAGTTTTTTCTGTCATTGTTTTATTACTTCTTTCATTGTTTTATTTCTTCTTTCATTATATTGGTATTTATTTTATTGTTCAAGTACTCCTTTTATTGTTTTAGTACTCCTTTCATTGTTTTGTTATTTCTTTCATTGCTTTGACACTTCTTTCATTGTTCAGTACTTCTTTCATTGTTTTAGTACTCCTTTCATTGTTTTAGTACTTCTTTCTTTGTTTTGTTGCTTTTTTCATTGTTTGGTAATTCTTTCATTGTTTTAGTACTCCTTTCATTGTTTGTAGTAGACCAGTCTCTGTGGCTAAAGGCCTTGCGAACGCGGTTTGTGAGCCCGTATACCCGGGTTCGAAAGACAGCGGTGCTGGTTTTTTCGAAAAAGGTATAGAGCCGGTCGTTCAGAAAGCAATGGCAAACTACTGAACGTAACACTTGCCAAGTACATTAACAGCAGCTGAAAATGCTGGTGTTGACTGCAACGTCCCGTAAGGGACACGCAACAAAAAAAAAATTCATTGTTTGGGTACTTCTTTCATTGTTTTAGAGCTTCTTTCATTATTTTAGTACTTCTTTAATTGTTTTAGTACTTCTTACACTGTTCGAAGGGGTAATTCGCAATCCCGCATACCGCGTTAGAAACACAGCTGCAGGCTATTTGGAAGGAGAACACCTTGCGTTGGTTTCCATACAATGGTACTAGTGCCGGTGGTTTAGAAAGCAATGGAAAACTACTGAACGTAAACTTGCCCAGGAATCACAAACAGCTAATAACAAATGGTGGATTTGAATTCTACGCCCAGTAAATTATACGCAACTAACTATTCTGTTTCATTGTTTTGTATTTCTCCTGCTTTAATATTTACCCCCCCCCCCCCCCTCGCCCCTTCACACATTGCGATGAGCTTATCCAGTGCTCATTCAGCTTAAATCTTATTCGCCCACAAAATCACCAACAATTAACGAAACTCCCAAAATATACTTGGCGTGCTGTAGTGTTTACAACTTAAAATTTCGGTTAAATGAAAGGTACCACTCTAGTTCAGAAATGTGGAACTGATGGAGAGAACTAGACAAATACAACTGAACCAAGAGGTGAAGAAAAGGCACTGGGCATGAAATACATTGAGATAACAGAGAATAATTCATTTACTCATTCAGCAACATGTCCTTTGCAGAACCTCGCTCCCATAACAGAAAAATTCTCGGTTCTAAGCAAGATGTTCCGCCTCGGAAACACCCTTCTCGAGGTCATCTGCCACATCCTGCACACATCTTCCCTTTGGCCTTCCTCGTCCTCTCTTCCCGGGCATATATACCCCTCCATTTTTATTCTCTCCAAACTTTCATGACGTTTCAAGTGGCCAAATTATTTACAATTTTATGTGTTGTATCGTCTTTAGTACCGAACCTTCTTCAATATTCATCTGTTGTCGTATGGGTGCATTTGTTCTTTAAGAGAATAGTATAACTAGAAATTCCAGTGTCCGGAATCCATAGGGTAACAGCAATACAGGTAGACTTAACCGCATGGAGAAGACAAGTGGAAACAGACATGAATAATATGAGGAGGACATGGACAGGGTGGAGGACAGAGGAGGACAGAGGAGGACAGAGGAGGACAAGGACAGCACGGGTAAGCTAGGGATAGGAGGGCTTGGAGTAAGTTGGTTGAGGACAGGGTTGCATGGGTAAGCTAGGGGTAGGAGGGCTTGGAGTAAGTTGGTTGAGGGCCTCAGGTTGAAAGATTCGGAGGAGGATGGCTATGGTTCCTGTAGTTTTATGAGTCACGTCTGGTAATATCTGTGTAAATATGCGGTTGTGATGACACGTTGTATTTCATGGATACAAGAACAATTAAATACAGAGGTTCTAGAAAAACTGGGAATGAAAAGAAAGTTGATGAAAAAAAAAATAAAAAAAGAGGCAAGTGAAATATTTCGGCCACTTTAAAAGACATAATACTCGTAAAAACCATATTAGAGGGCAAGGTCAAAGGCAAGCGAGCAAAAGGTAGACAGCGATACAAGTAAGAAGATAACATCAAGAGATGGACGAACATCAGTCTGACAGAATGTACAGTTAAGGCGAGAGACAGACAGTGTTGGGGATGCATTGGAGCCAACCTTCATTGTGGAGACAATCATTGATTGATTGTAATGTGTGGTTGTGGTCACACGTGATTATGTAGGAATTTTGTTTGTAAATCGAAATAAAACAATGAATTTCATACGAAATATGACCATAAATTTGTTCCCAATGATAGATCATGTAACACCGCTCCTTGTTACTGTAATATATATATATATATATATATATATATATATATATATATATATATATATATATATATATATATATATATATATGTGTGTGTGTGTGTGTGTGTGTGTGTGTGCGTGTGTGCTTGCGCTCGCGTGCGTGCGTGCGTGTGTATGTGTGTGTGTGTGTGTATCACGGGTAAATAGGGCCCGTTACCTTGGATAGAATGTCTCTAGAGAAAGTAAACCTTACAGAAATGCATACCGAAGTCGGACACACTGATCTTTGATGTGTATAGCTAGGTCTGACACACTCCCTGAATAGAGAAACGAGGGAAAAGATAAAGATATATACATATTAGTGATTATGTCACAAGAAATTTCCCGAAAAAAGTATTCATCTTCGGAAAATAGCTCTCAAAGTCGGGGGAAGAATTTCAGAAATTACTCGAATGATCATTGGCAACAACCCCTCCTCCTGTCTCCTGACAACATCGTGGTACTCTTGCTCAACTTGCATGTTGTTTCGTCGAAGCTGCTTCTCCAATTCTTCATACCGTGCTTGACTCTCTTCAATTTGTCTCTGCAGTTCGGCAATTTGCTGTTGTGCTTGCTGATGTGCTTCTTCTTGTTCCTGGCTTTTGTAGCGCTCTTCGTCAACTCTTAATTGCTCCATGTTTTGGATGCGTTGCTCTCTCTCTCTGTGCATCTCAATGGCTCTTCTGGTGTTCTCTATTTGCTCATCAACCGATTGGCTTATATGTCGGGCGTTGTTTAAAACTTCCCTCAGAACATCAGTCCCTCGGTCTTGCTCAGTGATGCTCTGGATCAACCTCTCAGCTCTGGGTTGAAGCTGCAACAGTCTGTCCAGCTGTTGTTCAGGCGCATCCAGTTGAATCCTTCCAAGCTGTTGAATGATCAGACTTGCCTCCATTACACTTCTCTCACGAATAATCGGGCGCTCATATTCAACTAAAAGTCGATCACGTTCTCTCTGCGCCATCCTGAAGTGCGTATCGCTATACCGCTCTCTGTTTTGGCTCAAGCTATCAATCATTGTGAACAGACGATGCCGCTGGTCATTCAGCTTAGCCACCTCTTTGGTTTTATTGTCAAACAAGATTACTCTGTGTTTGCATTCAGCCAATAAATCCTTGAATTCACGTTCCTGTTGGAGGCACCATTCTTCAAATGTTCTCGCGTTGGCTTCTTCAGGGTCAAACAAATCGCCATGCGTCAAAACAAGAATTGTGTATTTCTCCACAAAACCAGGACCAAAGATGCCTTTCAGCAGCTGTACCGCCTGTTTGTTTTCATGGGTTAATTTGTCTCCATAACGTAACACCAGCAGAATGGCGTGGTATCCTCTGGGATTTTCAGCTACGGCGAATTGCATGGCACGTACCACCAACTCTAGAGCATTAGTTTCACTGAGGTCTGTGTCGCAAACTCCAGGTCCATCCACCACTTTCACAATGCGACCGTCGACGTCAGAGTACTCCATCTGAACATCCTTGGTTACAGACGTAGGGCGAGCCATGCATTGAAATGCTCGCCTTCCCAGAATACTATTCCCGGTGGAGCTTTTTCCGTTTCCTGTTTTCCCAATGAGAAGAATGTCTGTGCACTGCCTGTGCTCATCCATGTCTGTGTATGTTGTTGAACCATCCATGTTAATCTGAAAAGCACAAAAGAGAAAGCAATTACATAATAGACATATACCTTTTGTCTATATATGGGTTTCTATTTGTTGAAATATTCAAATAACATGGACATGCACTGAGGACATCATCTTTTAACTCCATGTCCGACTTAACTCCTTGTGGTTTCATCCTAACTATAACTACAAGTGGAGGAAATATGTTAGGCTATCTTAGCCAGATCTGACTGACCTACCACTATGACAGTTGACGGTACTACCTGCATTCTGTTAGTGCCGAATGCTGGGCGGCGCTCGCCAAACCCGACACTCCATATTGTGCCAACAGCTTATTGCGGAGGAGCGCAGTTAGGAAGGTACAAGCCTTATCCTGGTGCGAGAAAATGCAACCTAAAGACTAAATATCATGGCAGAGAGGACCAGATACTAAGCATTGATGGCAAACTGGTCTATGGTCGAAGCTCCGAAAGGAGGACAATTAGCGCATTCATTCATTCATTCATTTATTCATTCATTCATTCATTCATTCATTCAGTAGCATGTCCTTTGCAGAACTTCGCTCACATAACAACCTTCCGGAAAACCTCTAGATCATAAGCAAGATATCCCGCGTCCGATATACCCATTTATAGATCATCCGCCACATCCTGCACCCATCTTCTCTTTGGCCTTCCTCTTCCTCTCTTCCCAGGCATATACCCCTATATTATTGTTCTCTCCAAACTTTCGTGACGTTTCAAGTGACCAAAATATGTCAATTTCCTTTGTTTTCTCGTCTTTAATAGCCAACCTTCTTCAATATTCAGCGCTTGAAGCATGGATGCGAGTGCTCTTTTCTTTATCCAGGGTATACTTAGAACTCGTCTATAACATTTATATTGAAAAGCATTTATTCAGCTTGTTTAGTAAGTGTCCAGGTCTCACAGTACTATGTTGCAATGGGAAAGATTAATGCTCTTAAAATCTAATTTTTGTTGTTCTATCTGTCACACGCCACAATTTATTCAGCTGTTTTAGTTGTTGTTGTTGTTTTTTTTTTTTTTGAAGAGCAATAGATATTCGTCTTTTAATTTTTGTCATTGTGTCACCATTGTTGGTAATCAATGACCCACGATATTTGAAATGTTCTACCACCTCAAAATTTTCCTCATCAAGATATATTTGTTTTTCCTTAGTAGTTTTATCTGTATGCATTATCTTTGTGTCACAGCGCCAAACCAAGGCACTTAGTTTGGTCTGTGAAAACCGTACGGTCCTGGCCACGCCGGAAACGCCACTTTATCACAAAGACCGGAGGCCATTTTTCCTTGTAGCAGCCAGATCGGTGTGAAGGCAGGCGCTGGGGCCCTGTGTAGTTTTGTGGCCAGCCCGCCTTGAGACAAGATATGTGGGGTTTCCCATCTGTTCATCAGTGAACAACATATGTCAGAAGAAAAAGCCGTAAGTGTAAAATGTTTAATTTAATAAATATTTGTTAAATCGCAGCACACGCCATGTTACAGGCTTGAAAAGCGTTCACGTGGGAAAACCGATGTGTGGGAACAAAGCTGTTAGGCAGAGTGGTCGGAACAAAGAAATATAAATATATAATGTAGATGAGTATTACTAAAGTGAGCTGTTCTACAGATCAATGTAGCGTCACTGAGGTTTTAGGAATATAACATTTAATTCATAGAGATGTCAGCAATCAGACAATGGTGATGTGAAATATGTAGAATAGGTCATTGATGGTGGTGAAGTACCATAGAGACTGATGTCATGTCATGCCAGCCATGCTGGCACAAGATTATTTTGTTGGGAATTATTTTACATGGTTATCCTATGGCATTAATGTGTTACTGTCTAAATAGATATGTGGGAGATTCACCAAAATATACAATGTGTGGGGTCATAAATTAGTTTATGGTAAAGACTGAAACAATGCCACATGGTGCCATGCAGGCCATGTTGGCATGGAAGGGAGTAAGTGCTTGTGAGGTTGCTAGAAATGAAGGTTACTTAACAACAGAGTGGTGAGAATCATATGTGTATGTGTATACAGCAGCAAGATATGTTTACAGGATTATTCTGTGATTATGGTGAGCATCACATTGGATGTTTGGTCAAGTGTTGGGTATGAACACTCCAAAGCAGGGGAAAATAACCATAATATAGGTGTAATATTTATAACATGTGTAAAGCAGAGAAGAGTACTTACATGTTATATGTGGCAATGATGGGTTAATGGTTAAGCTATGTAGTTTGGACATGTAGGTAATAAATAGAAGTGAAGGAAATAATGTGTTGAATTGTAGGGACGCCATGCAGATTGATAGCCACTAGGCGTAGGAAATAATGCATCTTAATACGCGGGGTGCGTATCAGCAATCATTGTGTAATCGTAACTGCGAATGAAGTGTGGCTTTACTGAGGGAGAACAGGCAGGTGCATCTGGAACTGATATTGGTAAAGGGGTTTCTCATTTAGCATTGAAGTCTGGTGTCACATCTGCTACCAGAATGCAGGAGTGTTTGTGCTAGTGTATCAAACTGGGAGTTTTATGTGTAGTAAAACAGGGTGTTTGTTGTACCAGGGGAAGGGTGTGATTTATTGCCACGTACCACCTTTCGCAAAGATATATGCACTTGCGATGTGACACGAAGCGTAAGAGAAGAAAATTTATAACCGGTGTATCGTAGGAAGAATGATGGGAAATAGAGGGCATAACTGCACATTTGCTGTCCAATCACAGATAATATTACACTGATTATGGGTTCCTTGGTAAATGTAGCTATTTTGGTAGGCAGGGAAGGTAACCCAATTTGTCAGCACAGATGTCATTCTGGTGTGTGTTAACTGAAGCAGTGTTGAGATGTTGTTTGTTTGCAGTGTCTGATGTGTGTTAACCAAATGTGTTGTGGCAGTTTGCAGTGGCTGATGTATGTACTCTGTTATTTGTAGCTATGTGTTTACAGCTGGACAAATGAGATCAATCTTCCACTGCTTGTGTGTGTAGGAGCTGTGTGGTGTAATTACATTGAACTGAGAAGGTGGAGCAGATTGACATTGTTGCATTAGAAGGTGTTCCATCCTAGCAATATCAAGTGTAATCTCATGACAGCAGTGGCACAACTGGAGAAGACAATAAAGTGGGTGATCTGATGATGCAACATTGACTGTTGTATTTAACAATTAGAGATGTAGTCTCATGATAGCAGTAGTACAACTAGAGGGAATAGCAAAGTGGATAATTTGATGGAAGATATTTGTTGTATGTAGGTTAATTCAAATGTTATATTGCATGTGCTCATTGCTTCATGTGTTTAATATGTTGCCTTTACCATGATAATCATAGATTGTGTTTTCCATTGTTACAGGAGTGGCTGACTAGTTAGTGTCAGCAGGCCTGGGTTCTTGGTGGGATAGTAAATTGTGTCACAACTCTTGTTTATGTCGCGTCTTGGGGTTTATGTTGTGTAACCTATGTTTTTGTAGTGCCTTATTGTCTGTGCAGTGTTGCTTGTGTCAAAGTTCTTTATAGTGTCAGTCTAACCAGCCATTGTTTGGAACACCTGTGTTGTGGTACTTGGTGTACCCTGTTGTCTTAAGTGCTGTTGATTGGTTAGGGGTTACCCACTGTGGTGATTTGATATATACAGTTGTCTATTGTATCTGTTATTGACACGCAATGTGCTGTTAGAAGAAATAAATAAAGAGCTTGTTTATTTGTCCTTGATTTGTTTGTTTAGTATCTTTTAGTTTTTACTTTTTACAGTCACTATTTCTACCACAATCTAACACCTTAATCCAATGTCTGGGTCTCAAATATGACAGTCAGTCCAGAGTTGAGGCCCCTGCCTGAGATCTCGTATATCTTATCTAATTACTATCCTCTTTTTTTTGTCGGTTGAGGCGGTGTGAGGTTCTCTCTCTTTTCACTATTTTTCTTCTTTGGCCGTAACGAAGTCAGAACTACTCTTTACCTCTTAGCACCGTAGTGAAGGAAGCATCAGTCTTTATGATTGTCTCCCTTTCTCTTTTACCATCGACTACAAAATGGCGACCCCGACGAGATATTGTGGCAGCCTTTGAATTGTTCTGTTAGGATTGTTTTAGTATCTAGTGATTGTTTTGTGTGATAGGTCAGTGTTTATGTTTGTGGTGTCCATTGTCTTTGAGTGGTGACATTAGAACCCAGGTTTGCTGCTGAGATCCCCCGGGCATGGCTGCACAAGAGAGGAGTCCCCTGTATGGTGAGTGGGCTCAGATAAATTGCCTCCTAGTACACTTTCACTGTGTCCTATCCAGAGCAAAGATGGCGCTGTCTTCAACGTTAGGGACCGCAGTTCCCCTCCCAGTTGGTGCCCCTGACGTCACAGGGCCCACTGATGAAGTCAGGTACATAGTTGCACCTGTGAAGATAGAAGTACCTTGTTTTGGCCGGCAAGGTGGGCCAACTGTGGAGAAGTATGTGAGGAAAGTGAGATCTGCCTGGAGGGCTGGTGCGGTGTGCGATGAAGATAAAGTGGACATTATTTGTGAAAGTGTTGCTCCCAGTGTGTGGGCGGAACTTGAACTTAGGTCAGCTTGTAATGACCCTGAAGAGATGCTGCAGACCATTCAGCAGGTGCATGGAGAGCAGCGCAGCATGGTGGAACTTGCTGCAGCTTTCTTCCAAGTAACACAAGATACAGAGGAATCCATCATGGATTTCTCTCACCGGGTCCACAAAGCCTTTCGTTTGGTGCTGGAAGCTCAGAGAAAGAGGGGCATGGTTGCTTGGGATCCAGTGATCCTAAGAGACTGGTTTGTTGCAAAACTACATAATGTTCTCAGCAAGAGAATGGCAGAGGAGAGGATATTGCATGACCCGTCAGTGACTTTCCTTTGTGTTAGAGACTTGGCCATGCGATGGAGTGTCGTTGGCTCAAGAAGTCTGTACATACCAATATGTAGAACGTCAAGATTACAGTTCAGAGATGTGGCCTAATGCCAGTGGTCAGTGTCAAGGGGTCCAGCATGATGATGTGGTGGTGGAGGAACTTCGAGCTAAGCTAGGTCGGATGAGAGCCTTAGCTGATTCGTTGATGCAGCCCAAGGTACAACGCAAGAGGTGCAATGTTTGTCGAAGCCGCACCCACCTACAGAACAGGTGTCCGAAGAGAGGGGTTAGTGTTATTCAGAACCCCTCTGGAGTCAATTGTAGCAAAGCATTTGCCACCGTAAGTCACCGAGACCAGCAGGGCCTTAAGCGACAACAGAGTCCGCCCCAGGTTGGTCCTTCTAAAGGATCAGCCCCAGCAGTTCAGGTGGGTGCAGTGTCAACTTCTGATAGCCGGATGGTTATGTGTGGCAACCAGAGAAATTTCTTTCGTAGGAAGAGGCGGAGGAGGAGGGGACAATGGAAGTCTCCTTGTGTCAGTGTCGCTGAACAGTTAGAGGGTGACTTGAGGGTTAGACTTGTGACAGATGGTCAAAGTGATGTGACAGATGGTCAGTGTTTTGTGACGGGTGTGGGCCAAAGTTTTCTGCATACCGATATGTCATCTCGGGACTTTGTGCAAAAGGGGATTGTGAAAGACCACCAGCAAGAACTTTGCCCGTTAGACATGGTTGTGAAAGATAGAGACTGTTTTCATCCGTTTAGAAATTCCAGTCTTTTGGATTGACAGCCTTAGTGTAGTTAGTTAATTAGCAGTTATGTTTTGCTGTTGTTATATATTATGATTGCAGGTAGATGGTGTCATGTGATGACATGTCTTTCTTTTAGAGTGCAAGAACGCCAGGCAGACCAGGTGAAAGGGGTGATTCTGTTGTTCATGTGGTGTTGTCATTACCATCATGTCCAGTAAGAGAGTAACTTCCAGAGTGAATTCATGAGGTGGGATATTATTGAAATAACAATGTTTTGTTGGCCCGGTATATTTTCCTTTATGTTTATATTCAGGTTACAGGTGACACATGATGAAATGTTCTTTTTAGTGTAGAGATACAGGTTGATAGAAAAACAAGTCATTTAGGTACCACAGTAGCTGCAGGAAGCTTATATTTGAAGAGACAAAAGGTATTATTTTTAAATACATTTTGTGTTGAATTTCCAGAGTTAAGGGGAGTAGTAACCAATATAAAGGTTACTGGTTTAATGTTTATGTTTGTTTAATTATTTTTATGTAAGAAGTGAGGGTTGTATTCATTTTGTTACAATTTGTGCTCTTATAGCAGAAGAGCTATTTTTCCTCACTGATGTTATTTTAGTCATTAGTACCAACAACTGAGCTAGTATGGTTTATACTTTTGTGTTGAGATTATTGGTATTTGGAAAAGACTGATGCTTGGTGATGTAATCTACACTGGTTCACATTGTAAGTGATGATTGAATAGAAAAAGACTATTTTGTTAAGTGGTACTCTTCAGGGATATAACCAGCAGTTTAGGTTTTGGGGGCAAGGCCTCCAAAGGTGACAAAAGTTTTTTTTTGTTGTTGATGGTTGTGCTCTATGACCAGGGAATTGTTAGGGCATAGAAGCCTGATGTCATTTTGATGGCTGGTTACGTATAACTGTCATTGGTGTCTTGACTGATTGATGATTATGTTTTTGGATGTGGTAACATGTGACATAGATTTGTTATGCCTTTGTCATTTTGATGGCGGTTTGTGTGTAAATTTAAATGAATCCTTGTTTCATTGATGATTATTTTTGGATGAGGTCACAGGTGGCTTTATTTTTTTTTTTTTTGGGCGTTGATAATTTTGATGGTGGTTTATGTGTAGATGTTAACTTGTAAAGAGATAGTTGGGGTAAGGGGATACGATAGTCCATTCCTTTTGACGGGACGTCAAAAAAGTAGGGGGTTGGATATGTCACAGCGCCAAACCAAGGCACTTAATTTGGTCTGTGAAAACCGTACGGTCCTGGCCACGCCGGAAACGCCACTTTATCACAAAGACCGGAGGCCATTTTTCCTTGTAGCAGCCAGATCGGTGTGAAGGCAGGCGCTGGGGCCCTGTGTAGTTTTGTGGCCAGCCCGCCTTGAGACAAGATATGTGGGGTTTCCCATCTGTTCATCAGTGAACAACATATGTCAGAAGAAAAAGCCGTAAGTGTAAAATGTTTAATTTAATAAATATTTGTTAAATCGCAGCACACGCCATGTTACAGGCTTGAAAAGCGTTCACGTGGGAAAACCGATGTGTGGGAACAAAGCTGTTAGGCAAAGTGGTCGGAACAAAGAAATATAAATAGATAATGTAGATGAGTATTACTAAAGTGAGCTGTTCTACAGATCAATGTAACGTCCCTGAGGTTTTAGGAATATAACATTTAATTCATAGAGATGTCAGCAATCAGACAATGGTGATGTGAAATATGTAGAATAGGTCATTGATGGTGGTGAAGTACCATAGAGACTGATGTCATGTCATGCCAGCCATGCTGGCACAAGATTATTTTGTTGGGAATTATTTTACATGGTTATCCTATGGCATTAATGTGTTACTGTCTAAATAGATATGTGGGAGATTCACCAAAATATACAATGTGTGGGGTCATAAATTAGTTTATGGTAAAGACTGAAACAATGCCACATGATGCCATGCAGGCCATGTTGGCATGGAAGGGAGTAAGTGCTTGTGAGGTTGCTAGAAATGAAGGTTACTTAACAACAGAGTGGTGAGAATCATATGTGTATGTGTATACAGCAGCAAGATATGTTTACAGGATTATTCTGTGATTATGGTGAGCATCACATTGGATGTTTGGTCAAGTGTTGGGTATGAACACTCCAAAGCAGGGGAAAATAACCATAATATAGGTGTAATATTTATAACATGTGTAAAGCAGAGAAGAGTACTTACATGTTATATGTGGCAATGATGGGTTAATGGTTAAGCTATGTAGTTAGGACATGTAGGTAATAAATAGAAGTGAAGGAAATAATGTGTTGAATTGTAGGGACGCCATGCAGATTGATAGCCACTAGGCATAGGAAATAATGCATCTTAATACGCGGGGTGCGTATCAGCAATCATTGTGTAATCGTAACTGCGAATGAAGTGTGGCTTTACTGAGGGAGAACAGGCAGGTGCATCTGGAACTGATATTGGTAAAGGGGTTTCTCATTTAGCATTGAAATCTGGTGTCACATCTGCTACCAGAATGCAGGAGTGTTTGTGCTAGTGTATCAAACTGGGAGTTTTATGTGTAGTAAAACAGGGTGTTTGTTGTACCAGGGGAAGGGTGTGATTTATTGCTACGTACCACCTTTCGCAAAAATATATGCACTTGCGATGCGACACGAAGCGTAAGAGAAGAAAATTTATAACCGGTGTATCGTAGGAAGAATGATGGGAAATAGAGGGCATAACTGCACATTTGCTGTCCAATCACAGATAATATTACACTGATTATGGGTTCCTTGGTAAATGTAGCTATTTTGGTAGGCAGGGAAGGTAACCCAATTTGTCAGCACACAGATGTCATTCTGGTGTGTGTTAACTGAAGCAGTGTTGAGATGTTGTTTGTTTGCAGTGTCTGATGTGTGTTAACCAAATGTGTTGTGGCAGTTTGCAGTGGCTGATGTATGTACTCTGTTATTTGTAGCTATGTGTTTACAGCTGGACAAATGAGATCAATCTTCCACTGCTTGTGTGTGTAGGAGCTGTGTGGTGTAGTTACATTGAACTGAGAAGGTGGAGCAGATTGACATTGCTGCATTAGAAGGTGTTCCATCCTAGCAATATCAAGTGTAATCTCATGACAGCAGTGGCACAACTGGAGAAGACAATAAAGTGGGTGATCTGATGATGCAACATTGACTGTTGTATTTAACAATTAGAGATGTAGTCTCATGATAGCAGTAGTACAACTAGAGGGAATAGCAAAGTGGATAATTTGATGGAAGATATTTGTTGTATGTAGGTTAATTCAAATGTTATATTGCATGTGCTCATTGCTTCATGTGTTTAATATGTTGCCTTTACCATGATAATCATAGATTGTGTTTTCCATTGTTACAGGAGCGGCTGACTAGTTAGTGTCAGCAGGCCTGGGTTCTTGGTGGGATAGTAAATTGTGTCACAACTCTTGTTTATGTCGCGTCTTGGGGTTTATGTTGTGTAACCTATGTTTTTGTAGTGCCTTATTGTCTGTGCAGTGTTGCTTGTGTCAAAGTTCTTTATAGTGTCAGTCTAACCAGCCATTGTTTGGAACACCTGTGTTGTGGTACTTGGTGTACCCTGTTGTCTTAAGTGCTGTTGATTGGTTAGGGGTTACCCACTGTGGTGATTTGATATATACAGTTGTCTATTGTATCTGTTATTGACACGCAATGTGCTGTTAGAAGAAATAAATAAAGAGCTTGTTTATTTGTCCTTGATTTGTTTGTTTAGTATCTTTTAGTTTTTACTTTTTACAGTCACTATTTCTACCACAATCCAACACCTTAATCCAATGTCTGGGTCTCAAATATGACAGTCAGTCTAGAGTTGAGGCCCCTGCCTGAGATCTCGTATATCTTATCTAATTACTATCCTCTTTTTTTGTCGGTTGAGGCGGTGTGAGGTTCTCTCTCTTTTCACTATTTTTCTTCTTTGGCCGTAACGAAGTCAGAACTACTCTTTACCTCTTAGCACCGTAGTGAAGGAAGCATCAGTCTTTATGATTGTCTCCCTTTCTCTTTTACCATCGACTACATTTGTTTTTGTATGTTAAGATATAAGTTGTGATTTTCATTATTCAATTGGGTTGAAGTTACTAGGTTTTCTATGCCATTCTGTGTTGTGGATAGCAATACTGTATCATCAGCATATCCAATCTCTGGTATGTCGTGACCACCGATATTTAGGGCCTCATATTGCTCTCTGTTTATATCATCTCTGACATGTCTCATTGTATTTTCGGCGTACAGGTTAAACAAATAGGGGGACAGTACACAGCCCTGACGGACTCCTTCCTTGATGTCAATCCAATCTAATGTCTCGCCATCTATTCTAACTGCTGCTTGTTGGTCTAGATAGAGCTGTTTTATGAGCTGTATTACATGTGCTGGAAAGCAAAATTCCTTATGATTTCCCAAAGTGTCTGATGCTGTACATCCACAAAACATGAGAATAGGTTTACATTAAATTCTCTGCACTTCTCTATTATTAAACGAATGTTGAGTAGTTAGAGCATTGCATTGCTGATTATGCAATTTATACCGCTTGTCTTGTTCTAGAAGTATTCGTGTTATCTTTCCCATGAAGTAAACTAGGCAGGTCGAGACAGGGATCATGATACACGGGCAACACATGTAGCGCCTCGAAACACAAGAGCAGTGAGGATAGAATTTTGCACCAGAACAACAGATCCAGACATCAATAATAAGTTGGCAATAGACCTTTAGCAATTAAGTCTCTTGTGTATATATACAGGCATTTTAGACTTGAGAAAACACGTTCTTAAATGTCAAAAATGTGGCCTTAAAAGTTCAAATATGACCATACAATATTCAAAACCAGAAAAATCACTAAAGTTTGTTTCTTCTTTTTTTGATAGGATGCTTATTTTTCAGATATCAAGATTAAACCTAAAATAATAGCTTGGTCGGTTGTACAAGGTGTTTTGTAAAGCCTCACTACACTTTGTATGTAGAACAAATTTTGCACAGCCACCAATTCATGAATGTTTGTAGTTTATTTGTAACCATTTTTGTCATTCTCCATGTTTCTAATCCATACAGAAGTACTGATTTAAATTAAGAATTTTAAATTACAATTTTTGATGACGTCATGTACTTTATATTTTTCAGATTTGTTCTACATACAAAGTGTAGTGAGACTTTATAAACACCCTGTAGTATAAATATAAATTGTAAGTTAAAGAGAGTACCTTTCCCAATCGCAGGTCGCATTGTGGATAAGGAGCTGTGTCCTATTTTCTTATAGAACAATCGGCACTAAGTGGGTGATGTGGTCGATATCACATCTAGCCGCCTGTACTTTCCAATATATTTTTGATACCCATTTTAGATTTGGTCGGTCTATCTTCCAGGTCAATTTTGCAAACTTCTAGCTAGCCTTGCTGCAGACCCAACCCAGCAAAGTTGAACAGGACAACTTAATTAAGAAACTATCCAGAGCCGGTCGCCTTTAATATCCAAGATATTTCTTTGCACCTATGTTAGATTTGATCGGTCTGTCTTCCAGGTTAGTTTTGAACAATTCTTAATAGCCTTTCTTCAGACCCAACCAAGGAAAGTTGTTAAAAACTTTTGCAAATCCTTTACAAGACGCAGCAGTCAGCTCAAGAATGTTTTGACTGGTTGTGATTCCTGGGCAAGTTTACGTTCAGTAGTCTGCCATTACTTTTTGAACGACCGGCGCCCATACCTCTGTACGGAAACCAACGCGATTACGAATTGCGTCCGTAACCCCTTCGCTACAGAGTTGGAAGAAAGTTGTACAGACAACTTCAGTAACTAATTAAGTGCCATGGGATGATTAATAGTCTTATGCGACTTCCCGTATATGCCATGGGATTATATATATCCCCGAAATGTTGGCACTGTGATATAATAGAACATGTCTACTACATGTTTAATAACCTTTAAGTCATAAGTTGACACACCTCTTACTTTCAATTTTCCGCCATCCATTTTTGTGTGGTCTTAACCTACTTTTTTTTGTATACAGCTCTAACTTTATTCCCTGACTATATAACTGCTTCCATGTTTGATTGGCTCCAGAAAACAAACACACGAACAGCGGGGTCTGGGGGTGTTCTGTGTTGTCAACTCTGTCATTCTGTTAGTCGGTTTTATCAACAGTATACATTTCAGTCTGCATGAAAAGAATAATAAAACATATCTTACCAAACAATTTTTCGCCACAGAATGAATTTATAATCGACAGATGCTTCTGAAATATCTCTGACTTCTGGAATTTCACTGACTTTTCGAATATCCCAGACTTCTGCTGGCACGAGTACCTTACAGTCAGTCGCTAGAACAACGTCTGTGTGCAATGGAATACTATTAACCGTGCTTACATAACGATTAGATACTCTTACTGTACAGTTTCGAGATAAAGTGAATACTCCGATGCTCATTTCTGACAAATTTAATTGTAGCTCCACGAGATTTTATATGGTTTGAAACATACATTCCATAGGCGTATACGTTAGGATGAAAGTGGGAAACGCTTCGCCACTACAGTAATCTACTTTATTTCGTATTGTAGGTTAGAAAGTAAATAATAGATCATTCATATTTCATTTATTTTAATTTCTGCCCTGTTGAGCTTCTTATTTTAGAATACGATTGGAACATTTTATAAATTTAATTGTTACACCATAAATATATCGTAAGTTTATTATCTTAGGCAATGTGTATGCAAGTTGTACGGGAGCGTTTTCTATTTTATCTTGTATTCGTGTTGTTTTATCTTCTATTTATGCTGTGTTTAGTTAGTTTTGTTTAGTTAGTTGAATTTCCGTTACAGGACGTAGCAGTCAACTCCAGCATTTTTGGGCTGTTTGAGATTCCTGGGCAAGTTTACGTTCAGTAGTTTGTCTTGTATGTATGCTATAATGTCTTGTATGTATGCTATAATGTCTTGTATTTATACTATATTTTATGTATGTATGCTCTCTTGTCTTGCGTTCATGCTATATTGGCTTGTATTTGTACTGTATTGTCTTGTGCATATGCTGCTTGCTTGCTTGTGTTCGTTGGCTTGAGCTCCAACGCGAAGTCCTGTATGTCGGATGAAGACATCCTGTTGTCCAACATCAGTGTGATGTCATACAGGACCTGAGGTTTGCGTGAGTATCCGTTGTCCCATGTCTGGCTTATTGGTGTGCAGACTGGTGGTTCCTCGCCGTACAGGCAGACACTCTCCGACTTCGGAGGAATCAGCGATCCTATTGACTTCAGCCAGGACCCCGAAGGGACCTGTTGCCCAGGACGCTCGACGAGGACGCGTCAATAGGTCTTGGCCAGTATATAACCCGGCCCTGGTGCCTTGGAAACACCTCTGCGTCCCTCTTGTGTATATGAATATTATCTTGTGTATATGATATGTTGTCTTTTATATGATATATTGTCTTGTATTGATGTTATAGTCTTGTACTCATCCTATCAATCAATCAATCAGTCATGTGCCATGCCGGAAAGCCTGGACGGTCATGACTCGCCATTTTACTAGATCACCAGAGTCGTGGATCAGCTCAGTGTTCCTGTCTCGACCATGCCATGTGGCCAAGCCATCCAGGTATTTACGTCTTGGTCTTCACCTTGGTCTGTATCCTTCGATCTCGCCAGTTGTCACTAAGTTCTCCGTTTGACTGTCTACGTCTAATGTATTCATCCTATACTGTTTTGTATGCGTGCTATATTGTCTTGTATTCATGCTATATTGTCTTGTATTCATGCTATATTATCTTGTATTCATGCTATATTATCTTATATTCATGCTATAAAGTCATATATTTATGCTATTTTGTCGTGTATATATGGTATGTTGACCATGCAGCCGTCAGGTCAGCTGTAAGCCATTTCAGTATCTCAACTTCACGTGAGCAACAGTCTAAGACAAGTACATGATACAGTCACACCTCGCAGGCGCGTAGAGTAGAACCCACATTTTTAAAGATCAAACAGCACTCGACAGGAGATGTGGTCAGTGTCACACCGGACCCCTTTACATCCCATGTCATTTCTTACCTTCCACTGAGGCTAGTTCGACCAGGTCATTTTGAAAAATTCGCTTCGGTAGGGATTGGAACACATAACCACTCAGTCGTCAGGCAAGTGATTTAGCCACCGCGCTCAGGTCGACCCAGCCTAAGATTAATACCAAGGGTTCTGGACGAATCTCAGAACTGAGAGGGAAGACCAGGAGAACTTTCAGTCAGATAGCGGTGGGAACGATTGGTAGTGTGACTCTTAGCTGACTATTTAACGAGGGGACGGAGCACGCATGGGAATGTCCTGAGTGCAGTAATGTCGGTCCTTGACGCATAACTCATAATACCAGGACACGTCTTGAGAAATAAAGGAGAACAACATGATAATTGATCATATCATCAACCGAGTGCCGATTGGTCTATACAAATATAAGTCTAGCTCCGTATATCCAATGCTCCTGAAGGTGTATAAAAGATACCTTTATCTTTTTACTTACTTATTATAAGGTTATTCCTTTTCTATACAGGTTATACCTATTCTATACTGGTTATTCCTTTTCTATACCGGTTATTCCTTTTCTATACCGGTTATTCCTTTTCTGTACTGGCTATTTCTTTTCTATACTAGTTATTCCTTTCTGTACTGGTTATTCCTTTTCTATACAGATTATTCCTTTTCTATCCCGGTTATTCCTTTTTTACAGGTTATTCCTTTTTCCATACCGGTTATTCCTTTTCTATACCGGTTATTCCTTGTCTATACTGGATATTCTTTTTCTATATTGGTTATTTGTTTTCTCTACTGGTTATTCCTTTTTTTCCCTACTAGTTATTCCTTTTGTTTGCTGGTTATTATTTTTCTATACTAGTTATTATTTTCTATAGTGGTTATCACTTTTCTATACTTGTTATTCATATTCTATACTGGTTATTTCTTTCCTCTACTGGTTATTCTTTTGGTTTTCATATATTTATTGCAAACATGAGCTTGGTACACCCGCGTGTCTCACATTCTGCAGCCAGCGAAGAGTCATACTGCTAATCTTTCCAACTACCATCTGATTGAAAGTTCTCCTGGTCTTCCCTCTCAGTTTTGAGATTAGTCAAGAACCCTTGCCGATCCCCCGCCATATCATTCTCTCCACATATGGGTCCTCAATCTGTTCTTCCGATTTCTCCACCTGGTCCCACAGCCAGTCTGATTTAACACCAAGTTTAGAAGAAGGATCAAACTATAAATGGGAGTTCAACCATAGATAAAATTCATTCTTAATTACGTCTACTAATAATTTAACAATGTCATTGGCACCTTTCCGTCTTGACAGACGATAGTTTGGTACATTGTACTTCAAAAAGGCTTAATAACTACGACCCATTTCGGTGGCGAGTATGGCTGGTAAGGCCAATTCTTGCTGCAAAGGTTTGCCCACAGTAGATGCATGTGAAAACATGGTCATTTCCATCATTTTGCACCATCTTACGTCTTTCACGCTCTGTGTGTGCTTTATCTGCAATCATTTTCTCCTTTGTCTTTATTCCATTTCTGATAGTTGCCCTCCATGCAACACGTTCAGCGGCGACTTGCTCCCAGTGTGCATCAATTTAACAATGACATCTACCCATATCCGCAAAAAGACAGATAATACACATCATATTCACACCAACCCTATTCTACCATTCTCAGACTTGGACTTTATCCAAATCACATTTTCGCAAAATCAACACCTGTGGGATGAGATGCCTGAGAAGAGCTGCCAACTTAACAATCCGAGACCGAGTAAAAAATGTTGTTATCAGACAATCAGTGGGATCTAAACCTTGTGCCACATTTATTGAAAGACAGAAGACCAAGTGGTTTGGCCATCTCGTTAGAATGCAAAACCATCAACTACCATCACTGATCCTACATCAAAGATCATCTGCGACGAGATCAAAAGGACGCCCAAGAAGAAATTGGATTGACGACATCAAAGACATTGTACAATCACATGGAATGACACTATCCAATACCACCGATCGGGCGCTGGGGTGCCAACTATCCCCCCCCCTCCCCACTACGCTTGATGGCAAAAGTGGAAGAAGATGATGATGATGATGATGGATGATGATGAATAAAGTACATTCTGAGCGAAAATTTAATTCAAATGGTGCATGTCCTTCGCAGGACGCTGTGATCAACCGTATTTTATTTTCTTCACACATTTACTATCAGTACTTTTCCATTGTTTTCTGAACAGAAGTCGACATGTAAGTGTCAGCTGACTAGTGTGTGGAACGAGCCACTACCCTGCCACAAGTATACAGAAAGTTTAAGCTATAGACCTCCCAGCCACGCCTACCACTATAACATATCAAATAGATCTCGTTTTAAGCCATCGTGGAAGAGTCTTCGAGACACGCCTCTGCACTGGAAAGTTAGTATTTCGTCCTGGCTGGTAGAATCGGGAAAGCTGTTTATCTGCTTACGCGTGTTCTGACACAACATAGATGGAAATCGGGATTTACCAGTACACGTCACAGATCACAAATGGGCAACAGGTGTGGGGAAAACTGCCTTTCTGGGAAAGCTGACGTAAACCCTTATGTCTTTCCAGAGCCGAGATAAAAGAAGTATAGTTTATATTTAGACTGCCTCTAGAATTAAATTTACAAGTATTGAGAGATACTCATAGAAGTAATAAAGAAAGGCGAGATGACAGGGCGCTCTAGACAATAACGTAGAAATGTGTAGACATGTCGGGATAGGAAACTTCCTTTCAAAATGACAACAGTATCTCGATTATGGAACATGCGCACACTGACCACACGATCTGTTCTTTTTTGGGGTTTCTAGTGGATCTTGCGTGGAAGTATATTAATTTATAGTGGGTCGTGTGAGGAAGTACATTAATTTATAGTGGGTCGTGCGTGGAAGTACATTAATTTATAGTGGGTCGTGCGTGGAAGTACATTAATTTATAGTGGGTCGTGCGTGGAAGTACATTAATTTATATTGGGTCGTGCGTGGAAGTACCATGTCATCATCACTATCTGCCTTGCAAATTGACGTAGACGATCATGTCTCTCCACAGATCACGGTCCTTGGTGTTGTCGATCAGTTCCACTGATGTTATTCCTCTGTGGCATATAGTCTATGCCATCGTCTTAGACCTTCAAGCATTGTATTTATTTTGCTCGTTCGCTCGCATTGAATTCAAGTGTAGTCTACAAACAACTTCTAGTAGACTGCACCGATTTTTAAGTGTGCATTGGCTTTCCCTATTACCAGTGCTCATCGCCTTCAGGAGAATTCCAACTTCCGAATTTCGAGGTACTTGTCATTTGACAATGTTAACATCCAAAAACCGAAAACAATGATAATTAGCAATGGCAAGGAAAGGTCATCAATGATTGATTGATTGATTGATCTAGGAACCGACATCACAGCATTCGGGGCATGCCCATAGGCTCTGTGTCCCCATCCTCAGCAGCCAGCGAAGAGTTCCAACACCAATAGTACCAGTAGCAATCTGATTATATGTTCGTCATGCCTTTCCTCTGAGCGTCAAGCGTCGGCCAGATCCTCTCGTCACTCCTCGCTGTTTTATTCTTGACAGACCATGGTAATCCATTTGCTCCTCCGAGGTGTACACGTGCTCCCACAAGGCCGCAACCACGTCTGCCTTGTCATGCATCAATACTCCACCAAGTTTCGCAGAGCCAGCCAATCTGTCTGCCTGTTCATTCCCCAGCACACCGGCATACCCCGGAGAAAAGATCCAGGATGATACTTGCCACCCGTGACCTCCGAAGCGAAGCAAGCCACTCTGCACGAAGCATGCCTGTCCTCACCTTCCTCAGCATGCTTTCTGAGTCAGTTACAATCACGATATGTGTGTATATCGTATTCTCGATCCAGCGGAAAGCTGCAGTGACCGCCTCCACCTCCATTCTTAAACTAGATGTTGTGGTATCATATGCCAGGCTCTCCTGCACCAAACTTCGGCCATTAGCTTTTGCTAAAAAAAACCAGGCACTTCTCCTACCTCTCGACACCGAACCATGTGTGCAGATAATCACATCCACCCGAGCGAGCATTATCCTGAATTAGTTGCAGGATTTCCAGGCTTGTCCATGGGAGACATTTTTCAGTCCCATTCCCACCCCATCCCACGGTCATTTTTCCTGTCCCATCTAATATGGAATACAGTTCAAATAAAATTATGAATTTATGAAAGTTTAGGGTTAGTGTCTACTAAATAGGACTACATGTACAAAGAGACATGTAAAACAACAGAATTTATTAATTTTAATATTCAAGAGTATTTTATTAAAACAAAGTTTAATCTAAATATGACAATTCAGTGTCATTCTGACACTCTCATTCTGTTTCAGAGTCACTCTGCTCATTCAGCACATATCAATTTCCTGCTGATCGACTGTTTCTAATAGTTCAGTTAATCCAGGTAATCCCTGAATTTTCATCTTACATGTAAATCTGATATACACAGAGTTTATAACGAGAGCTGGTAACATCCGTTTTCGTAACTTACTCAACAACAATCCAGCTGCACTAAATAAGTGCTTTACTGCCGCTGAGGACACTGGTATGGCCAAGAATATTTTCGCACTTGCTGTTAGCAGTGGAAACCTACGTTTATTTTTCCAATAATTTAATGGTTGTGAAGTTTGTTGCCGTAATTTTTGAAACATGGTGACTTCATCCTCAAGGCATTTGTTTCTGGGGTCATCAAACTTAAGTGTTTTGTTTGGTGGAGGATCAAAAAATAAGTCAAAATCACTTTTCGGCTTTTGTTCTACAACTCCTGCTACTTCACATACAACAGATGATTCAGAAGAAAGATTTATATCTTTGATGAATGAAATAACAGTTGGAACAACAGACTTAGAAAAAGCGATCCAATCATTGGCTCATTTATTGGTGTCCACATTCCCTTTCTTCTTAGTAACAACTGACTTAACCATGTCTTCTATTTTGGCTTTGATGTCAACTCCAGTAAGGAATGCTGCAGTAACTGCCAAAGAACTGCCGCATTATGGCTAAAATTTTTCTCCAATAATTTTCTGAAAGTTCTGACAATATTTCTTCACCATGCTGCTGGAAGTTTCTTCGTCAATATCAACAATACATTTGTACAACTGATAGTCTAGGAGGAAGTATAACAGCAAAATTAAATGAGATGTAGTACCATCAATTTCTAGTTTGTCAAAAAAGGTTTTGAATTCTTCGTGTATGTAAAGCATTCCTTTCATCTGAACAATATTCCGAATGTGGTTTAAGAATTCTTCATCATCTTCATTAAAGTAATGCGAGTAATTGTTTTTAATGAGCATTGAAACTTTGGTAATATGATTGCATGTGCGCATGTATTAATTTATCCGGTGTCCCACCACGAGATAAAGAACTGATACATGTATATACAGAAAAAGGAAGGATAAAAGGCTTTAAAAAGTTTTTTTAAAAAAAAGTTGCTATGACATGGCTACTGTCCCATATGTCCCATGGGAAATACAAATGTTTGCTGTCCCGTCCCATCCCATCATGGGATTCCCATGGGAATCCCATTCCTATGGACAAGCCTGTGGATTTCCACTTCCGTGGCCCCTGCTGGCCACTCCCTGCTCAATGTGATTATAACTCTGCACAAGTCTGACTGTTCCGCTGGCACTCTGACCCACTCCTCTCCTCGCCTGATGTTCTCCAAGATGCACACATGTCTGATGGTATCCTCCGCCTGAGCCATCCATGATTTCCCTCTTATCAGTCGCTGACCCTTAACTGCGTCCAGCGCCTCATGCAAAGGGTGATCTGTGTCTGCCGCTACTCTGAGGTATGCCTTCGCCTGCATCACCTTGAGCCTACCTGCAACAGTCGGCAAACCAAGGGTGTAACGCATACAATCTACTGGTGTGTCTCTGGTGCATCCCAGAATGACCCGTATAGCTTCGTTCTGTATGCGCTCTAACTTCACCAGCTGACTCTTTGAGACAGTGAGCAGTCCTAGTCCATAATCAATCACTGAGAGCATCAAGTGCTTGTATAGTGTGAGATACTAGAAGAAGTAACATGTTTCTCATATCTTGGACACATAATAACAGGTGACGGCAGAAGTGAAATAGAAATCAAAAAGAAAATAGGAATGACCAAAAATGCTTTCAGCAGCATGAAATCAGTATTAACATCTAGAGCAGTGGTTCTCAACCGGTGGAGGGGGGGGGGGGGGGAATTGTAGGGTTTCCAGGGGGGGGGGGGAGATTAAGATTATTTCAAGATCGCGTTAATACAAGAACCGATTACTTGATATTATTTTTCCCGTCATACTGTACGGTTCTGTACGTCTCACCCTTATAAAATTCAATTTATAAAGTAAGTAGACCCACAAATCATGTTTTATGTGGACGTCTAGACTTGTTTTAGTATGTGCTATTAAATTTAGCTTCCATTATTACGTATACTATGTAGAGGCGGGACGGGATATTTAGATAGGAAATACGAAAGGGGGGAATGACGTTCTGAAAATATGGTGAAGGGGGGCACGGGCCAAAAAAGGTTGAGAACAACTGATCTAGAGAGATTAACAACGCATTAAAAATGAGAATTGTCAAATGTTACGTATATTCAACATTGCTATATGGTGCTGAAGCCTGGACATTGATCAAGCAAATATAAAGTTGAATAGAGGCCCTGTATATGTGCATATATGGAAGAATGTGTTGTATTTCGTGGAAACGAAACCAATCAAATACAGAGTTCTAGAAAAAACGGTAATGAAAAGAGAGTAGATGAAAGAAATAAAAACGAGGCAGGTGAAATATTCGGCCACGTTAAAAGATATACAGTGATAGTCTTATAAAAACCATACTTGAGGGTACTGTTTGAGAGAAAGCAACAAGAAGGTAAGCAAACAATTTAAAATTACCATGGTAAACAATTGATATTACTTGTGCGAACATCTGTATATTTCAGGTTGAATGATGTATCTAGTTATTTTACTCTACGTTGTGTGACTTCTGTATGACTTTACTTTGTGAGACAGTAAGATGGTGCATGATAGTGGAAATAACCATGTGTTCACATGCACCCACTGTGAACGAACATTTACAGCGCGAATTGGCCTTACCAGTCACATTCGCTACCGCCATGGGTAAAAGTTATTATGCCTTTTTGAAGCACAAACTATCGTCTGTCAAGACGGCAAGGTGCCAATGAATGTGTGACTTCTGCAGTATGTACCTGACGAGATGCAGAGAAATATGCCAGGCAATAAAACGTACAATCTATGGTTTGTGTTTTCGTTATTCAAATTCACTATGGGAAAACATTGTTTTGATTTTCTGAAAGGTCACAAGTGGTCAGTAATTTTACGTCTTCAAAGATAGGTCATAAGTTGTCAGTAATTTGACAAAAAAACATCAAAGGTAGGTCATGAGTTGTTGGTAATTTGACAAAATCCAAGATAAATAACACGTTGTTAGTAATTTGACAACAACACAGATGGGTCATATTATGTTAATAATTTGGCAGCATCAAGACAGGTCATAAGTTGTTAGTAATATTACAACATTAAAGATAGGTCATCCGTTTTTAATACATTTTAATTAACTTTATTACCATTTAATAAATATAAAGTAATTAATATCTTAAAAAGAAAGCAATGTCTATCCCGTTAAATTTATGTTTTAACAGACATTATGAGAGCGTCATTAACAACAGCAAAACATTAAATATAACATATAAAAATATGTAGTCAAAATGTATGCTTTTATTAAACTACATATAATTATTTTGATGAAATCAATAGGGTTGTTGATGATGATGATGATGACGATGATGATAATGACGACGATGATTATGATTAAGATGATGATGATGATGATGATGATGATGATGATGATGATGATAACGATTAAGATGAAGCAACGATAACTGTATTGTTCCTTGTTAGTACTTATGTCGGTGTATGGGCCCTATGAAGGTATAATAAATGATAAAATGTAAAATATCAAAATAAAATAATATACAAATAACAGTGGAAAAGCCAAGACGAATAATACATTGTCAAAACAGTCTTAAAGGTTGTCGCAGGATTGGATTTAAAAAAAAAAAATAAAGCAAACTTTCTGTTCCCACGCATTATGAACGCAACTCAGATATTTCATTAGACACAACCAGTTAATCCATGCATTTTTTTTCTGTAACTCGGACATTCTCCCTGGACACAGTCAATTAATCCGTACATTTTTACCACAACTCGGACATTCTTCCTGGACACAATCAGCGGCCACACACATTTTTCCATGTCTTCCTTTGCTTCTGGTCTACTATGAGTTATAAAGCATTGATGCCGATAGGCGGTTGAGCTGTTAAGACCTCTGGAGTGTTTTTCCTTTTGGCTACGGTTTGTTTATGCATTTTCCTCATGTTTGACTGGTAGTACATGGTTCCGTCGCCCAGATACTGAGTTAATTGCTTGGAGCGACACTGTGAGCTGTGGATTTCGTGTGGAGTACTTTTACATCTGTTCGCGCGGTTTTTTGTTTTGTGCAAATGCAAGGAATACCATGGACAGATAGAAAAACCAATGAACAAGTCCTTCAAGAAACAAATGACGATCGTAACCTGATTAGAGTCATTAGACGTGGAGAGTCAAATATTTTTTGGACATGTTATGAGAAGAAATGACTTGGAGAACTTGGTGACAACTGGCAAGATCGAAGGGAAGAGACCAAGGGGAAGACCGAGAAGTAAATACCTGGATGGGTTGGCCACGTGGCATGGTCGAGACAGAAAGACGGAGCTGATCCACGACTCTGCTGATCGAGTGAGAAGGCAAAACATGACCGCCCACACTTATCGGCATGGCACATGATGGATGGTAATGTGTGCGAAGCTACCATATTTTATAGTAACTGCCGCTTCTATCAACGATGAACTGTAATTTTCGTGGTGGAATGTTGTGTTGCCATTCTGGCAGCGGCCTTATGCATGTACTTACCTGTTCGTGTGGCTGGGTTGTCGGTACAGCTGTCTGTTCTACTCTTCGCATTGGATAGTGAGGGGCATTTTGTGTGATATTCACTGGCACAGTAACGGAGCATTATATGGGTGACCCTTTGCATTGAAGTTGTAACCACGATTAACTAACTGTGACTCTGTGTTTTATTTCAGCTTAAGTATTATTCATTTATTCTCTTCATATAATATATAACTTTTCAGTATGCACCTGGTGAGATGCAGAGAAATATACCAGGCAATAAATCATGCAACATGTGGCTTTTATGTTTCAAATATTATCATAATTTCAAAAGTTAATATTGTAAAAATTCCGAAAGACGAAATTGTCAAATTTCTAAAAGACATAATAGACAACATTCCAAAAGACAATACTGTCAACATTTCAAGAGATGAAATTGTCAAAAATTCAAGAGATGAAATTGTCAAAATTGCAAAAGATTTAATTATCAAAATTTAAATAGACAATATGTCCAAGGAGACTGTCGTATATGCGGTCAGGATGAATCAACAGACGAGGTCTTTTTCTGTGAATTCTGGGACTGTCAGTATCCAACAGTGCACACTGAAATAGATGCAGTTTGTTCATTCATCATGTGCCATGCTGATAAGCGTAGGCTTTCACGATTCGTCCATCTCACTCGATCATCACTGCCGTGGATCAGCTCAATGTTCTTGTCTCGACCATACGACGCGGCCAAGAAATCCACTTATTTACTTCCCTGCCTTCCCCTTGTTCTCTTCCCCTTGATCTCGCCAGTTGTCACCAAGTTCTCCAATTAATTTCTTCTCATAACGTGATCCAAAAAAAATTGTGACTGTCTACGTCTAATTTCTCTTATCAGCTTACGGTTTTCATTTGTTTCTTGTAGGTTTTGGTCATTGGTTTTTCTGTATGTCCATGGTTTTCTTTGCATTCTCAAGAACCAAATTTCCACAGCCATCAGATGTTTTTCAGCTCTATCTGCTTATTGTCCACACTTCACATCCATACAAACGTACGGGTTCTTTGTAGCACCTCAACACCTTTTTCTCGTTGCAATTGACATATTTTTATTGGCCACTATGATTTTCATCTTGTAAAAGGTTACCTTCGCTATTGTGATTCTTGTTCTAATCTCTTCAAATCATATGCCATCAGATGTTCCATGATAATTGTACCGATTCACTTGTTTTAGAATATTCCCATCTACTTGTTTGTTACATTGTGTTATTTCCTTCTTTCTAGTGACGACCATAATCTGTGTTTTCTTACAATTTAATTCGAACCTAGTTGTTCACTGTGTGCAACATCCGCATCTACTAAATGTTGCAGATCCTGCTCATTGTCTGCAGTCAATATTTTATGGTTGCTCATACCATATCTACAAAGATTATGAGTTATGGTCAAGGATTACTCAGATGGGCACCATATTGGGTAGCATTGTCACCAGACACTCGCCTCCCTTCCTGGTGGTTAAGTGTTCGATCAGCTTCGGGTGGATTTGAACTTTCATAATTGACCTGGGCCCTCAGGTTGACCCACCTTGCAATGGATACAAAAACGTCTTTTGCCAGATGGGAAACATACTGACCAATAAGAAGATGTCAACTGCAACAGATAAAGAGTGTTGAGGTGGTCCATAGAACCTGTACTTTTGTATGGATGTGAAACGTGGACAATGAGCTGACAAACATCGAATGGCAGTGGAAATGTTAATTCTGAGAAAAAATGCAAAGAATACCATGGACAAGGCTCCGTGGCGATTTGACAGCAGACCTCCTTACGTTGTTTTTTTTAATGAAACCGCATGGGTGCCGGTCTTTCAGAAAGCAATGGCAAACTACGTGCCCAGAAATCACTAATAGCTAAAATATGCTGGGCTTTACTGTTAGTTCCTGTAAAGGATATTCAACCATGGACTGGCAGAGAAACCAATGATCACGTCCTACAAGAAGCAAATGAAAACCGTACACTGATTAGAGAAATTAGACGCAGACAGTGACAGTTTATTTTCCTGGACACTTTATGAGAAGAAATACATTCGAGAACTTGATGACAACTGGCAAGATTAAGGGGAAAAGAACAATGGGGAGATGAGTAAATATCTAGATAACATGGCCACGTGGCATGGCGGAAACAAATACACGGAGCTAATCCACGACTCTGGTGATCGTGTGAGATGTCGAAAGATGACCACCGACGCTTATCGTCATGGCACGTGATGATGATGAAAAAACGTGTGGGAAGTAATGGCAGCCGGTCTGATCGTGATCGATTAACCACCGAATGCCGACTGGTTTGTAAAAATTTGGGAACCCAGAAGCCCAATTATTAGGGTCCTTTTAATAGGGTCCTTTCCTTGCCCAAAGAAGAAGAGATGATATTCTACTACCCAGAGAATCTCATATCGTCATGTTCCTTTTGTACCTTGCGGTGTCGATGTGAAGTATAAACAGCGGGAGAGTGCCCGTGTATGAGCTTCATGTATCGAGATGCCCTTGGACTCTGCTGTTCCCTCTGTCCATCGTTTACGTGGCTGGCCTCTTCTTCTGCTTCCATTTGGTCTGTACATCATTGCTTGTTGTGGTATACTGTTAGTTGGTAATCTAGTTACATGGCCAAACCATTTAACCAGAGATGAGATTTAAATCATAATCGAAGACACTGTCTAATTTCCATTCAGTGTCTTTTTCTGGTGCATGTGCTAGATACAAGATATAATGTAGGTACTGTTACATAACGATGTGTATTTGAAGGCATGTGATGTCCGTGTTATAATCACCTCACGTTGAAGCAGTAGGTTGTTGTTGTTTGAGATGAGATGTCTGTGATTTCTTTTCGAGATACCCATATGTCTCTTCCTTCAGTTCAACTTTTGTCTGAAGAGATTATCTGGGTTTCATGTCAAATCAAAAGAAACAAATTCGTATACAAGTGAAAACTAACCAATACCAATGCAACTATTTCTGTAGTTATTTCATCTAATTCTGTGTATTAAGCAGATGATTCTAGTATGACTAAGGAGATTGTCCGGGTTACAAATTAGCATATGCATGTGTTGCCAACTGTGTCCAAATCGTTTGTCCGGGGTTTCGACAAGGCGAATCTCATTAGATGGCTCAGGGAGAATGTTCGCATTTGTGAAAGAGCACATGATAAAAGACAGTTCCGGATTTTTAAAGAGATTATCCGGATTCTATCCACAAAATACAAAAACTAGGATATTCATGGTTCTGTTAATGGATATTTCATGGATGATTTCTTTCAAGGCACGTGATATTAGAAACCTCCTTCTTGATTCCTCTATACACATTCATCTGATGGACCCGGTCGATTAGCGTGTCCAAGGGATCTCTGGGCATTGTGAGCACCAAACTGGAGATGAGATCCTGTAGAAGATCACATGGAGATGGTCACAATTGCATTCTGAACCACACAATAGCAATCAATATACAGAGCAGGTGGCAGTTTTATTACTGCAGTAACATTAAATTAGTCCTTTACATAATGTCGCAGTCAACCTCAGCATTTTGGCTGTTTGTGATGTCTTGGCAACTTTACGTTCATTAGTTCGCCATTGCCTTCTGAACGACCTAATCTCATACCATTTTATGAAAACCAATGCATGGTGGTCTGCTTCCAAATCACCCGCAGCAGTGTTTTGAACGCGGTATGCGGGATTACGAATTGCGTCCGAGACTCCTTCGCCACAGAGCCGTCAACAAGTAAGTCAACAAAAGCAAAATGGAAAGTGAAACTGGTTCAGTGTAACATGAACACAATCACAGTAACAGACTGGATGTTGCGGTTAGAATACCTTCGTCAGTACACACGAAAGAAAAATAAACTCATACAACTTCATTTACAATACAGAAACGTAACTCAGATGAGTTCTTGAGACGTATAAATCCTTACGAATAACAATCAAATTATGTGTGATTTGATCCGTTAGTCTGCTGACAAGAGTGACGTAGTGGCTAAAGTAAGATAAGGCGCTGTATGTGTGTGAGGTGGGAGTGAGGGGAGGTCAATCTCTATAAGGAAGTCAAAAGTCAAAACGTTAGATTTACATAGAACAAAAAAAAAATGGAATGTACACAAATGGAGAAGTAGAAATGACAGACATATATGAGTTAAACGAACCTGATGCCCCGGGAAGGTTAACCCGGTCAACAAATGCCCGCAGAAGTCGGATGTGTCGGCCTAACGGCGCAAGAACGCAGCTCTGCTGTAAACAGGCACAACGCAATCACATCCGGAAAAAAAACTCCGGATGAACGAAGAAGAAGAAGAAGAAACGAACCTGATTTAACACAAAAACAAAAACAAAACAACAACAACAATCTTTTTTTTCTTCATGAAACTGTGTTGATTATTGCGATAGTACGAAGAAAGAGACCCCACCTTGGCAAGGAGAATATTAACAAAGTGCATAAACTCTGTAGCATGGCCAAGGATCTAAAAGTGGTTACTATGTCCAAGTGTGTCCTAACAACTTTAAATTATGGTCTAATGCAGAGAGGTTTGACAAGCCAAACTGTGCTCTGACTGCCTTCATTCCTTCTGCCATGCATACAGTTCTTACTAACCCAACTGTGTCCTGCAGCTTCATCTAGCAGGTCATTTGCAGAACTCCACTTTCATCGCGATGCTCCGAGAAGTCTCTCGATCTTTGGCCTGTTCTTCTCTCTCATGCCCAAAGTGTCTGCCTATATCCCGTGTCCATCTTCGTGCTGCTCGACCCTGCGTCATACACCCCCATGCCCAAGTTGTCTGCAATGTCCTCTGTCCATCTTCTTGCTGATCGACCCTGCCTCATGCACCCCCATGTCTAAAGTATCTACGATGTCCTGTGTCCATCTTAGTTCCAGTGGACCCCTGCCTCATGCACTCTCATGCCCAAGACATCTGCAAAGTCATGTGTCCATCTTAGTGTCAGTCGACCCCCACCTCATTCACCCCCATACTCAAGACATCTGCAAAGTCCTGTGTCCATCTTAGTGTCAGTCGACCCCAGCCTCATTCACCCCTATGCCCAAGACATCTGCAAAGTCCTGTGTCCATATTCTCACTGGTCAACCACCGCCATCTCCCAGGAACTACATCTTTCATCATGGTTCTCTCCTACAACGTATTGTAGTTTCCGAGACATACTATTTATCAGCCAGTTTTATTCTACGGTCAAGGCTTATAGAATTATTCAGTATCTTTCTTATTCGTGTCCACGATATTGTAAGGGGTTTTGTGCAACATTTGAGTTCAAAAGCCCACATGTTCTCCATTAGTGATTGCGAAATGGTCCGTGTCTCACATCCGGATATTGTTGCCACACGGAAGCTGCATGTTCTCAATTGTAATTTATCTGTCTTGCCGGTGTTATGCCACGGGTCCTTAATACTGTTTAATCCCCGCATGACCATGGCTAGTTACGTCTACCTTTTAATTCAATACTGCCAATTGTTGTTGATTATGTACACAAGATATTCCCAGTTTTGACGTTTTCCATTTCTTAGGTGGTAATTGTGATATTTGTATTATTTTTGTTTTGATGGAGAAAACATGATTGTGACATTCACTGTGTCTCTCACGGACATGGTCAGCTCTTCTAATCTTTATCATTGTTTGATAGGAGAACTGTGCCATTTGTATATCTACAATATGGACCTGGAAATTGGGGAGTGGTAATTTAAGGTCTGTCTCTATTCCGTTTCTCCTGTCGGTTCCAGACAAATGACCTTCTATTTAAAATATTATCAGGTTTTTTTTCTATGTGTGTCCTCTCCACCGCCAGCGCCTTTTCCTCATCTCTTGATTCGCTGGAGCCTGTCATCTTCTTCCAGTAAGCCTCACATTGGTGGTTCAGACTTACCATTGTAGTCATGTTCTGCGCCTGACTCAGTTTTCAGATGCAGTGCCGAACAAACAATAGATTTCGACTAAACAAACATGTATGGCGGAAAATAGGAAGTAGGGGTGTGCCAGTTATGACCTAAAAGTTGTTAATATGGTAGCAGACATGTGGTATTATACAGGGTGTATTTTTAATGACTGTGGGGTTTTTGAAAATATTACAGTTCCAAGTTTTGTATTTACCTTTTATTTTGCATGAGTTCACACTGGATAAATACAACACTTGGTACAGTAATATTTTCAAAAACCCCACAGTCATTACACATACATTATAAATATCAAATTAAAGGAGGTTGCAAAGTGAAAACTACTTTATATATAAGCCCATGGCAGATACGGGAAGTCGCTTTAGACGATTAGTCATCCCATGACATTTAATCTTATTAGTAATTATTTTAGTTGTTGTGTGTGTTTCTGCATACCGCAGTACTGGTTTAACGTTCGAGTTTAATATTCTAAATGTAAAGTTAAGCTGAATATTTCTTTTTTTTTGTTTTGACTTGCAAACATTTCAGCCTTTTGTATTCTTATTTTAATATATATGCCTCCCTTCCCTCTTTCTCCTTTCCTACCATCTTTGCCTTTATTGCTACCTAAATAGAAGTGAGGTCATACCATCTGGACTTAGACATTCATCATCATGTGTCATGCTGATAAGCGTGAGCCTTCATGTTTCACCATCTTAAACGATCACCAGAGTTCTGGATCAGCTCCGTGTTCTTGTCTCGTGGTCAAGTCTTCTAGCTATTTACTTCTCTGCCTTCCCCTTATGCTTTTCCTCTCCATCTTGCCAGTTTTCACCAAGTTCTCTAGTTTATTTCTTCTCAAACGTGACTAAGAAATTAGGCAACCCCAAGATGTTATAAATCCTTACCCTATCTCCACCCGCGATACAACTTTTGAAGTTTCAGAATTTCACATGTTCTGGGCCAAGATATAATTAGATTACTTGAAGAGTTCCCTTCCTGCTATTTTTCCTTACCAGACAATGCCTAGAAGATTGAAAAATGGCTGGTATTCATTTTTATGAAGCGGGTCGACGCCAGAACAATATTTTTTTTATAGATCTTTGTGCATCTGCTGGTGTTTGAACCGCTGTCACAATTGTGGCAGGCAGGCACACTAAACATTAAACTCTCGTGACTACTTCTTATTAAAGTTATCACTACACTCCAGTGGCTACTTCATATCAAAGTTATCACTACACTCCAGTGACTACTTCATATCAAAGTTATCACTACACTCCAGTGGCTACTTCATATCAAAGTTATCACTACACTCCAGTGGCTACTGTACATCAAAGTTATCATTACACTCCAGTGACTACTTCATATCAAAGTTATCACTACACTCCAGTGGCTACTGTACATCAAAGTTATCACTACACTCCAGTGACTACTTCATACGAAAGTTATCACTACACTCCAGTGGTTACTTCATATCAAAGTTATCACTACACTCCAGTGGCTACTTCATATCAAAATTATCACTACACTCCAGTGACTACTTCATATCAAAGTTATCAGTACACTCCAGTGGCTACTTCATGCCAAAGTTATCACTACACTCCAGTGGCTACTTCATATCAAAGTTATCACTACACTCCAGTGACTACTTCATATCAAAGTTATCACTACACTCCAGTGGCTACTTCATATCAAAGTTGTCAGTACACTCCAGTGGCTACTTCATATCAAAGTTATCAGTACACTCCAGTGGCTACTTCACATCAAAGTTATCACTACACTCCAGTGGCTTCATCATATCAAAGTTATCAGTACACTCCAGTGGCTACTTCATATCAAAGTTATCAGTACACTCCAGTGGCTACTTCATATCAAAGTTATCACTACACTCCAGTGGCTACTTCATATCAAAGTTATCACTACACTCCAGTGGCTACTTCATATCAAAGTTATCAGTACACTCCAGTGGCTACTTCATATCAAAGTTATCAGTACACTCCAGTGGCTACTTCATATCAAAGTTATCACTACACTTCAGTGGCTACTTCATATCAAAGTTATCACTACACTCCAGTGGCTACTTCATATCAAAGTTGTCAAAGCCAGACAACTCAGTCTGTCCACATAGCTCAGTTACACAGTAATATCTGATGAAAGATGCGACAAAGGGGTGAAAACAAGAATTGCTGTATCCAAATAATAGAATAAAACACGTGTAAATCAGTAGCGTAGGTAAACTCTATTCTGAAAGCGTAATCGCTCATGTACATATCATAAAGAGATCACAGACTACGTTTGGACAAATAACCATGTACACTCTATTCCGAAAACGTAATCGCCCATGTACAAATAGATCAAACACCCAGTATTTGGACAGATAGCTATGAACACTCTATTCCGAAAACGTAATCGCCCATGTACCGATCACAAAGAGATGCAATTCTCTGCGTTTTAGACAGAACATCCTGCACTCTCTTTCCGGAAAAGTTAGTCGTTGATGTACCTACCCCAAAGAGCTCAAAGACTCTATGTCTGGCCAGATATTCCTGCACACTCTCCTGTGGCTCAGCCAGCATTGTCCGTCGAGGAGCTTTGGTTGCAACTGCTTGTAGTCTTGTCGGCTTGTGCACAGCCATGGAAGGTGATGGCAACTCCACACCGATAGTTTTGTCTAAGTCTTGCTGAGCTAGTTGGTCTGTAAATTCTTTGATTTTCAAGTCATGTTCGAAAAGTGCTTTGAGCTCGCTAGATCCAGAGCTGCCTAGTCTCTGTAAAAAATTGCTTAAATTTAACATTATACATGCTTCTAACATTGCTTTAACATGAGACATGATACTCGAAATTAATTGAATCTAACACAAGACATGCAGCTAGAAATTTCTTGAATTTAACATTATACATGCTACTAGATTAGTAGAAAGTTCCCAAATGCGTTAACAGTCGTAAAAATAGTCCCCAATGCAGACTGTTACAGTGATCACAGATTAATAACGGGCACATTGAGGGTAATGTTAAAGAAAGTCAAGTATACAATCATCATCATCAAGTGCCGTGTCGACTGGTGTAGGCATTCATGAATCTCCACAGATCTGTGTCTTTGGTTTTCTGGATCAACTCTGCCGTTGATATTCCTCCATGCCACCGTCGCAATCCATCCAGCATCATTTCTCGTGGTCTGCTCTGCCTATCTTCCTCTCGATCTTTCCAGTTGTCACGATGATTTGTACAAATTGAAAACTGACAAAGAAATACAAGATAATTTTAACATAGAAATAAAGAACAAATTTGATATATTGTCTCAGCTAGAGATCCTATTTCAAGATGTGGATGATCAATGGGAAATGTTGAAGAATTCAATCAGGTGTGCTGCAGAAAAAACTATTCCAAAATTAAAGAAAGTGGGTCGTAAGACATGGATGACTGAAGAAATTTTACAACTAATGGAAACAAGAAGACAGAACAAAAATAATCCTGCCAAATATGAAGACATTCACAGAACAGTCAGAATATTATGTAAGGAAGCAAAAGAAGCATGGCTAGAGAAAAACTGCATAGAAATTGAAAATCAACACAACAGTAAAAATACCAAACTAATGCACAAAATAATTCAGGAGATTACTAATCAAAGAACACATATATCAGCAGGCTGCCTAAAGACAAAAGATGGAAAAATCATAAGATGGAAAAAGATCAGATTTTACATGTATGGTCAGATTATGTGAAAAACCTTTATGATGATAACAGAGAAGGACAGCATAATATTCAAAATAATAATGAAGGACCATCGATTGTTAAGATGGAGGTTCAGAATGCTCTTAACCATATGAAATTTGGCAAGACCCCCGGTTCTGACAACATCGCAACAGAAATGATTAATGCTTTAGAAGAATATGGAATAGATAAAGTTACCAGACTGCTGAATACAATATATGATACTGGAAATATACCTCATGAATTATGTAACTCTACATTTATTGCAATTCCAAAGAAATCAGGAGCCTTGAAATGTGATCAACATCGAACAATTAGTATAATGAGTCACATCACGACGATTTTGCTAAGAATTATCATGCAAAGAGTTAGGAAGAAAATACAACCTGAAATAGGAGAAGAACAATGTGGGTTTGTAGACGGCAAGGGTACAGTAAATGCTGTGTATATACTGAGAACAGTAATTGAACGTTCTATAGAAGTAAACAAAGATCTACACCTTTGCTTTATTGACTACACAAAGGCTTTCGATAAAGTGAGACATGTCGACATGATAAGGATGCTTGAAGATCTACAAACTGATGGAAAAGACCTTAGACTTGTAAAAAAAACATATATTGGAAACAACAAGCTGCCATAAGAATTGATAATGAAGTAGGTCTATTAAGAGAGGTTTGAGACAGGGATGTGTAATGTCTCCAGATCTTTTTTCACTGCACAGTGAAGATATTTTCAGAAATATAGAAGATATGGAAGGAATCAACATTGAGGGACGATACATCAATAACATTAGATTTGCAGGTGATATAGTCTTGATTGCGGACAATGAACAGGACCTGCAAAATTTAGTAGATGCGGTTGTTGCACACAGTGAACAACTAAGGTTAGAATAGAATTGTAAGAAAACACAGATTATGGTCGTCACTGGGAAGAAGGAAATACCACAATGTGATATACAAATAAATGGGCATATTCTTAAACAAGTGAATCAGTACAGTTATCTCGGAACATTCATAACATCTGATGGGAGATGCCTTGAAGAGATTATAACAAGAATCGCCATGGCGAAGGTGGCCCTTTGCAACATGAAAAACATACTGACCAATAAAAAGATTTCAATTGAAACGAGAAAAAGAGTGTTGAAGTGCTACATAGAACTTGTACTTTTGTATGGATGTGAAGCGTGGACAATGAGCAGACAAGCTGAAAAACATCTGATGTATGTGGAAATGTGGTCTCTGAGGAAAATGCAAAGAATACTATGGACAGACAGAAAAACCAATGAACAAGTCCTTCAAGAAACAAATGAAGATCGTAAACTGATTAGAGACATTAGACGTAGACAGTCAAAATGTGTTAGGCATGAGATGAGAATAAATGAATTGCAAGACGTGGTGACAACTGGCAAGTTCGAAGGGAAGAGATCAAGGGGAAGACCGAGAAGTAAATACCTGGATGGCTTGGCCACGTGGCATGGTTGAGACAGAAACACGGAGCTGATTCACGACTCTGGTGATCGAGTGAAATTGCAAAACATGACCGCCCACGCTTATCGGCATGGCACATGATGGATGGGTGCTACTAGGAATTACTTGAATTTAACATTGGACATGTTACTAGAAATTGCTTGAATTTAACATTAGACATGCTGCTAAAAATTACTGGAATTTAACATTAGACATGCTACAACAAATTACTTCAACACATTGGTAAAATTTATTTCAATCTAAACAACATCACTCAAGCTATCTAGCTGATCCACCCTGTAAATATCGCATTGGCATTTCCCAAAGAGACCCCTCCCCCCCCCCCCCCCCCGCCCCCCCCCCCCCCCCAAAAAAAAAATATCGCTGTAACGTTCCCAAGCAACTAGCTCACGTTATATTTCTCTCAACACTTTAAAGTTTTACTCAGATAAGCACATCACTCCATTTATCTTAAACAATGGCCACATTTAGGATGAGCACTCTCCGCCCAGTAAGAATTATAATATTCAACATTATTTCGTCTATCTATCACTTCTCAATCCATCTTTCAGATGCATGTTATGTGTGGATTGGGTTGGGTATGTATATGTATTATATGTATGTACGGACAGAAAGACTTTGCAGTCAATCTTTGAATACCGTGGCGATAACATATGCTCTACATTCGAGCAGTTTCAGTCACTATGTGTCTGAAGTATTTCAGCCAGAATATGATACCCGCTACGTAATCTTTCCACAAAATTATTTCTCTATTCCTGTTGCTGTTTCCTGTCTAGACACCCCCCCCTCCCCCACCACCTACACACACCATATAAACAATATCTGTCTACTTTCCACATGTTCTATTGACACATCGCAAACATGTCATGTTCTATTGACACATCGCAAACATGTCATGTTTTATTGTCACATCCTAAACATGTCATGTTCTATTGACACATCCCACACATGTCATGTTCTCTTGACACATCCCACACATGTCATGTTCTATTGAAACATCGCAAACATGTCATGTTTTATTGTCACATCCTAAACATGTCATGTTCTATTGACACATCCGACACATGTCATGTTCTATTAACACATCCCACACATGTCATGTTCTATTGACACATCCCACACATGTCATGTTCTACTGAAACATCCCACACATGTCATGTTCTATTGACACATCCCAAACATGTCATGTTCTATTGACACATCCCAAACATGTCATGTTCTATTGACACATCCCACACATGTCATGTTCTACTGAAACATCCCACACATGTCATGTTCTATTGACACATCCCAAACATGTCATGTTCTATTGACACATCCCAAACATGTCATGTTCTACTGAAACAGCCCACACATGTCATGTTCTATTGACACATCCCAAACATGTCATGTTCTATTGACACATCGCAAACATGTCATGTTCTATTGACACATCCCACACATGTCATGTTCTATTGACACATCGCAAACATGTCATGTTCTATTGACACATCCCAAACATGTCATGTTCTATTGACACATCCCAGACATGTCATGTTCTATTGAAACATCCCACACATGTCATGTTCTATTGACACATCCCAAACATGTCATGTTCTATTGACACATCCCAAACATGTCATATTCTACTGAAACATCCCACACATGTCATGTTCTATTGACTCATCCCACACATGTCATGTTCTATTGACACATCCCAAACATGTCATATTCTACTGAAACATCCCACACATGTCATGTTCTATTGACACATCCCAAACATGTCATGTTCTATTGACACATCCCAGACATGTCATGTTCTATTGACTCATCCCACACATGTTATGTTCTATTGACACATCCCAAACATGTCATGTTCTATTGACACATCCCAAACATGTCATGTTCTATTGACTCATCCCACACATGTCATGTTCTATTGACATCCCACACATGTCATGTTCTATTGACACATCCCAGACATGTCATGTTCTATTGACACATCCCAAACATGTCATGTTCTACTGACACATCCCAAACATGTCATGTTCTACTGACACATCCCAAACATGTCATGTTCTATTGACACATCCCACACATGTCATGTTCTATTGACACATCCCACACATGTCATGTTCTATTGACACATCCCAAACATGTCATGTTCTAATGACACATCCCAAACATTTCATGTTCTATTGACGCATCCCAAACATGTCATGTTCTACTGAAACATCCCAAACATGTCATGTTCTATTGACACATCCCACACATGTCATGTTCTATTGACTCATCCCACACATGTTTTGTTCTATTGACTCATCCCACACATGTCATGTTCTATTGACTCATCCCACACATGTCATGTTCTATTGACACATCCCACACATGTCATGTTCTATTGACACATCCCAAACATGTCATGTTCTACTGAAACATCCGAAACATGTCATGTTCTATTGACACATCCAAAACATGTCATGATCTATTGACACATCCCACACATGTCATGATCTATTGACACATCCCACACATGTCATGTTCTATTGACTCATCCTACACATGTCATGTTCTATTGACACATCCCACACATGTCATGTTCTATTGACACATCCCAAGCATGTCATGTTCTATTGACTTATCCCACACATGTTATGTTCTACTGAAACATCCCACATATGTCATGTTCTATTGACACATCCCAAACATGTCATGTTCTACTGAAACATCCCACACATGTCATGTTCTATTGACACATCCCACACATGTCATGATCTATTGACACATCCCACACATGTCATGTTCTATTGACACATCCCAAACATGTCATGTTCTATTGACACATCCCAAACATGTCATGTTCTACTGACACATGCCAAACATGTCATGTTCTACTGACACATCCCACACATGTCATGTTCTATTGACACATCCAACACATGTCATGTTCTATTGACACATCCCACACATGTCATGTTCTATTGACACATCCCACACATGTCATGTTCTATTGACACATCCCAAACATGTCATGTTCTACTGACACATCCCAAACATGTCATGTTCTATTGACGCATCCCAAACATGTCATGTTCTACTGAAACATCCCAAACATGTCATGTTCTATTGACACATCCCACACATGTCATGTTCTATTGACTCATCCCACACATGTTATGTTCTATTGACTCATCCCAGACATGTCATGTTCTATTGACTCATCCCACACATGTCATGTTCTATTGACACATCCCAAACATGTCATGTTCTACTGAAACATCCCAAACATGTCATGTTCTACTGAAACATCCCAAACATGTCATGTTCTATTGACACATCCCAAACATGTCCTGTTCCATTGACACATCCCACACATGTCATGTTCTATAGACTCATCCTACACATGTCATGTTCTATTGACACATCCCACACATGTCATGTTCTATTGACACATCCCAAGCATGTCATGTTCTATTGACTCATCCCACACATGTGATGTTCTACTGAAACATCCCACACATGTCATGTTCTATTGACACATCCCAAACATGTCATGTTCTACTGAAACATCCCACACATGTCATGTTCTATTGACACATCTCACACATGTCATGAATCTATTGACACCATTCCACACATGTCATGTTCTATTGACACATCCCAAACATGTACGTTCTACTGACACATCCCCACACATGTCATGTTCTACTGACACATTCCACACATGTCATGTTCTACTGACACATCCCACACATGTCATGTTCTACTGACACATCCCACACATGTAATGTTCTATGACACATCCCACACATGTCATTTTCTATTGACACATCCCACACATGTCATGTTTCTATTGACACATCCCACACATGTCAGTTCTACTGACACATCCCACACATTTCATGTTCTACTGACTCATCCCACACATGTCATGTTCTACTGAAACATCCCAAACATGTCATGTTCTACTGACACATCCCACACATGTCATGTTCTACTGACAATCCACACATGTAATGTTCTATTGACACATCCCACACATGTCATGTTTTATTGTCACATCCTAACATGTCATGTTCTATTGACACATCCGACACATGTCATGTTCTATTACCACATCCCACACATGTCATGTTCTATTGACACATCCCACACATGTCATGTTCTACTGAAACATCCCACACATGTCATGTTCTATTGACACATCCCAAACATGTCATGTTCTATTGACACATCCCAAACATGTAATGTTCTATTGACACATCCCACACATGTCATGTTCTACTGAACATCCACACATGTCATGTCTATTGACACATCCCAAACATGTCATGTTCTATTGACACATCCCAAACATGTCATGTTCTACTGAAACAGCCCACACATGTCCGTTCTATTGACACATCCCAAACATGTCATGTTCTATTGACACATCGCAAACATGTCATGTTCTATTGACACATCCCACACATGTCATGTTCTATTGACACATCGCAAACATGTCATGTTCTATTGAACACATCCCAAACATGTCCTGTTCTATTGACACATCCCAGACATGTCATGTTCTATTGAAACATCCCACACATGTCATGTTCTATTGACACATCCCAAACTATGTCATGTTCTATTGACACATCCCAAACATGTCCTATTCTACTGAAACATCCACACATGTCATGTTCGATTGACTCATCCCCCACAGGTCATGTTCTATTGACACATCCCAACACATGTCATATCTACTGAAACAATCCCACACATGTCATGTTCTATTGACACATCCCAAACATGTCATGTTCTATGACACATCCCAGACATGTCATGTTCTATTGACTCATCCCACACATGTTATGTTCTATTGACACATCCCAAACATGTCATGTTCTATTGACACATCCCAAACATGTCATGTTCTATTGACTCATCCCACACATGTCATGTTCTATTGACATCCCACACATGTCATGTTCTATTGACACAATCCCAGACATGTCATGTTCTATTGACACATTCCAAACATGTCATGTTCTACTGACAAATCCCAAACATGTCATGTTCTACTGACACATCCCAAACATGTCATGTTCTATTGACACATTCCACACATGTCATGTTCTATTGACACATCCCACACATGTCATGTTCTATTGACACCATCCCAAACATGTCATGTTCTAATGACACATCACAAACATTTCATGTTCTATTGACGCATCCAAACATGTCATGTTCTACTGAAACATCCCAAACATGTCATGTTCTATTGACACATCCCACACATGTCATGTTTCTATTGACTCATCCCAAACATGTTTTGTTCTATTGACTCATCCCACACATGTCATGTTCTATTGACTCATCCCACACATGTCATGTTCTATTGACACATCCCACACATGTCATGTTCTATTGACACATCCCAAACATGTCATGTTCTACTGAAACATCCCAAACATGTCATGTTCTATTGACACATCCAAAACATGTCATGATCTATTGACACATCCCACACATGTCATGATCTATTGACACATCCCACACATGTCATGTTCTATTGACTCATCCTACACATGTCATGTTCTATTGACACATCCCACACATGTCATGTTCTATTGACACATCCCAAGCATGTCATGTTCTATTGACTTATCCACACATGTTATGTTCTACTGAAACATCCCACATATGTCATGTTCTATTGACACATCCCAAACATGTCATGTTCTACTGAAACATCCCACACATGTCATGTTCTATTGACACATCCCACACATGTCATGATCTATTGACACATCCCACACATGTCATGTTCTATTGACACATCCCAAACATGTCATGTTCTATTGACACATCCCAACATGTCATGTTCTACTGACACATGCAAACATGTCATGTTCTACTGACACATCCCACACATGTCATGTTCTATTGACACATCCAACACATGTCATGTTCTATTGACACATCCCACACATGTCATGTTCTATTGACCATCCCACACATGTCATGTTCTATTGACACATCCCAAACATGTCATGTTCTACTGACACATCCCAAACATGTCATGTTCTATTGACGCATCCCAAACATGTCATGTTCTACTGAAACATCCCAAACATGTCATGTTCTATTGACACATCCCACACATGTCATGTTCTATTGACTCATCCCACACATGTTATGTTCTATTGACTCATCCCAGACATGTCATGTTCTATTGACTCATCCCACACATGTCATGTTCTATTGACACATCCCAAACATGTCATGTTCTACTGAAACATCCCAAACATGTCATGTTCTACTGAAACATCCCAAACATGGCATGTTCTATTGACACATCCCAAACATGTCCTGTTCCATTGACACATCCCACACATGTCATGTTCTATAGACTCATCCTACACATGTCATGTTCTATTGACACATCCCACACATGTCATGTTCTATTGACACATCCCAAGCATGTCATGTTCTATTGACTCATCCCACACATGTGATGTTCTACTGAAACATCCCACACATGTCATGTTCTATTGACACATCCCAAACATGTCATGTTCTACTGAAACATCCCACACATGTCATGTTCTATTGACACATCTCACACATGTCATGATCTATTGACACATTCCACACATGTCATGTTCTATTGACACATCCCAAACATGTCATGTTCTACTGACACATCCCACACATGTCATGTTCTACTGACACATTCCACACATGTCATGTTCTACTGACACATCCCACACATGTCATGTTCTACTGACACATCCCACACATGTAATGTTCTATTGACACATCCCACACATGTCATGTTCTATTGACACATCCCACACATGTCATGTTCTATTGACACATCCCACACATGTCATGTTCTACTGACACATCCCACACATTTCATGTTCTACTGACTCATCCCACACATGTCATGTTCTACTGAAACATCCCAAACATGTCATGTTCTACTGACACATCCCACACATGTCATGTTCTACTGACACATCCCACACATGTCATGTTCTACTGAAACATCCCACACATGTCATGTTCTATTGACACATCCCACACATGTAATGTTCTACTGACACATCCCCCACATGTCATGTTCTATTGACACATCCCACACATGTCATGTTCTATTGACACATTCCACACATGTCATGTTTTACTGACACACCCCACACATGTCATGTTCTATTGACACATCCCAAACATGTCATGTTCTACTGACACATCCCAAACATGTCATCTTTTACCAATGAAAGTAAACCACAACGCTTACAATTTGTGATCTGCTATCGCTTCCTCTCCCTCCCGACTGCCCTTCGGAAAGTTGATTGGTGTCTTTACGTTGACATCTCCGGATTCTCTGGAAGTAATACGACTACAACTTTAGATACGCTTCTACAAAAAAATCTTATTGGGTAGCGTCTTGTAACTCGTTGTAACACGCTGGCTGTTGCAGATGAATACGTATGGGAATGTCCCAAGTGATGTGATATCGGCTTTTGGCTCAATTCAACTCCGCTCTTTGTAATTCATTCTAACCCACTCGTCGGAATAAGTCCAAAAGCAAACAATTGCTCCGACTTCATTCTAGAAACAGCTTATCACTTGACCCCGGTTTTACTCGTATTAAATCTTATATATAAAACAGAATGTATGTATATATGTATGTATGTATGTATGTATGTATGTATGTATGTATGTATGTATGTATGTATGTATGTATGTATGTATGTATGTATGTCCTTTATTTGTTCGCGAACGGTCCATCCGATTGAGATGAAATTTTCTACACGCCTTCCTTTCATTCCAGAGCTGCCAACTGTGATATTTTTTTAGTGTGAAATCGCCTGCTTACTCAGTATTATTTCATTTTACATTTTTCATTATAATTTCATATATCTCAGGGCACCTAACTCTGTAAAAGTTATTTCAAGGGGCATAACTTTTCTGTATAACTTATAGTCATATTGTGGCATCGTTTTCAAAGATTTATAAACTCTGTGTCCATAGTTATGTACCGGCATATGAGTTATAATAAATAATGATGAAGGCATTTTCAAAGTTTTCATAAAAATAATGCACAATGCATAACATTGTAACTCATCTTTTTTTGCTTAAGAAGTTACTGTAGTCATGCAGGTGATTAGAAAGAGTTTTCATTAAAAATAATGGATGGTGTGTGGAAGGACATTCTTTTAAGTTACTTTTTTTGTTGTATGAATTTAATGAGAACTTATATGACTACTTATATGAATTAAATGAGATGCTCCCCACCAGGGACTGGGCGAAGCCGGACAGGGTCAGGCAGACAGATAGACAGACAGACAGACAGACAGACAGACAGATAGACAGTCGGGAACAGGAACTTATATGACTACTTATATAAATTAAATGAGATGCTTCACACCAGGAGCTCGGCAATGCCGGGCCGGGTCAGACAGACAGACAGACAGACAGACAGACAGACAGACAGATAGTCGGTAACGGGAACGGGAACTTATATGACTATTTATATGAATTAAATGAGATGCTCCCCACCAGGGACTGGGCGAAGCCGGGCAGGGTTAGGCAGACAGATAGACAGACAGATAGACAGACAGATAGTTAGTCGGGAACGGGAACTTATATGACTACTTATATGAATTAAATGAGATGCTCCACACCAGGAGCTGGGCAATGCCGGGCCGGGTCAGACAGACAGACAGACAGACAGACAGACAGACAGACAGACAGTCGGTAACGGGAACGAGAACTTATATGACTACTTATATGAATTAAATGAGATGCTCCCCACCAGGGTCTGGGCGAAGCCGGGCAAGGTCAGGCAGACAGATAGACAGACAGATAGACAGACAGACAGACAGACAGATAGACAGACAGACAGACAGACAGACAGACAGATAGACAGTCGGGAACAGGAACTTATATGACTACTTATATAAATTAAATGAGATGCTTCACACCAGGAGCTGGGCGATGCCGGGCCGGGTCAGACAGACAGACAGACAGACAGACAGACAGACAGACAGATAGTCGGTAACGGGAACGGGAACTTATATGACTACTTATATGAATTAAATGAGATGCTCCCCACCAGGGACTGGGCGAAGCCGGGCAGGGTCAGGCAGACAGATAGACAGACAGATAGACAGACAGATAGACAGACAGATAGTTAGTCGGGAACGGGAACTTATATGACTACTTATATGAATTAAATGAGATGCTCCACACCAGGAGCTGGGCAATGCCGGGCCGGGTCAGACAGACAGACAGACAGACAGACAGACAGACAGACAGACAGACAGACAGACAGACAGACAGACAGACAGACAGACAGACAGACAGTCGGTAACGGGAACGAGAACTTATATGACTACTTATATGAATTAAATGAGATGCTCCCCACCAGGGTGTGGGCGAAGCCGGGTAGGGTCAGCTAGTCTATATCTATAAAACAGAGTGTATGTATATATGTATGTATGTATGTCCTTTATACGTTCGCGAACGGTCCATTCGATTGAGATGAAATTTTTTACACGTCTTCCTCTCATTCCAGCGCTGCCAACTGTCATAGTTTTTTTTCCTCCTCCTCCTCCTCCTCCCTCCTCCCCCTCCCTAAATACGTACGTAAATATATGATGATGATGATGAAAGAATCCCCGAACCAAAACACTAGGAAAAGCGAAGAAAATGACGTGACTACACAGAATCGTCGCACGGCAATCATCATCATCATCAAGTGCCGTGCCGGCTGGCGTAGGCGTTCATGGCTCTCCATAGATCTCGGTCTTTGGTTTTCTAGATCAACTCTGCTGCTGATATTCTTCCACGCCAAGGCAATATCAATAACAATTCATCTTTTTATGTGTAAGGAAGTTATCTACAGTCATGTAGAAGGGAAGAACAATCAATGGAAGGACAGAAATCACAGAACCTAGACGAGTATGAATTCGGAATGGCGAACTCCCTCCTCCTCTCTTCTCCTCCTCCCTCTACCTCCTCCCTCTACCTCCTGCCTCCACCCTCCGCCTCCTCTCTCCTCCTCCTCCCTCCTTCTCCCACTTCCTCTCCCTTCTTCCTCCATCCTCCTCCCTCCTACTCCTTCCTCCTTCTCCCTCCACCTCCTCTCTTCTCCTTCTCCGTCTACCTCCTCCCTCTACCTCCTGCCTCCACCCTCTACCTCCTCTCTCCTCCTCCTCCTCCTCCTCCTCTTCCTCCTCCCTCTACCTCCTCCTCCTCCCTCTCCCTCCTCCTTCTCCCTCTTCCTCTCCCTTCCTCCTCCATCCTCCTCCCTCCTACTCCTTCCTCCTTCTCCCTCCGCCTCCTCCCTCCTCTTCTCTCCTCCTCCTCCCTCCTTTTCCTCCTGCCTCCTCCTCCCTCATCCTCCTCGCTCCTTCTCCCTCTTCCTCCTCCATCCTACTCCCTCCTCCTCCCTCCTCCTCCCTCCACCCTCCTCCTCCCTTCTCCTCCTCTTCCTCCTCCCTTTCTTTCCTCCTCCTCCTCCCTCTACATCCTCCTCGTCCCTTTACCTCCTTCCTCCACCCTCCTCCCTATCCTCCTCCTCCCTCCTCCTCCTCCCTCCTCCTCCTTTTCCACCTCCCTTTTCTTCCTCCCCTCGTCATTCTCCCTCCTCCTCCCTCCTCCTCCCTCTCCCTCCGCCTCCTTCCTCCTCCTCTCCCCTCCTCCTCCCTCCTTCCCCTCCTCCCTCCTTCCCATCCTCCCTCCTCCTCCTTTCTTCTCCCTCCTCCTCCTCCTCCTCTCCCCTCCTCCAATTCCTACCCTCTTCCTCTTCCCCTCCCCTCCCTCTTCCTCCTCTTCCTCCTCCTCCCTCTTCCTCCTCCTCCCTCCTCCTTCCTCTTCCTCCTCCTACCTCCTCCTCTCTCCTCCTCCATCCTCCCTTTTTCTCCCTCCTCCTCCTCCCTCTACCTAATCCCTCCTCCCCCTCCTCCTCATTCCTCTACATCCCTCTTCCTCCTCACCCCTCCTCCTCCTCCTACCCTCTTCCCCTCCCCCTCCTCCCTCTCCCTCCTCTTCCTATTCCTCCATCCTTTTCCTCCTCCTCCTACCTCCTCCCTCCTCCTTCCTTTTCCTCCCTTTTCCTCCCTCCTCCTCCTCCCTCCACCTCCTTCCTCCACATCCCTCCTCTTCCCTCTTCCTCCTCCTCCTCCCTCCTCATCATTCCTCCTCCTCTCTCCTCCTTCTTCCTCATCCCTCTACCTCTTCCTCCCTCCTCCTTCTCATCATTCCTCCTCCTCTCTCCTCCTTCTTCCTCATCCTTCTACCTCTTCCTCCCTCCTCCGTCTCCCTCCTCCTCCTCTCTCATTCTTCCTCTCCCTCCCTCCTCCTCCTCCTCCCCCTGCGTTCTACTCCTCCCTCCTCCTCCTCCCTCTTCCTCCCTCCTCCCTCTCCCTCCTCCATCCTCCTTCTCCCTCCTCCTTCTCCCTCCTCCTCTCTCCTCCTACTCCTCCTTCCTCCTCCTCCCTCTTCCTCCTCCCTCCTCCTTCTCCTTTCCCCCTCCTCCTCCTAATCCCTCCTCCTCCCTCCTATTCCTCCCTACTCCTCCTCCTCCCTTCTCCTCCTCTCTCCGCCTATCTCTTCCTCCTCCCTCTTCCTCCCTCTTCCTCCTACTTCTTGCCCCCTCCTCCTCCCTTTTCCTCCCTCCTCCTCCTCCCTCTACCTCCTCCTCCCTCCTTCTCCTTCCTCCACATCCCTCCTCCTCCTCCTCCCTCCTCATCATTCTTCCTCCTCCTCCTTCTCTCCCTCCTCCCTCCTCCTTCTACCTCTTCCTCCCTCCTCCTTCTCCCTCCTCCTCCTCCCCCTCCTCCTCTTGCGTTCTCCTCATCCCTCCTTCTCCTCCTTTTCCCCTCCCCCTCCTCCTCCTTCCTCCTCCTCCTTCTCCCTCCTCTTCCTCTCTACTCCTCCTCCCTCCTCCCTCTTCCTCCTCCTCCCTCCTCCTCCTTCTCCTCTTTCCCCTCCTCCTCCGAATCCCTCCTCCTCCCTCCTCCTCCCTCCTATTCTCCCTACTCCTCCTCCTCCCTTCTCCTCCTCTCTCCGCCTATCTCTTCCTCCCTCCTCCTCCCTCCACCACCCTCTTCCTCCTCCTTCCTCCTACTCCTCGTTTTTCTTCTTCTTCTGCTGCTGCTGCCGCTGTTCCATTTACCCAAGTTAATTGTTGGGGGAATATGTAAAGGTCTTTCAAGTGCTCTTTCTAATGCTTTTTGTAAGTTGGTCTTCGTTTATCTAAGGTTGTTCTAACTGCAACCAATAAATGATTGGGACAGACAGGCAGACAGACAGAGAGGGACGGACAGACAGACAGACAGACAGACAGACAGACAGACAGGAACGGGAACGGGAGCTTATATGACTACTTATATGAATTAAATGAGATGCTCCCCACCAGGGATGGGCGAAGCCGGGCCGGGTCTGCTAGTACATTTATAAAGAGAAGTGATAAGTTTGTTGACGGAATGTATCTGTTTTTCTGCGTGTCTGTTTGTGTGTCTGTCTGTGTTTTTCTGTCTGTGTGCCTGTATGTGTGTCTGTCTGTGTCTATCTGTCTGTGTGTCTGTCTGTGTGTCTGTCTGTGTGTCTGTCTGTGTGTCTGTCTGTGTGTGTGTCCGCCCGTCCACACGTCCATACGTCTGTTTGTCTGCCTGTGTGTCTATCCATCCGTCCGTCCGTCCACCTGTCCGCACGTCTGTCTGTCTGTCTGTCTGTCTGTCTGCGTGCATGCGTGCGTGTGTATGTGTGTGTCTGTGTCTGTGTCTGTCTCCATTGGAGTAACTGGTCTAATTATGATTTTGTTTACACAGATTTCACTACGATATCTCCAATAGTGCTCCAGTCTTCTCGTGTGTGTGTCTCCATTGGAGTAACTGGTCTAATTATGATTTTGTTTACACAGATTTCACTACGATATCTCCAATAGTGCTCCAGTCTTCTCGTGTGTGTGTCTCCATTGGAGTAACTGGTCTAATTATGATTTTGTTTACACAGATTTCACTACGATATCTCCAATAATGCTCCAGTCTTCTAGTGTGTGTGTCTCCATTAGAGTAACTGGTCTAATTATGATTTGGTTTACACAGATTTGACTACGGTATCTCCAATAGCGCTCCCGTCTTCTCGTGTAGATGATGGCACCTTGCCGTCCTGATAGGCGATAGTTTGGAAATATACCTCTCCTTAGGACACAACGTGGGCATGAATTTAGAGACGATATGTTGCCCATATAGCGTGATCCCTCTCTCAGCCTGCCTAGTTTACACTAATACGTCTGGAATAAGACCAGCTGCAGAAGCTACCGTATCAGCAAAGCAATGCTCTAACTGTCCCACCCCATTTGCCGACCAAGGTTTAGTGCCATCTACGCCATGTCACGACAGTTAGTCCTTAGGTTGCATTTCCTCACACTGGCGTAAAGCTTGTACCCTCTCAATTGCGCTCCTCCGCCCGAAGTCGTTGGCACAATGTGGGTTTTCGGGTTTGGGGAGCGCCGCTCAACATTCGTGGCTGCCAGAAAGCACGTACGTTGTTCAGTATAACTATACGGTAGCTCAGTCATATCTGACCAAGACCTGACTGTAGTTAACACAAGGATAATTTCAGTAATGAGCACGACCACCGCAGCATGAACGATGATTCATTTTTGTGTACACACCATAATCCCATGTGCTTTGTTGCTTGCTGCCGTCCGACTTATTGTTTGTTCGAAGAATCTTCTTCTTCTTCTTCTTCTTCTTCTTCTTCTTCTTCTTCTTCTTCTTCTTCTTCTTCTTCTTCTTCTCCTTCTCCTTCTCCTTCTTCCTCTTCTTCTTCTTCTTCTTCTTCTTCTTCTTCTTCTTCTTCTTCTTCTTCTTCTTCTTCTTCTTCTTCTTCTTCTTCTTCTTCTTCTTCTTCTTCTTCTTCTTCGTCGTCGTCTTCTTTCATTTGTTTAAAATAGGATGTCTATTTCTGCATTTTTGTCATTTGTACAATCATCATCATTATAATCGCCGTCAAGTGTCTTTGGGAGGATTAGTTGATATTCCAGCGCCCGATGGATTTTCATTGTGTAGTGTTATGCTGTGTGATCATACAATGTCTTTACTATCGTCAAAGCAAATTCTGCTCAGGCGTTCTCTTGCTCTCACATCAAATCTCTTTTATTTTTGATGTTGCGTCGGTGCGGTTAACTGTTGGCGTTGCATTCTAACGAGATTACCGAACCATTTGATTTTCTGCCTTTCAATATATCAACACAAAGTGTTGATCCAACTGTCTGAATGCATCATTTCTTACTCAGTCTCGGAAATTTGGATAGTTAAGTTGTAAGCTCTTATCGGACATCTCGTCCTGCAGGTGTTGATTTTGCATACGTGTTAGTTTGGTCGGCGTTCCAGTCCTTCCAGAAGTTTCCAGTTCTATTCCACAATTGAATAAAACATTACAGAAAGTTACTTAAATGTCGGGGCTGTGGCGAAGGAGTTAAGAACGCAATTCGTAATCCTGCATACCACGTTCGAAACACAGCTGTGGGCGATTTGGAAGCAGACCGCCTTGAGTTAGTTTCCCATACAAAGTTATGAGTGCCGGTCGTTCAGATAGCAATGACAAACTGCTGAACGTAAACATGCCACGAAATCACGAACAACCAAACAATACTGGGGTTAACTGCGACGTCCTGTAAAGGATATGCAACTAATTGTAATGTTTAAGAAGTTAATACTCACCTGCAGGATTGGTACTACCATATCGGTTTCCTTGGGTAGCCGTGTCGACCAGTGAGGAGCCAGGTCCGTGTTCAAATCCCAACCATAAAACTGCAATATGTCAGAAGATGTTATGTACAGTAAAGTAGGGCATTCCGTGTCATGCCATGAGATGTACTAGGTATTACAGTAAAGTAGGGCATTCCGTTTCATGCCATGAGATGTACTAGGTATTACAGTAAAGTAGGGCATTCCGTTTCATGCCATGAGATGTACTAGGTATTACAGTAAAGTAGGGCATTCCGTTTCATGCCATGAGATGTACTAGGTATTACAGTAAAGTAGGGCATTCCGTTTCATGCCATGAGATGTACTAGGTATTACAGTAAAGTAGGGCATTCCGTTTCATGCCATGAGATGTACTAGGTATTACAGTAAAGTAGGGCATTCCGTGTCATGCCATGAGATGTTACAACAGCTATAACATCCCCAAGTCTCCTACCATTTCACCCACACCCAGTTCTCCAGCCAAGGTATCACCAGCTACAACATCCCCAGGTCTCCCACACCCAAGGCTCCAGCCAAGGTATCACCCAGTAACATCCCAGGTCTCCCATACCCAAGGCTCCAGCCAAGGTATCACCCAGCTACATCCCAGGTCTCCCATACCCAGGGCTCCAGCCAAGGTATCACCAGCTACATCCCAGGTCTCCCATACCCACGGCTACAGCCAAGGTATCACCAGCTACATCCCAGGTCTCCCATACCCAGGGCTCCAGCCAAGGTATCACCAGCTACAACCTCTCCAGTTCTCCTACTACTTCACCCACACCCAGTGCTCCAGCCAAGGTATCGGCAGCTACAACATCCCCAGGTCTCCCATACCCAGGGCTCCAGCCAAGGTATCACCAGCTACAACCTCTCCAGTTCTCCTACTACTTCACTCACACCCAGTGCTCCAGCCAAGGTATCGGCAGCTACAACATCCCCAGTTCTCCAAAGACCTCCATTACAACAATGACCTCAAGCAAGATTTCACCAGCTACAACATCCCCAGTTCTCCCACACCCAGTGCTCCAAGCAAGGTATCACCAGCTACAACATCCCCAGGCTCCCACACCCAGGGCTCCAAGCAAGGTATCACCAGCTACATCCCAGGTCTCCCATACCCAGGGCTCCAGCCAAGGTATCACACAGCTACATCCCAGGTCTCCCATACCCAGGGCGCCAGCAAAGGTATCACACAGCTACATCCCAGGTCTCCCATACCCAGGGCTCCAGCCAAGGTATCACACAGCTACAACCTCTCCAGTTCTCCTACTACTTCACCCACACCCAGGGCTCCAAGCAAGGTATCACCAGCTACAACATCCCCAGGCTCCCACACCCAGGGCTGCAAGCAAGGTATCGCCAGCTACAACATCCCCAGGTCTCCCACACTTAGGTCTCCCACACCCAGGGCTCCAGTCAAGGTATCGCTCAGCTACATCCCCAGGTCGCCCACACCACCCAGGGATCTAGTCAAGGTATCAACAGCTACAACATCCCCAGGTCTCACACACCTAGGTCTCCTACACCCAGGGATCCAGCCAAGGTATCGCCAGCAACAACATTTCCAGTTCTCCCACACCCAGCCTCCAGCCAAGGTATCACCAGCTACAACATCCCAAGGTCTCCCATACCCAAGGATCCAGCCAAGGTATCACCAGCAACAACATTCCCAGTTCTCCTACTACTTCACCCACACCCAGTGCTCCAGCCAAAGTATCGCCAGCTACAACATCCCCAGTTCTCCAAAGACCTCAATTACACTAATGACTTCAAGCAAGGTATCGCCAGCTACAACATCCCCAGTTCTCCCACACCCAGGGCTCCAGCCAAAGTATCGCCAGCTACAACATCCCCAGTTCTCCCACACCCAGTGCTCCAGCCAAAGTATCGCCAGCTACAACATCCCCAGTTCTCCCACACCCAGGGCTCCAGCCAAAGTATCGCCAGCTACAACATCCCCAGTTCTCCCACACCCAGTGCTCCAGCCAAAGTATCGCCAGCTACAACATCCCCAGTTCTCCCACACCCAGGGCTCCAGCCAAAGTATCGCCAGCTACAACATCCCCAGTTCTCCCACACCCAGTGCTCCAGCCAAAGTATCGCCAGCTACAACATCCCCAGTTCTCCAAAGACCTCAATTACACTAATGACTTCAAGCAAGGTATCGCCAGCTACAACATCCCCAGTTCTCCCACACCCAGGGCTCCAGCCAAGGTATCGCCAGCTACTTCATTCTCAGGTCTCCCACACCCAATGCTCCAGCCAAAGTATCGCCAGCTACAACATCCCCAGTTCTCTAAAGACCTCCATTACACTAATGACTTCAAGCAAGGTATCGCCAGCTACAACATCCCCAGGCTCCCACACCCAGGGCTCCAAGCAAGGTATCACCAGCTACATCCCAGGTCTCCCACACCCAATGCTCCAGCCAAAGTATCGCCAGCTACAACATCCCCAGTTCTCCAAAGACCTCCATTACACTAATGACTTCAAGCAAGGTATCGCCAGCTACAACATCCACACTTCTCCCACACCGAAGGCTTAAGGAAGGCAACGCCCAGCTACATCATCCTTAAGCCGTCTCAAACCTGCTTCCATGCTCTCCCAATATTATCAATCTGTCGCTTATTTATTTCGACGTGTGTGTTTGATATCCATCTATTTATTTTGCCCTTTGAGTTCCTAGAGAACACACTGTCTAGTTATGCTATCATCATTTTTCTCTGCGAGCGTCCTATTCAGCGCCAACGTCATTTACTAACCTAAGTAAGACACCGAAAGAGACGTACCCCTTTTGGTTGAATGCGTTTGCTTTCCTTTGGCACCACACGTTCAATGGATGTTTTCTTTAGCGCCTCGGCTGATTGTGCTTGTCTCCCAGTCGGCGTCTTTGGTGATCTCGATCCGGCTGTGGCTGGAGACACCAGGCGAGACCAAGGCTGCTTCTGCTTCTTGCTTCTTGGTGAATCCTTACTTGCTCTCCCTTCTTCTTCTTCTTCTAAGGACAACCTTTGGTTGATGATGAAGTCGATCATAGCTGGCAATGACCGGCGGATTGCGTCCACGATCTCATGATCTACCTCTACTTCTTCAAAGAACCAGCCACTGGGGAAAAAGATGAGTACATTAATGAGAGTTGAGCGAGGCGGAGCCAGAACACCTGCTGCTATGTTAAACATCAAAGTTGAGCGAGGCGGAGCTAGAACATCTGCTACTATGTTACACAGTGTCAGGTCAAAATAAAATCTTGTTTTTAACTAATTCGTTGGTTGTTTTTAACTGATTCGTTGATTGTTTCTAGCTGATTCATTGGTTGTTTTTAACTGATTCGTTGATTGTTTTTAACTAATTCATTGATTGTTTTAACTGATTCATTGATTTTTTTTTTCACTGATTCATCGATTGTTTTTAACTGATTCATTGATTGTTTTTAACTGATTCATTGCCGAAGGTTAATATATCACCAAATCTGACCTCCCATTTGAACAGAGGGACGATATTTCGCATACTAGGGTGTTATTTGGTTTGTTTCTGGCATCTTCCACAATACAATGCTCGCTGAATGAACATTACATTTTTCTATAATGCTTGTTCATTTGATTGTTTACCACGTTAGGTCAAAACCTTCTTTTTGTTTGGCACTGAATCAGTTTTCAGATAAAAAGAAATCCGAGGAATTTTACTACATCCTGATCCTATAGTGGTAGATCATTTTACCTAGCACTAATGGATAAGTCCGAAAAATTAGAAAGTCCACTATGCGCAACATGCAATAAAGATTCCTCGGCATTTTTTTCTTCTTCTTCGTTCGTCCGGAATGTTTGTTTTAGACGTAATTGCATTGTCTGTTTACAGCAGAGCTACGATATGTGCACCTTTCGGCCGACTGTCAACAACCTGTATTACACTCAGGCACTCTCGCTACTTCGTCCACACCCAAAGAAACATTCGTCGTGTGGAGGGTATAATACGTTTAATTCAGGCGACCCTGAGATTGGTACACACAATAACCAGGCGGTGACTGCCTGAATAAATATACAATATACCATATACAATTGTCGCCTTCTTTACAATACGTATGCACAATCACTTATTCACACATCACGCTCGCTATCTCTAACTAGCGCTCTAGCAAACTATGCATTCGCTCCCCCGAAAATCACAAGCGTCCTCTCTAGAAAACTGTCGTGTCCCGTCTGACCGTGTTCAGCCGGCTGGCTGGCCTTGTCGTCCTAAACTTCGTGCGGTCAGTAAAACCCCGTGCTATTGTACCTGTCTCGTAGTACAGCAGTCTGTCCGTGTTAACCTGGGTTGTACTAACGCTAGTCGGTTCATGGTGGTATCCCGTGAACTAATGTCCCCTCCCATCCTTGGGGTCGGTCTTGGCGGTGTCCTAGTTATGACGTGTCCGTGTCCCCACCTAAGTCCTGTCTTATGACTGTTCTAAGTCCTAGCTTGTGTTCTATCTCTACTCTCTCTACTCCCCTGTAGATGTCCTTATCTATGTCCTATATGTCATTACCTATATTCTGTCCCTTTGTCCTGTCTCTGTCCTCCTCAACATGTTGACACGACGCATCCGACTTCTTCAGACATTTGTTGACCTGATTAATCATCCCGAGTGTCCTCGACATTTGGATACCATCATCAATATCATCATCTCAGGGGGCTGCGTGGTCTAGAGGTATGGTGTCCGCCTCGAGTGCTGGAGGTCTCGGGTTCAAGCCCCGGCGAGGACCGGGATTTTTTCACGTGGTGTCGTGGACTTCTAGTAACAAAATGTTCCCTGGTCTCTGAGTAGTGAGATCGGACGCCCGTGTGTATTGTTGCGCACGCAAAAAATCCCTTGGCAGTTGGAAATCGAAAAATAGTAGCCTAAAGGCACTGCCCAGGCAAAATTTGGAGTTAAAAATCTACCCAAAGTATTTCAGGATCCTCGCCGGTGCTACGGAGTTCATGCACTGAGCTGAGTTTCTCCAGACTCAGGTTTGAGATAGGAGGAGAACGGAGCACTTATGTGTTACACCCGTGTGCCGTGATGTTGATCCATCGACTAAAACTAAAAAAAAAAAACAACAACTAAAATCATTACCATCTTCTTGTGCCTTGCCAGTTAACATAGACGTGCATATCTCTCCGCTGATCTCGGTCTTTGGTGTAACAGAATAGGATGTTACGGAGAGGCAACCTATACAGAGCGCACTGTCCTGGCGATGGGTTAAAACCAGGGTGATAGATTTACGCTTGGACAGACAACACCCTTAGGAAAATCCTCCTTGTTGCACGAGGATGCACTAAACAGAGATATTATTTTTACGTAGAGAATTTGTGAGTGGTCACTACTGATGACAACATTCGAGGACAGAAGATGTGTAGAGTTGAGAACATAATAGTGAGTCGGGGGATTCCATCAGGAAAGGAAGGTCAAACGATAAGGAGAGAACTGATACTAATAGGAAAGTAAGGACATTGGAGTGACCTTACGGGATCAGAGAAAATTTAACCGTAGAAGAAGAGTAGTTTTAAAATGGTTTCATTTGATCAGGATTTTCCGTACGGGAGTTTGATTTTCTTCATTAGTTTACCTCGTCGTGTATGATGTTTCTAAAGAGGTCGTGTGTTTTTATTAGAAGGTCATTGGACATTTTATAAGTAAACTATTATCGGTGTTGGGAGCTATTCAGTTTTACTCTGTACGACATGGGATCGTTGTTTTGATTAAGTTCAAACAAAGCTTTAACATTTTTTGTTCATTTGATTGTGTGCCACGTTTGGTCAAAACCTTCGTTTTGTTTGGCACTGAATCAGTTTTCAGATTAAAAGAAAGAGGGATTTATTTCACGTGGACTTCCAGTAATAAAATTTCTCCTGGTCTACGGGTAGTGAGATTGGACGCCCGTGTGTATTGTTGCGCACTTAAAAAATCCTATGGCAGTTGGAAATCGAAAAAGAGTAGCCTAACGGCGCTGCCCGGGCAAGATTCCGAGTTAAAAACCTACCCAAAGTATTTCAGGATCCTCGCCGGTGCTACGGAGTTCGTGCACTGAGCTGAGTTTCTCCAGACTCAGGTTGAGTTAGGAGGAGAACGGAGCACTTATGAGTTACACCCGTGTGCCGTGATGTTGATCCATCGACTAAACTAAACTAAACTAAAGCTTTAAAACTGGAAATTCCGTTTGGAGAAAATGTGTGAGTCTTTTCAAACTCGTAAACGCTGAAGTATGGAAGGCCTAACTACACTATGTGATCGAGAACGGCTCAAGGTCAATCTGGAAATGGGTCAGTTTGTCAGCTGCGGATTTTCCCTATATCACTTTCCCACGATTTATTGATCTAGTCATCACTATATCAGAGAGAGAGAGAGAGAGAGAGAGAGAGAGAGAGAGAGAGAGAGAGAGAGAGAGAGAGAGAGAGAGAGAGAGAGAGAGAGAGAGTAGCAGCCTCCCTGTTACATTCGTATTTTTCTTCTTCTTCTGCTGCGTTCATCCGGGGTGTTTTTTTCCGTCAGATGTAATTGCGGTGTGTCTGGTTAGGCATTCTTGCGCCGAAACCCATAGGCCAACACATCCGACTTTGGCGTGCATTTTTAAAACCAGGATAGCAATCCTGGGGGACTCTCACTTTTGTGGTGCCGTCCACATCCCAGCTGGTCAAGCTAGAACGGTCGTATGCTTCACGATCAACCCTCAAGGGAAGGCAGGGACAGTCCATGGCATTTTCCGCCATCCAGGGTGGCTTCCATAGTTGCTGGGCTCACCGAGGGAATCGTCACGTCCTGCTCATGGCTGCTTTAATTCCCCACTTCAATGTATTGGGCCTTTCGTTCGCTACATGCCGCTCCCCGCACGAACCAGGGTTGGTCAGATCGCAGACAGTATCCATTCAGCGAGCTTTCGTTTCGGAAATTTGCTAGTCGCTGTACCCGGAAAACACTGTTAGAGCTGTTTCGGGCTCGACTGACATTCGGGAAACTAGCTAGTTAGAGCTGTTCCGGACATAAGAACGTCCGGAAAACCAGATAGTCAGAGCTGTTCCGAGCACGACGGACATTCGGAAAACTAGCTAGTCAGAGCTGCTCTTGGCATTCAGAAGACTAGTTAGTCACAGCTGTTCCGGGCACGATCGACATTTCACTCGGACGTAATTGCGTAGTGCCAGTTTTTATTTGCCACCCTTAGGCTGGCACATCCGACTTCGGCGGGCATTTTTTAATGAGGTTAGCCTACCTCGGGTTTCGAGGGACGTTAGACTCTTACTGTTGTGGTGCCGCCCACATCTCAGCTGGTCAAGGTAGAACGGTCAAAGACATCACGGTCAACCCTCAAGGGAAGGCAGGGGCAGATCATGGGTATTCCCTGCTATCCAAGGAGGCTTCCATAATTACAGAGCCGGCACATAGTGCTCTGAGACAAGGCTCAACGAGGAATCGCCACTTCCTGCTCATGGCTGCTTTAATTCCTCACTTCCATGTAGTGGGCATTTCGTTTTGCCACTGGTCGCTCCCCACACAAACCAGGGGCGGACGGTCTGCAGACGACATCCACTCATCAAGCTTTCGCTTTGGACTAACACGTGATGGATTCGCTGGCCAAGTGTTCCATTTCGTGTTTTTGAGACGTGTTTCCACCTTTGACTGCGCTCACTCTATGATTATAGATACAGACTCTTATCGCTGCGACAGAACCGCTTTGCCACCTTAAGTACCGCTCACGAGGTAGGCTACATGTGCTGCCGAGTCAGCACCTTACCTCCATGCATCAGAGAGTGAGTAACGGCCAGGCCCTCTCATTCGGAGATCCTTCATATTCCAGCCTTCAGACAAGTATCTGAACTACGTATGTAGCGTGCTCAGCATCTCACATCCATGTTTCGGTAGGTGAGTATCGGCCCGGCTCTCACATCCGAGGGTTTATAGCTTAGAGGCGTTCAGCCATATCCCTCAGCTGAGATCCTTAGAGTACGTGTCTGGACCAGGAATTTCTGCCATCGTGAGCCTGATTTTAGCTTTTGCCTGCTATCCTCAGTCTACCTGCAGAGCAGCAGGTTGTGTCTCTCTTAGTCTGACCCCTAACCCAAGTCCTGTCAGACACATAGTTGTGCTTCCGTCAGCTTATCTCTTGGGGTCATTGGGACACGCAAGACCCCCCCCCCCCCCACTGCGACAAGGTGAGGACACATCGGGAAGGAGGGGGGGGGGCATTCGTGTTCTACATCAGCTCTTTTCACGCTATTCCTCCATGCCACCGTCTCAATCTATCCAACATCATGTCTCTTGGTCTGCCTCCTTCTGTCTTTCCCCCATTGATTTTACCAGTTGTGAAGATGTTCTCCAATGCCTCTCTTCTCATCACATGATCAAATAAAGCTTTTTGCCTCCTTCTTATCGTTGTATATAATGTTTTAGATTCATTAGCCTCTTCCAGGCGATCTTTGTTAGTTACTTTGGCAGTCCAAGGTATTCGCAACAATACCACAGGAAACAAAATATTTCAGGATGTTTAAGTTTGAGTTACTCTTTGACGAAGGTGTTACGGACGCAATTTGCAATCCCGCATACCGCGTTAGAAACACAGCTGCGGGCAATTTGGAAGCAAACCGCCTTGTGTTGGTTTCCATGCAATGGTATGAGTGCTGGTCGTTCAGAAAGTAATGACAAACTACTGAACGTAAACTTGATCAGGAATCACAAACCGCCAAAAATGCTGGAGGACTGCTACGTCCTGTGAAGGCTAGGCAACTAACTTAAACCAGGAGAGGGGATGTATGAGGAGTGCTACTCTACATTTCTACAACCAGGGAACTACCAGCAGGGTATAAAATGTCCATTTGATTACATTTATTGAGCGAGATGGAGCATTTATGGGTTTGGTCGGAGGGCTATGATTTCGCTTCTTCATTACCCAGAAAGTACTAGTTATAGTAATAGGAATAGCAGTACTAACCATAGCAGTAGCATTAGTCGTTGTGGTTGTAATAGTACTAGGTGTAATAGTATTAGTAGTACTAGTAGTACTAGTAGAAGCAGTAACCATAGTAGTATTAGTCATTGTGGTAGTAATATTTATAGTAGTAGTTGTGGTAGTAGCAGCAGCAGAAACCTTACCACTAGTATTAGTCGTTGTATAAGTAATATTACTAGTAGTATTAGCGGCAGTTGTAGAATTTGTAGTAGCGGGTGTAATAGTAGTAGCAGTAATAGGTATAGTAGTTGAGGGAGCAGCAGTGGTAATGGTTGTAGTAGTTGTGGTTGTTGTTGTTGAATCAGTAATCATAGTAGCATTAGTAGTTGCAGTAGTTATAGTAACATTAGCAGTGATAGCTTATATAACATTAGTAGTAACAGTAATAATAGTAGTAATAGTACTGATAATAATGGTCTTGATGTTAGTAGTAGTAGTAGTAGTAGTAGTAGTAGTAGTAGTAGTAGTAGTAGTAGTACTAGTAGTAGTAGTGGTAGTAGTAGTAGTAGTAGTAGTAGTAGTAGTAGTAGTAGCAGCAGCAGTAGTAGTAGTAGTAGTAGTAGTAGTAGTAGTAGTAGTAGTAGTAGCAGCAGCAGCAGCAACAACAACAACAGCAGTAGTAGTGGTATTAACATCAATAGTGGTATTAGCGACAGTAACATCAGCAGTGGCGACAGCACCAGCTAACACCAACAAACGATACCTCGGAGTTTGAAAATCAAAGCTGCTATAAAGAGACTGCCTCCTTGACCTGTCAACTATGGAGATCCTGGGCGTGATGGCTGCCATGTCCAGGAATGACTGGCGGCGTTGCTGAAATGTCGGATCTGAAGTTGAATCATTGGATATTAGTGAGGCCACACGTTGTGCGAGCATCATGTACTTGTCCAAGGCATTCATCAGAAAGCTAACGGATCTTTCTGCCCGCGCGAAAGACGTGGAATCACTGGGTGAAACATCCGTTGTTAAAGCCGAGTTGGATGACTGCATTTCTGTAGGAATGCATTTGGGAATATGTAATTTTCCTGTTTTGCCTACTGGGAACAAGTGGCGACAATTAGATACGGAAATAATTATTCGTTGCCTATAGATATAAAAACCACTTCATTGTAATCATACACGCTGATCTTTAGAAAGACGCGTCCAGAACACAACAAGGATACAGATAAATAACTTTCATATTTATATTTTAATGTAGTGTTTTTCATATAGTTTTGTCGGTTTGTGTTTGTTTATTCTGTGCTGACGAATGCTTTAGCAGCAACGTCCATTTTGTTTCTTGCTCACAATCTAATTCTCGTTTTTGGATGATTCATTCATAGTGTCATAAGTCGGGGTGCCCCACCGGCTAGATGAAAGTATTATTCACTGGCGAGCAACCCCAAATAGTCAGAAACTGACTAGGGACAAAATCTATATGGCTGAACTACAGATTAAGCCCATGAATACTCAACGTACAGCTCCAAGTGGCTCGTTACAAAATGAAATGAACTGTGCTGAATATTTGCCAAGAAATGGGAAAGAGAAGGTTAGCTAAGATAGATGTTTAAGTCTAAATATATGAGTATAGACGACTATCTCAGTACAGGTTTTTCTCCCTGACAACTCCCTTCCTTGGTGTATAAGTGAACCCTCACCATTGTAGACAACATCACGTATGCACAATTGGAAAAAATATAATGACAGAACTATGAGTTACAATACTACAACATTTATTTGCTAATCATAACAATAGACATAGGATGATTGTCAATATGAGAATGATGAAATCATATACATATTGATATTGATGACAAACATTACGTAACTTTACTTGTTACTTGATCTATCTGGATCTGTGGTCCAGATCCCCACTCTCAAGTAGACACACACACAAAGAACAGCTTGCCGGTATTCTGACGTCTGCCAGTCCTGGCTCTACCTAGTCATAACTCGTCCTTGAGATCTATAACATAGGTGCTCCTTGTGAGAGCTTGAAAGGAAGACAAGAATGTGTTATATCTAGTTCTACATCAGCGCAATCCTAATTAAAACATATCATAACACAAACATATACAATGACCAGTCTGGCCAAGTTTATCTTCCAGCTCTACTGTGTTCACCGTCCTCCTTCTCCCTACTGTCGTTAGTCTGGGACGGCTTTTCAATTGTCTCACACGCCTGTAATTATTACATTTCTGCTGCCCATGTCCATGTCGCTAATACAGAAATTCTGTGTCATACAGCCGCTCCATCCAAAGTTGGTTTAGCAGCTCACAGGGTCGGTAATGGTATTATAATAGTACCGGGTCATCCGGGCTTACAAGCCGTGACCAGTAGCTGTGCCAGGTTCCCATGCATTACCGTGAACGCACGCCCACAATACACTGAGACAGTTTAGCACCATATACCCTATACCAATTGTGGGTAATGTCTGTACCATTACACCCCTGCTTCCAACACAATCGTTGGCCCATGTGCCAATGCGCAGACAATAGCATCATCATCATCATCATCATTATCATCATCATCATCATCCACTTCTGCCGTCAAGCGTCGTGGGGAGGAATAATTTGCGTTCCAGCGCCCGGTGGACGGCACTGGATAGTGTCATTCCGTGTGGTTGTACAATGTCTCTGATGTCGTCAATCCATTTTCTTCTTGGACGTCCTCGTGGTCTCGTCGCAGATGATCTTTGATGTAAGGCCAGTGATGGTAGTTGCTGATGTTGCATTCTAACAACATGGCCAAACCACTTGATCTTCTGTCTTTCAATAAATGTGGCACAAGGTGTTGATCCCACAGTCTGTCTGATAGTAGCATTTCTTACTCGGTCTCGGATTGTTAAGTTGGCAGCTCTCCTCAGGCATCTCATTTCGCAGGTGTTGATCTTGCGAAGGTGTAATTTGGATAAAGTCCAGGTTTGAGATTGATAGCATAGGGTTGGTGTGAATATGCTGTTTATTATCTGTCGTTTTGCGGACATGGGTATGTTTGGATGCTTCAGTAAGGGTGATAGTTGATATGTAAGTGCACTAGCTTTTTGACATCTGATTTCAATTTCTCTGTCCAATCTTCCGTCTTCTGTGATCATACTTCCAAGGTATTTGAATTCTTTAACTTGTTTCAGAGGTGTATTATTTATCTGTATACTTAGTGGGCCTGGCGATCTGCTAACTTGCATTACTTCGGTTTTGGCTGTGTTTATACTCATATTGTATCTGCTGCAGGTTGAACTCAGATTAGCATAACACTTCATATTGGTAGGTTTGCATATGACAAATCAATCTATCAAACATCCAATACACATAAACATATTGATTAAACTAGACATATTATGATACTTTAACATCATAGCATAATGCACTAGTTAGTTTGTATGTATACGAAATGAGACGTATATACACAAAAAGAATATGTACGAAGCATATTACTAGCATCGTATATTCATATGAAATTACACATACATACATCCAACATATCCGTAAACATTATATTACTTCAAGATGGACATCTAATGATACTCAACATAATAGCATCAGGCATTATTAATGAGTACTAATATTGTATTTCAGTCAGGTCTTAGTCAGATATGACTGAGCTACCGTATAACAGTAGACGGTACTACCTGGTCTCTGTTAGCGCCGAACGTTGGGCGGCGCTTACCAAACCCGTCAACCCACATTGTGCCAACGGCTTCGGGCGGAAGAGCGCAATTGGGAGGGTACAAGCCTTACCCTGGTGCGAGGAAATGCAAGCTAAAGACAAAATTGTCATGGCAGGGCAGACCAGGCCCTAAGCCTTGGTTGGCGACTGGTCTAGGATCGAAGCTCCGACAGGCGGACAGTTAAAGCATTGCTTTGCTGATCCGGCAGCTTCTGCAGCTTGTCTTGTTCCAGATGTAGGGGTGTTACCTTTCCTCTGGAGTGAACTAGGCGGGCCGAGAGAGGGATCATGCTGCATGGGCAACACATGATCTCTATATTTTAGCCCAGGCTTTGTGCTATGGAGAGGCAATAACTCCATCCCTGGTCTTAACTGGTCTCGGAATCAAAGCGAGAGGCAACTGTTACGGGTTATAAGTCCTTGTCAGTTGGCGTAGACATGGGGCGCCACGCGTTGCCTCTGACGGTGGGAGACACCTATAGGTGTCACTGATCAGCTACCGCCCGCCTCAAGCTGGGCAGCCCCCAGCCAATTGGGTGCTGATCCGCCACAGCCTGCCTGCTTCAATGGGTGCTTGGGGCTAGGACAAAATCTGAATCGCAGGCTGTAAAACCAATGCACCAGGTACAAACAAAAATAAAAATAGAAACCTCAAGCTACGGCTTGCAACCTGGAACGTGAGAACCATGTGTCCAGGATTTTCCACTGACTTGACCAATATTGACGATGTGAGAAAAACGGCTGTGATTGATGCCGAACTCAATCGTCTTAACATTGATATTGCTGGCCTGCAGGAGACTCGCCTCGCTGAGGAAGGGTCACTCAGGGAAAACAACTACACCTTTTTCTGGAAGGGTAGAGGGCAGGCAGAAAAAAGGCAACACGGTGTGGGCTTTGCGGTGAAGAATTCGCTACTGGGAATGATTGAAATTCCAGCAGGAGGAAATGAAAGACTATTATCCCTGCGCTTGGCAACCTCTTTTGGGTTTGCCACCATTATTACTGCATATGCACCGACACTCGATTCCACTGATGATGTGAAGGATTTGTTCTATGAGGAGTTAGACTCCGTGATCAAGGCAGTTCCAAAATCTGACTACATTTATATGCTCGGTGATTTCAATGCTCGTGTGGGCAAGGACTCAAGTTCATGGCCAGTGTGCCTTGGAAAATACAACATCGGTCGCATGAATGAAAATGGGCAAAGGCTGCTGGAGCATTGCACCAGTAATGACCTATGTATTACAAACTCTTTTTTTAAAACAAAAGAGATGCATAAGGTCACATGGAAACATCCAAGATCCGGCCATTGGCACCAGCTGGACTTCATCATCACACGGAGACAACATCTGAACCATATATCATTGACTCGTAGTTACCACAGTGCTGACTGTGATACGGATCATTCTTTGGTTGTTGCAAGGGTTAGACTGAGACCAAAGAGAATCTACACAGCTAAACACAAATCTAGCCACAGGATTAATATTATTAACACTCATGATCCTGAAAAGTGCTTTCAGTTTCAACAGCAACTTGAAGATGCTTTCACTGATACACCAGAAAATTGTACAGTAAATGAAAAGTGGGGTCAAATTAAGGAAACTCTTTATAAAACTGCCGTAGGGGTTTACGGCACTGTGGATCATAAGAGGCAGGACTGGTTTGCGGCCAACAGCGAGACTCTGCAGCCCCTGATTGATAAGAAGAAGAAAGCTCTCTTAAGAAACAAGGAAAGACCAACGCGTAACACTCTGAGTGAGCTAAGGCAAGCTAGGAAGGATGTGCAAAAGGCTGCCAGGCAGTGTGCAAATGATTATTGGATCAAGTTATGTGAGTCCATTCAAATCGCAAGTGATAAGGGAGACATAAGAAGCATGTATGAAGGAATAAAGAAAGCTTGTGGTCCAGTGATCAAAAGAAGTGCACCATTGAAAACCTTGACTGGAGAAGTCATCACTGATAAGAAACAGCAGATGGACAGATGGGTAGAGCACTATTTGGAGCTTTACTCAAGTGAGACCAAACTAGCGGATGATGCCCTCAACGCCATAGAGGCTCTACCAACTCTTGACCACCTGGACACACTTCCCACCATAACAGAAGTTAAGTGTGCTATAAATGAACTTGCATCTGGCAAGGCTCCAGGTAAGGATGGGATTCCAATAGAGGTTATCAGGAGTGGGCAAGACACACTCACTATACAGATCCACCAGCTAATAGAGCTATGCTGGCGTGAAGGACAAGTCCCACAGGATTTCAAAGATTCAAGCATCATAACGCTGTACAAGAACAAGGGAGATAGGAGCGACTGTAACAACTATAGGGGTATCTCACTTCTGTGTATTGTTGGAAAAGTATTTGCCAGAATTGTTCTGCGCAGACTTCAAGTCCTAGGAGATCAAGTCTACCCCGAATCACAGTGTGGCTTTCGACAGAACCGGTCTACCACTGATATGATATTCTCATTGCGACAAATGCAAGAAAAATGCCGTGAACAGAATCAACCACTGTTTATTGCCTTCATCGACCTCACAAAGGCATTTGATTTGGTCAGTCGTGAGGGTCTGTTCAAGGCACTAAAGAAGATTGGCTGCCCACCAACTCTTCTGTCCATTGTGGAATCGTTCCACACAGGCATGAAGGGTATAATCAAGTTTGATGGTGCAACTTCTGAAGAATTTGAAATAAAGAGTGGAGTTAAGCAAGGTTGTGTACTAGCTCCCACCCTCTTTGGAATATACTTTTCACTTCTACTGAAATATGCATTTCGTGATCAGGATGGTGGTATATACATTCACTCACGCTCAGATGGCGGCCTCTACAATGCTCAGAGATTGAAGGCTAAGACCAAAATTAGGAGGGTACTGATCAGAGAGTTGCTTTTTGCAGATGATGCTGCAGTTACGACCCACTCTGAGGAAGAATTGCAATGTCTACTATCTGCATTCTCCAATGCTTGTTCTGAATTTGGTTTAACAATTAGCAAAAAGAAGACACAGATTATGTCACAAGGTGCACATGAGGTACCATCAATCTTTATTGACGACGCCGAACTAGAGATAGTAGACCATTTTACATATCTAGGATCAGTGGTAAATAGCAAATTATCCCTAGATCAGGAAATCAACATCCGGATTGGTAAGGCAGCAACAACAATGAACAGGTTAAGAAAAAGAGTCTGGGAGAACAGGAAGCTTACTGCCAAAACAAAAGTCCTTGTCTATCAAGCCTGTGTCCTTAGTACTCTTCTCTATGGCAGTGAAACCTGGACAACTTACTCACACCAAGAGAACAATTTAAACAGCTTTCATATGCGGTGTCTGCGAAGAATTCTTGGTATTAAGTGGCAAGACAAAATCACAAATACTGAAGTATTGGAAAGATCAGGTTGTGTGACAGTTTATTCCATGCTCAGTCTTCGTAGACTTAGATGGATAGGACATCTTAGGAGGATGGATGATGGTAGAATACCAAAGGATATCTTTTTTGGTGAATTACAGATGGGTAAGAGATCTCAGGGTCGGCCTCTACTACGATACAAAGATGTGTGTAAGAGGGACATGATTGATACAGGCATTGATAATGCACATTGGGAGCAAGTCGCCGCTGAACGTGTTGCATGGAGGGCAAATATCAGAAATGGAATAAAGTCAAAGGAGAAAATTATTGCAGAAAAGTCACACACCAAGCGTTTGAGACGTAAGATGGTGCATGATGGTGGAAATGACCACGTGTTCACATGCACCCACTGTGAACGGACATTTACAGCGCAAATTGGCCTTATCAGTCACACTCGCTACCGCCATAGTTAAAAGTTATTATGCCTTTTTAAAGCACAAACTATCGTCTGTCAAGACGGCAAGGTGCCAATGGACATGGAATATTGTATAGCTACAAAATGAGATATACAACAAGTCTAATTGAAGTGACCACACAGACCAGCCATATTTACTGATCTGCCCGGTTTAATCACCACTTAGTTACTGCTGTTGTGAGAATTAAATAAATAGTCAGTTGACTATATTTTGTACAAGAAAACATGCACACACCAAAGCGAGACTAGTCTAGTGTAGAAAGAAATGGCAAGCATCTGCTACGACACCTCAAGTATATCTAGACAAGACCTGCCTTCCATAAGTTTCTACTTCTCAGAAGAGTAGCACTTACAGCACAATGATTTTGAACACAGAACTGAAGAAGGAATAATTCACACTCCAGTACCCTACGACAATGATAGTTCTTGCAATAACCTAGATCAGATATAGACCGAAAGTCCGTACATCAATATAAAAGAGTAGTTACTAAGAAATAATTCTCCTAGTGAAATCTAGCAACATAAGAATCATACATATGACTACAAAACGAGCTGGGTGCCTACCTGTTCTGAAGTCAGACTTAATCTAAAGGGAACAGTTTCCGATTCCGATTTGTCGAAAAAAAAAGAAACTTTCCACCTCGTTCAACCCGTCTCAATGACGTTGGTTATAGTTGTGGTGGTTCATAGTGCGGTATAGGTTTTATGGTCTTTTGTGCGTTAGACAGCTTCTATTACTGCCTGTCTGGCCGAGTCCCTCTTTTTTGCCATCCTTTTTGCTTTTGACGTTGTTGCTGGTGTGTCTGCTATCATTATCGGTTTGCCCATCCCTCTCGTTTGATGTCTTCTTTTCCGGAGCTGACCTTGGGGGGTGGGGAGGGGCTGAATTTTTTCATCTGTTTTCTTGGGCTTGTCCTGGGGAGGGGGGGGGGCGCCTGTTATCGTCTGGGCTTGTTTTCTTGGGTCTTGGTTCAACGGTTTTTTGTCAAGCATAGGGGTCGGATTGTATCGTCTCTCTTGTCCATCGTTGGGGAGGTTTCCTACGGTCTCCTCTTGTCCCGCGCCGGAGGGGTTTCTTGCACGTCCCTCTTATCCATCGTCAGGGGGGTTTCCCATCGTCTTCTCCATCGTTGGGGCAATTTCCCCCCTTCTCCTTGTCTCCCGCGTCGAAGAGGGTCGTTTCGTCTCTCTATTGTTTGCCATTTGAGAGTTTTAACGCCCCCCTATATATTTCCTATTGTCTGGTTTTCGTGTGGTCGAGTTTTTCCTCACTGTATTTTTATTTTGCTGTTGGCTTTATTTTATGTTGGTTATATTTCTTTCCCTGTTCTTGCAATGAATTGTTTTGTAAGCTTTTGTACTTCTTTGTCGCCTTCCACCTGTAGGCATTCCTTCATCGTCATCGTCGTGTTTCTTGTTTGGAAGTATTCTACTAGGTCCCTGCGTTCCTGGGCATAGGCTGTGCACGATAGTAGGTAGTGTTCTATAGTGTTTTCCTCCAGGCAGTCAATGCAAAGTGGTCGGGTGATTTTATCTTTCCAGTTCCCGATTCTCAATCTCCATAGTTTCTTGTACGTTGGTATTTTTGTGTTGTCTTTCACTTGACTTTTCAAACTTGGTTCTCTGAGCATGTGGTAGGCGTGTCGTCCTTTATTGCTGTCTCTCCATTGTTGTTTCCATTTGTCGATTACTTGTTGTTTGATAATGCTTTTTGCCTCCAGAATGCCGAGTCCTGTGTTTACTATATTCTGGCTGCTTGTCCCGCGTTTTGCGGCCCTGTCTGCCCTCTCATTGCCAGTTATCCCTCTGTGTGCTGGTATCCATACAATTGTGACCTGGCATCCCATACTTCTTAGTTTTGTTGTTAGTGTTAGTATTTTCTCTTTCAGGTCTTGTCTGTTCACTTTAGAATGGTTGCCTAGCGCTTGTACTGCAGATAGTGAGTCCGTCAGTATAGTTAGTTTTATAGGGGGGTTCTCTGTTGCTATTTCTAGTCCTTTCATAATACCTACTAGTTCTGCCGTGTATACCGATGTATTGTCTGTTATTTTGTACTCCTTTTGGATGTTCCGGTATGGTACTACTACTCCTGCCCCTACCTCCCCATTCTCGTTCTTTGACCCGTCTGTGTAGATAGTGAGGTTGTCCGTGCTTATTTGTCCTATGTATTCCTCCGCTATGTCTTTGGCTTCCCTGTCCTCTGTTGATTTACTAATTATGCTCGCGAGTGTCGTATCCGTCAATGGTAGTTCTAGCTCCCATTGGGGTGTTGTTTGTCTGTGAACTTTCGTTCGTGCCAGTGCCCTCGCTAGTTTCTCGTCCGCGTTCATCTCTTGTGCCGCTGTCCATCCTGCTGGTGTTTGTGTCTTTTGTATGGGTATTCCTCCCCATTTGCTTCTGTTTTCTTCGAATGCACTGAACGCAGGGTGTCTTGTATCCTTCGCAGCCTTCATCCAGTAGTTGTACACTAATTGCTTTCTTCTCAGTTGTAGTGGAAGTACTCCTAGTGCTACCTCTAGGGCTTCCCTTGGTGTTTGCTTGCCTGTTCCTAGGATAATGCCCAGCGCTTGGTTCTGTATTGAGTCCAGTCTTCGTTTGTTGTGTTCCGGTGCAGCGTCGTATACTATGCTTCCGTATTCTATTCTTCCTCTGATCAGAGATTTGTATAGCATTAGCATCGTTTTTGTATGGGCTCCCCATCCACTGCCTTTAATTACTCTTAGAATATTTATTGTCTTTTTGCCTTTTTCGACTGTCTGGTCTATATGTTTTCTCCAACTTAGTTGTTCGTCTAGTGTCATCCCGAGGAATCTTGTGTTTTTTGTTCTCTTTATATTCTTCCCTTGGATCTTGATGTCCCCGTCCGTGTAGTTTCGTTTTCTTTTCGCGTTGAATATCATACTGACCGTTTTGTCTGTGTTGATCTGGAAGCCCCATTTTTCCATCCATTTGGCAATTCTGTTTAGTTGCCGTTGTAGTCGGTCTCTTGTGGTTTTTATGTGTCTTCCGCTTCTCCATATTGCACAGTCGTCGGCGAATTGCGATATCCCTATCCTGTCTTCTAGTTTTTCTTCATCTAGGTCATTTACTAATATTGTGAATATTGTTGGTGATATTACCGATCCCTGTGGTATTCCGTTTTCTTGCTCATAGGTTCTGGATTCCTCGTTTTTTATTCGTACGGTGAAGCTTCTGTTCTGTAGGAAGTTTTCGATATATCGATATGTCCTGCCTATTATCCCTATTTTGTTGATTTTGATCAGAGCTGCTTGTCTCCAGCATTGGTCATATGCTTTAGCCAGATCTAAAAATACTGCTATCGTTTTCTCTCCTTTTTTGAATGCCCTCTTTACGTGGTTTTCTAGCTTAATTATTTGGTCAATTGCGCTTCGGTTGGCTCTAAACCCTGACTGTGTGTCGCTAATTAGTCCGTTTTTCTCCAGGTGGTGTGTGATTCTTTTATTGATGACTGTTTCCATAATTTTTCCGAGGTGTGATGTCAGGGATATTGGACTGTATGAGTCGATTCTTTGTGAGTTCTTGAACTGCTTTTTGACTGGTATAACTGTCGCCTTCTTCCATTGTGCTGGTATTTGTCCCGTGTGCCACACTTTGTTGTATAGAGCTGTTATTGTCTCTATTGTTTTTCTTGGTATCCTTTTCAGTATTGTATAGTTTAGGATGTCTGACCCTGCTGCTGTGTCGTCCTTTTCCTTGATTGCTGATATTACTTCGTCAGTCGTTATGTCTGCGTCCATGTAGAAGTCCTCTATTTCTTGTTGCAGTTCTTCCATCTCTTCAGCGTATTTTTCTCGTCTTTGTTTTTCCTGCTCTCCTAGTGACATGTTGGAGCAGACTTCGTAGAAGTATTTGCCGAACGCGTCTGCTTTTTCTTTGTCTGTTACTGCTAGTGTTGGTATTTTTATTGTTGGAATATTGCTGTTTGTTTGGTTTCTTTGTATAGCTTTTATTTGCTCCCATACTTCTTTTGTGGGTGTGTCTGGTGACAATTTCTGGCAGTACGTTTTCCATGCTGTTTCTTTGGCTTTGGTTATCAGTCTGTTGGCTTCATTCCTCTGAATTTTGTATTCGTTGTAGTTTTCGTCTGTCCTCATTCTTCTGTATTGTTGGAGCGCTTTCTTTCTTTTTTCCAGCGCCTCTGTGCAGCTCTGGTTCCACCAACCAGCTGGTTGTTTGTTCCATTGTTTTCCTGTTGTTCGCGTTCTCTGTGTGGCCGCTGTCAGGTATGCAGGCATATTTCTATTGGGGATGTGTTTTACCGCGGCCTGTAGGATGTTGTTAGTGATTCTTTCTGTGTATTTGTCTATATCTTCACCTTCTGTCTGTTCTATCTCCATCCCCTCCAGTTCTTCTCTAAACTGCTCCCATTTCGCGTTCTTGAAGTGAAAGGTCGGTTTATTACTTTCCTTACTCTTCTGTGCTCTCGTGTTTGTGTCGATGATTATTGGTAGGTGATCGCTGTTGGTATCTTCTTTTACTTCCCAATGGCTCCTTGTTAGGCCCGTTGTTACTATTGTTACGTCGATTGCTGTGTCGTATCTTCTCGGGTTGGGGTCTATTCGTGTCATCGACCCGTCATTTAGCACTGTTAGCTGGTTACTGTCTATAAATTCGATCAATTTTGTTCCCGCTACGCTGTTTCTTGATCCACCCCACACTGGGTGGCAACAGTTGAAGTCGCCGACTATTATTGTTGATGTTTTGATTCTGTTCTTTATCTCTATTAGGTCTTCTTCTTCTATTTTTCCTTTAGGGCAGTATACGTTAATTATGGTTAGGTTGTTGGGTTTACTCGCAATCTCCGCTGTGATTCCCTCGAAGTTGGTTGTCCTGAATGTTCCATTTTCTAATATTTGTAGATTGTCTTGTATGAGTAGGGCGACTCCTCCTCCTGTTGTTTCTGTCCTGTCGTTCCTGAGTATCTTAAAGCCTTTGCATTTGTAGCTGTCCTTTGGTTTCAAGAATGTTTCCTGCAGGGCATAGATACTATTTTCCCTCCCTAGTTGTTCCATGGTGCTGGGGAGGTTTTTTTTCATGCCTCTGCAGTTCCATTGTACTATTCTAATGTTGTTTTTTTCCATGGTCGTGTTGTATTTCTGTTTTTGATTGGTTATTGTTCTCTTCAGTTCTCCGATGTTTCGCTGTCTTCCTCGCTTGTCTCCTGTAACATCTTGTTTGCTAGTTCAGTGTATTCCTGAAGTATGATCGGGCCCTTCTTCGCTTTCTCCATTAATGCTGGTAGTATTCGTGTGAACTCCTCTTTGTTTATCATATTTTCCACTGCTTGTTTAATCATTTTGATTTCTCTATCAGTCTGTTGCTTCAATTTTTTAAGGTCATGGCCTAGTGGTTGCGTCCTTTTTTCTACCTCTGTGTTTGATAGTTCGATGTCGCGTAGTTTTACTTTCATCTGTTCTGTGGCCGTGTGGTTTTCATTCGTCTGGTTACTAAATTCTCGTCTGGTTACCTCCATCTTTTTGGCTAATTCTTTTATCTTTTCATTGGCTGTTTGGTTCTCTTTTAACTGGTTTTTCAGCTGTGTTTTGGCTGCCTCCAGCTCTTGGGTTATTTTTCGCGTGTGTGTTACTGCGTCTTCAAGTTGTTTTTTCATGGTTAGCATGCTTTTTTCAGCTTCTTCCATTCGTCTTATAACTTTCTTTAGTTCGTTGTTTTCTGTCTCTTCCTTGTCTTGTGTACTGTCTCTTCCTACGTCCTTGTCTGCTATCTTGTTCTTCATATTATTCATTTCGGATTGCAATATTCTTATTTCTGATCTTGTATCTGGTTCTTTGCGTGCGTTTTCTTGTCTCCACCTTGCGACCCTCATCGGGGTTTGTGTAAGGACTGACTCTCTCCATGCCGTCTCTGTTAGTTTATATTCAGGGCAGCCCTTATATCTCGCACTGTGGTTACCCTTGCAGTTAGCACACTGTCTGGCCGGGTTTACTTCTTTGTAGTGTTTATCCCTTTTCGCTTCTGTACAGTCACTATACCAGTGGCTTTTGCTGCAGTACCGGCATTTTGGGTTCTTTTCCTTGCAAAATTTAAGGGTGTGTCCATAGATTTGGCACTTGCTACATTGTTTGACAGGTGGCACATACATTTCGAAGCGCTTAGGCCTTCCTACGTATTTTATTTGGTTTGGCAGTGTTGTTCCGTTGTATTTAACCATTACTACCGCGGTTGGTTCGCCACGTTTTGTCAATATCCTATCCACGTGCGTGATTTCAATGCACATGTTCTCTTTTCTTATTTCTTCCTCTACCTTCCTCATATCTGTTGTCGGGTTTATTCCTTTTACAACTATTGTTGTTGTCGCCCGGAACAGCTCTACGCTGACTTTGATGTCGTGTGGCAATTTTATTGTTATCGGCTTTTTTTCCTTTTTCAGTTCATCCACTATCTCTTTGATCTTGGGGGTGTCGTTCGGTGTGATTATTATTGTGCTGTTTGGGTTTTTGATCAGGTTGGCAATTGACCTTGTACCTAGCTCATTTTCAATGATATTGATGCATTCGCCTTTGCTGAATGCCGATAGTACTGCTTGTCTTCCCTCAGTTTGGGTTATTTTAAGTTTGAGGCCTGGCTCAAGGGCCCCGCTGGCGGGCTGTTTTCCTAGTGGTTGGCTTTCTTTGGGTTGATTTCTTCCAGCTATTTTTCCGTCTATGTTTTTGTTTTTTTCTATATTCATAGCTTCGACTGGTCCTTTCTTGCTCTCCTCTGCTTGGTTTCTGGTTATTGCCATGGTGTTTTGTGTGATTTTTCCTGTTTTTAATGCTTACAGCGGTTTGCTACTTACAGTTTGTTCCTCTTGAAATATTTGTCACCGTACGTATCACCACTACAGTACAGTGGTGATATCTACCACCACTCCCAGTGAATATATACTCCAGTGAGAAATATCGGAATCGGTCGCGAGGTAGAATCCGATCAATGAAATGCACTTCAATCTACCTGCAGGAAAACAGAATGCTCGTTGTTGAGACGGATCTGTTGTATATTGTTGTCTTCTGTGTAGATGCGATCTGTGATGCAGATTGGTGTATCAGGTCTCTTGAGCGTTTGTATTACTTATTCTCGAGCTTGTGCGTGTGCGAAACACGTGTGGATAATATACAAGGCTTGACCGCCAATTGTACGGTCCCCGTGTTTTAGGATTAAAGGGTTTTCTACTTACAGTTTGTTCCTCTTGAAATATTTGTCACAGTTGTATGTATCACTACTATATTACCGAACTAATATTTACCACCACTTCCTCATGAAAACCAGGTCTGAAACTGACACGAATTAAAACACGTTTTAATAATACGATACGACGCGACTGACCCACACGGTGTAAACGCGACGAATGAAGGGAACAGGTCTTAGCATGGGTTTTTATACCTAGCCTAGCAGTAGACACTTATCTCCCAGGAATTCCATTCATAAATTCTTCTTATCTCCCCCTGACGTTAATTGCAATCCTAACTGCAAAACTTGCTATCACTCTCATTCCTCCAGTCTTGCCCTAATAAAATGTTTCACACATTCCTACAGTGCAGACTCCCCTCTGTCTGGTACAAAGCCCACAGGCCCAGTGTCAATTGCCTTATGAGACCTGGTTCACACCTCCCTGAGTCTGCCAGTCTGAGTCTTATCAGTGATTTCACACCTTGCACTTCTAGTCTGTTTTCAGATGGAGGTCAGCCATCCCGGTTGGGTGATTTCCTACCTCTGCTTATCAGGTGACATGCCTGGTCGGTTTTAATTACACAGGCCATGGAGTCTGCCATCCTGTGGGTGTAATTATCAGTTTGACCCGTAACACTTTGAATCTGGGCTGGCTGGGTAGTTCGACTGGTGTCAAATTACACTTCTCAGACAGAAAGACATTCCTGGTGGTTTGTTTACTTGCAGGCTTTGCAAGCTTACGTCAAGACGGTATAGCCTTGAATATAGAGAAAACAGTTTTGTTCGTCTGTTGATCCTCTACATGGCCTTTCAAAAGTGAACCGAAAATTGTTCTGGGAAGTAAAGGCTGCAAATTCGTGACACATAGAGATGCCGGCTTCTTGGCCTAGAGGTTAGCGACTTTTCTCCGTAATCTCGTATACTCTCGTAAGTAACGTGACGACGGTGAGAATCAGCAGTGGTTCGAATCGCGTCGGTAACTTACGGGGTATGTGAGCCGGCCGCTCAGAAAGCAATGGCAAACTACTGAGCGTAATCTTGCCAAGAAATCAACAATCAGCTGAAAGATGCAGGTGTTGACAGCGATGTCCTGTAAAGGATATGCAAAACAAAAACATTCATAGACATAGAAAGAGGATTACGGCAGGGATGCGTGTTGTCCCCAAGTCTCTTTAACCTACACACGGAAATAATTTTTAAACAAGCCGAACTGCCTGGACTGAAACATCGATGGCAGAATAATATACAATCTTAAGTATGCTGACGATACAGTGTTACTAGCAGAAAGCGCTCATGGGTTACAAAACCTAGTGGAACAAGTAAGCAGGCATGTTGCAGAATGTGGCTTTGATATTAACAACCAAACAACGAAAACAATGATAATTAGCGGTGGAAATGAAAGGTCAGCAAAGAACATCACGGTAAATGGGGAGATACTAGAACAACTAACAAGATTCTCCTATCTTGGACAAGTAATAACAAACGATGGCAGAAGTGAAACAGAAATCAAAACGTGAATAGGAAGGCCCGAGATATTTTCAACAACATGAAATCGCATTAAAATCTAGAGAGATTGACAACGCATTAAAAATGAGAATTGTCAAATTTTACGTAGTAGATCAGCATGGCCGAATGGATAAGGACGCGTGTTCTTAAACATGCGGTTTGCTAATGCCGGGGTAGGGGGTTCAATCCCTACACCTTGGGCGACCATCCCCAATCCAGCGCGTCCACAGGTGTCGGTATTAGATATGTTAATAAGTAAGTAAGAAGATATGAAGATCAGTAGATAATAAGTTAGTCAGTTAGTCGTGGTTCCAACTTCACGTCAAAGGGTCACCCCATTATGCACCGTTCCTGTGCCAATGAATATCACACAAAATGCTCCCCACTGCCCTATGTGAAAAGTGGAACAGATAGGGATCTCGAGACAAATCAACATCCGCCACAGATAAGAAGATAAGTCGATAAGTATATACGAAGATAACTAGATAAGTAGCGCAGCGAACTTCAAATGTAACACTAACTGTCGTTCACAAGATTCTCAACCAAATAACCTACACACCAAATAATGTGTGTGTGTGTGTGTGTGTGTGTTTGTGTGTGTGTGCGCGCGCATACATGTGTGCGTATGTGTGCACGCGTGCGTTATTATTTACTTGTCGGGTCTTGGGTCTTGGAAATGAAGAAGGCCATTGCAAAATAAACTGCGATGCTGTCTTCGGTCCGCCCATGGACGTTTTCCTCAATGACACGCAGTACATCGTTGTTGCTCATCTGGTCATCACAGAGGGCCAGGGCTATCCGCGTCAGACACTCGTTGTCCTCGGATTGGCAGAAAGTACAGTCAAGGTAAATGCAACATCATCTTAAAACTAACAACTGCAACAACAGTATGATCATAATAATAAACAGTAAGACCAACAAGAATCATTATTACCATCATCATCAGCAAGTGGCATGCCGGCTGGCGTACAGTTCATGACACAGATCTCGGTCTTTGGTTTTCTGGAGCAACTTTGCTGATGATATTCCTCCATATCACTGTCTCAATCCATCCAGCATAATTTCTCTTGGTCTGCCTCTCTTCCCCTCGATCTTTCAACATGTCACGATGTTCTCCAGTGCCTCTCTTCTCATCACATGACCAAAGAAAGCTGTTTGTCTCTTTCTTATTGTTGTATATAATGTTCTAGTTTCATTAGCCTCTTTCAGGCAGTTGTTGTTGGTTACTTTGGAAGTCCAAGGAATTCGCAACATTTTTCTCAGCAACAACATTTCTGTTGCTTTCAAATTCTTCCGAATTTGTTCATTTACATTCCAATATTCACTACGAAACAGCAAAACACGTTCTATATAGCACTTCAGCACTCTCTTTCTACATTCGATGATAGTGACTTATTGCATAAGATACTCAACAAGAATATGAACAATAATCACAAGAAAAACGGTATTAAGGACAATAGCAATACAACAAAAGAATAATAATAACGTTACCTTTAGGAGATATAATATGATCAAATGGCAAATAAGAAGACGAGAACGAGAACTGATAGGATAAGGAAACTAACTCATTGGACAAACGGCACCAATATTACAAACCAAACACGTATCAGTAGATACTATAAAAGCACTCTACAACACAATCTTCCTACCAACTCTATGGTGCCAATTCCAAACCTAGACAACGACAGAAGAATAGAAATGAAAAATTTCAGTAACGAAAATGCGATTCCTGAGAAGTATACTCAAGTTAGCAAGAAGACAGAAGCTAAAAATTATGAAATCAGGACTAAATTGGGAGTTATAGCAGCGCTAGATTTCGTTATAAAACAAGTGGTTCGGACACATACCTTGGCTACAACTGATGGTATACCACAACAAGCAATGATGTACAGACACAATGGAAGCAAAGAAGAGACCGGCCGCGTATACGATGGGCAGAGGGAAAAGCAGAGTCCATGGAAATCTTGATACACGAAGCCCATTAAACCGGCACTCTCTCACTATTTGTGTTTCACTTTGACATCGCACGGCACAAGAGGAACAGATGAGGCGCGATTAGATGAGACACCGTTAACAATAAGAACGTTAGTAAATGAATAATAAAACTAATTACAAAATATTAACAAGAATAACACTAACATCGAAAACAACAAAAATAACATTCAAAACAAGAATAAAAAGCAAAACAACGCAGACAACGAATAGAGTAATAACGGCTAGAACAAATAAGACATCGATAAGAACAGCAAAAAGAGCAATAGCAACCATAAGAAAAAAAAACAATAACTATAACAGTAAGCACAAAATAAACAACAGTAACAACAACAAAAACAAACACCAGAGTTACATCGACAACGCTAAGAATGGCAAATAAAAGATTAAAGATAAGAGCGCACAAAAAAGCAACAAATCATCGACAATAATAACATCAACATTAAAACAACCAGAATACTTGGTATTAAGTGGCAAGACAAAATCACAAATACTGAAGTATTGGAAAGATCAGGTTGTGTGACGGTTTATTCCATGCTCAGTCTTCGTAGACTTAGATGGATAGGACATCTTAGGTCAGTTAGGAGGATGGATGATGGTAGAATACCAACGGACATCTTGTTTGGTGAATTACAGACGATTAAGAGATCTCGGGGTAGGCCTCTACTACGATACAAAGATGTGTGTAAGAGGGACATGGTTGATACAGGCATTGATAATGCACATTGGGAGCAAGTCGCCGCTGAACGTGTTGCATGGAGGGCAAATATCAGAAATGGAATAAAGTCAAAGGAGAAAATTATTGCAGAAAAGTCACACACCAAGCGTTTGAGACGTAAGATGGTGCATGCTGGTGGAAATGGCCATGTGTTCACATGCATCCATTATGGACAAACTTCTTCAGCGCGAATTTGTCTGATCAGTCACACTTGCTCCGATCGTGGGATGTAGTCATTATGCCTTTTTGAAGCACAATGTAACAAACTATCGCCTGTCAAGACGGCAAGATGCCAATCAATCAATCAAAACAACAAGAACAATTACAAGAGGAAAAAAAAATCATTACCAATAACGGTAAGACCAACCAGAACAGCAATAATGACAACAACAATAATAAGAAGAATACAAACAAAGTTGTTTATAGATCGACAGGGTCGATTTCATCGCAATTGGTTTTTACCCCATATGGCTCAGTCTTTTTCCGTAGCACGATAAGCGTCGCACACAGCACGAACTCAGTAGCTTCAGCGACGACCCTCAGCAGGAGTCTCCGAAAAAATGCACTCGTGAACCGAAGGACGCGGCTCGGAATCGAACCCACAAACTTCGGAGCCCGAGTCAGACGGCTTGACCATTTCGCCACGGAGACTCCCAAGAAGAAGAAGAAGAATAACGACAAGAACAAACACAGCAGCAACAATAAGAACAACAACAGCAATAACCAGAACTGCAACAAAAGCAATCTTTAGACTGGTGCTGAAGTGATCCGGTTAACACTGTCCACTGTAAAATATTCCCAGAAATTCGGCTCAACATATATCCCTGCGCCCCATCGCAGTTCTTTGGAGGTCAGTAAGGCCGAATGGAATAGAACGCTTGCTTTTTAGACTTCCGGTGTGTTGATCCCGAGGTAGCGTGTTCAACCCCTACACCAGCCAGTTGGACTAAAATGTTGACTTCTCGTCCTTGACTTGGGCACATAAATTACAAGTACTTCAGAAATTAGAGTGGGTTCGCCTGATGGTGAGGGACACTGGTAATAGGTAAAACTAATGCACAAGTAAAACCAACCGCGTGTACTAGAAGTGGTGGCAGGTTGAGGTCAGAGTGAGCGAACGTATAATACTATCGCATTTGTCTGATTGTCTCATGTTTTCTTTGCTCTCGGGACGTCCTCGTTTCCTCATGCCCTGAGTGAGTCTCCGTGATGAAGTGGCTATGCTGCCTAAATTGCTGTCCGAATGTTGTGGGTTCGATTCTGGGCTTCGTCGCTAGGTTCACGAGTGCAATTTTCTCCGAGAATCCAGGGGGTCGTCGCTGGAGCTATGTAGTGTGTGATTTGTGCAACGATTTCGACAGCCCGCCCTCTGGGTAGCAACCCAGCCATAATGCATAAAATCCGGTGCAATGAATTCAATTCTCTTGATTTTACACCCTTTATATGAACCCTCATGCCCTGATCGCATTGCTTCCCCACACACTCACTCACACACACACACACACACACACACACCTCACCTCCTTGGCATACTGCCTCAGTATTTCACACACAGCCTTGGCCACTGTGGGGTCACTCCTAATCAGCTGATCGGGGTCGAACCCCACCTGCTTGTAGCTGACCTGGTCTATGGCCGACATCACACCCCGGAATGATATCTTGCCATGGAATGGTGTGCCTTCGTCTTCTGACTGCATTCTGATCACCGGGGGTTCCCCTGTTGATGGCATTGTGATGTGTGTAACAGGTGTAGACAGGTATGCAGGCAGGAAGGCAGACAGGCAGACAGGCAGGAGCAGACAAACAGGCAGAGAATGAGGCAGGCAGGCAGATAGGCTGACAGTCACTAGCAGACAGACAGACAGACAGACAGACAGGCAGACAGGTGGGAGCAGACAGACAAACATGAGATTTGTGTTTTTTTAAAGTAATTGTGCCTCGTAAAGGTGCTGTATCCTTCATATTATTATATTGTTTTAAAGTTCACAGCTAGACCACTGCAACACAAACTGCATTCATTACGGAGTATGCTAAGTAAGATGGAGAAAGAAATGTTTCCTGTGGAATGGCTAACCTCGCTTCAAAGGTCACAGAGTGTGGTAATTGTACGGATATTTTTTTTTCGATGGCCATGCTGCAGTGCGGGGAAATGAACAGCCTCATAGGCTGGCAGGGAATGTACCTCTTGGTAGTAGATTACCTATGAATAAGGGAGGGGTAGTGGGGCGCCTGACGGATCAGGTGGAGAAGGCGGTGACTAGATTGAAAACCCGTATGTGGAGAGAATGATATTGCAGGGGGATCAGCAGGGGTTCTGGAAGAATCTCAAAACCGAGAGGGAAGACCAGGAGAACTTTCAATCAGATAGCAGTGGAAACGATTAGTAGTATGACTCTTCTCTGGCCGTTGGACAAGGGGACAGAACTCGTATGGGAATGTCATGAGTGCAGTGATGTCGGTTCTTAGCACAACTCCATCCATTCGCCATGTGCCTTGCCAATAAGCGTGGGTGGTCATGTTCTGCCATCTCACTCGATCACCAGAGTCGTGGATCAGCTCCGTGTTCCTATCTCGACCATGCCACGTGGCCAAGCCATCCAGGTATTTACTTCTCGGTCTTTCCCTTGGTCTCTTCCCCTGGATCTTGCCAGTCGTCACCAAGTTCTCTAAGTCATTTCTTCTCACAACATGCCCAAATAATTTTGACTGTCTACGTCTGATGACTCTAATCAGTTTACGATCTTCATTTTTTTTTCTTGAAGGACTTGTTCGTTGGTTTTTCTGTCTGTCCATGGTATTCAAAACTCAACCCAGCTCAATTCCACAGCTTTATCACACGTTAACCAATCTTGCTCACACCGTAACCTAGTAGTAGTTTCCCAGGTGTGGAGAACACTCGAGTTCATAGCGAGCCAAAGCAAGACCCTACCCTAGTGCCCAGAGGGAAATATTCATGACCCAAGTGCTGGCGAAGACAGACATGGACAGACAGAAGAACCAATGAACAAGTCCTTCAACATACAAATACAGATCGTAAGCTGATTAGAGACATTAGACGTAGACAGTCAAAATTTGTTGGGCATGTTATGAGAAGAAATTAATTGGAGAACGTGATGACAACTGGCAAGATCGAAGGAAAGAGACCAAGGGGAAGACCGAGAAGTAAATACCTGGATGGCTTGGCCACGTGGCATGGTCGAGACAGGAACACGGAGCTGATCCACCACTCTGGTGATCGAGCGAGATGGCAAAACATGACCGCCCACGCTTATCGGCATGGCACGTGATGAATGGAAGTACTGGCGAAGTGGATAGCGAACTGCTCTAGTAATGTCACGAGCACGTTTAGACACGGCTTCGACGCCCGAGGTTTTTCGCTTGCCAAAATGAAGGAGAGACTGGCCACCTATTACACCTGGCTCTCAGGCCTACAACATTTGTTGGTGCTATCACACTACAGACACAGAGCAAGAAACTCCTTCGGGACAAAAAAAAGTTAGTTGCCTATCCTTTACAACACAGGACATCGCAGGCAATCCCATCATTTTGGTTGTTTGTGATCTCTGGGCAAGTTTACGTTCAGTAGTGGGACATTGCTTTCTGAACCGGCACGAAAACGAACGCATGGCGGTCTGCTTCCAACTCGCCCGCAGCTGTGTTTTGAAAGCGGTTTCTGGGATTCCGAATTCCATTCGTGAACCCTTCGCAACAGAGCTGGGACACATGCATTATAAAAGTTTTAGTTTTAGTTTAGTCGACGGATCAACATCACGGCACACGGATGAAACCCATAAGTGCTCCGTTCTACTCCTTAACTCAAGCCCGAGTCCGGAGAATCTCAGTTCAGTGCACGAACTCCGTAGCACCGACGAGGATCCTGAAATACTGTGGGTAGATTTTTAACTAAAAATTTTGCCCAGGCTGCGTCATTAGGCTACTCTTTTTCGATTTCCAACTGCCAAAGGATATTTTGCGTGCGCAACAATACACATGGGCGTCCGATCTCACTACCCAGAGACCAGAGGAAATTTTTTTTACTAGAAGTCCACGTGAAAAACTCCCGGCCCTCACCGGGGCTTAGATACGGGACTTCCAGCACTCGAGGCGGACGCCATACTTCGAGACCACTCATCTTCCCCTCTTAACAATAGTCAATCATGTCTTCAGCAACCCGTCTATGTGCTTTGGACAGGATATGTTTTGTGCGCTCGCCCGCTTTGAACTCATGCGTAGTCCATATACACTAGTTCTAATAGTGCTGGACTGAATTTTACGTGTGGATGAGCATTCCCTGTTAACAGTGTCCCTCGCCATCAGGCGAACTCGCTCCGACTCCAGAAGTTCTTGTAATTTACGTCCCCAAGTCAAGAACGAGAGGTCAACATTTTAGTCCAACTGTCCGGTGTAGGGGTTAGAACCCCTAACCTCGGCATCATGCACACCGGATGTTTAAAACATGCGTTCTTACCAATTCGGCTATGCATGACCTCTGGTGGGGCTGTTATGCCATTTTGAAGCACAATGTAAGAAACTATTGTCTGTCAAGACAGCAAGGTGCCAGGACAATACTTGCCTTCATATGGTCCGTGACGAGTGATAGCATCCTCAATGTCTGACAGTGTAGGAGACAACAAAGTCATGGTACTGCGTTTCTTGAAGCGAAACTTCTTCGCCACTTTCACTGATTCATTCAACAAAATCGAAGCTCGAGGGGTACTTCTTTTGGACATTGCGGACATTGGTCTGGATCTGGGGCGTATTTCCGGACTGGGGTTTTGTGTAGAGGGATTGGTTACTGCATTGTTATTGGTGGACACGATGTCAAGAGCAACGCCTTTCGAGCTATTGTTGGACTTCTCAATTTGTGGAAATAGTGTCTCGGATGACCAATCGTCCGAGCTGGAGGTTGAGGCTGAGCCCAACTGACAGGTCTGGAATTTGCAGTCTTTGACTGATTTGTGGATGCTTGGTAATTTTGGCTTGGGCTCTGCTCTGAGATTGGCTTTTTTAGGTTGTTTATTTGAAGATGAATCCATCTGATTGAATTACTACAATGATCTTCTAAATTATGAAAACTGTGTCCTTCCAATGTAACATCGAGGTCAATTCCGTACTCGTATGTCCTGGAATACAGCAATGCAAGTTAGCAAAACATAGAATATGTGATGTACTGTAATCGTAATGCTATATACAAATGCATATTATAATGTATCTTTTGAGGTGAACCGGTACAACTATCTCGGAACATTCATAACATCTGATGGGAAATGTCTTGATGAGATCAGAACAAGAATCGCAATGGCAAAAGGTAGCCTTTTGCAACATAGAAAACATTCTGACAAATAAAAGATGTCAATGCAACGAGAAAAATAGTGTTGTGCTTTTGTATGAATGTGAAACGTGGACGATGAGCAGACGAGCTAAAGAAACATCTAACAGCAGTGGAAATGTGATTTTTGAGGAAAATACAAAAAAATACCATGGACGGACAGAAAAACCGATGTGAAAATCCTATATGAGGCACATGAAAACCGCTAACTGTTTACAGAAATTAGACGCAGACAGTCAAATTTTGAGAATAAATTGGAGAATTTGTTGTCTACCGACAAGACAGAGAGGAAAAGAATAAGGGGAAGCATAGAAGTAATTACATGGATGGCTTGGCCACGTGGTATGGTCGAGACAAGAAAATAGAGCTGATCCACGACGATGATAATCGTGTGAGATGGGAAACATAACCTCCTACGCTAACCGGCATAGCACATGATGATGATGAATGTATTTAATATTACTTCAAACACAGAAGCCTCAAACGAAAGGCTGTACAATGTATTGCCTGGCATATGCCGCAGCATCACGTCACGTGTATAATGCAGAAATACATACCATTTGAAGTGAATAAATAAATTATACTTTTGGCTGAAATTCTTGAAACCCATATTCATTGATATTCTTTGACTGTGGGGAATTTTACATCCGCACGGTAATTGAAAACAAATCTTTATATCTGCACAGTACTGGTTGGAATCGCCTAATTGTTAGTCTCGGTATATTTGAACGAGTGTTTACTGTTCGTCAAATACAATATACCAAACGCCTTTTCTATGTTAACTTCATGGCTGCAAATTAGCAGATGTTGAGAGATGGTCGAGCTTGGCGTTTTATGACCTGTCGACAGCACAAATTTTCCTGACGACTGATTAACTCTCTTTTCCACCAATACTGATATATGTTCGGTAACTTGACTTGCTAATAATATTACTTCTGCAAATGGCCAATTATTTATTTGACAATATTTTTCAGTATTCTAAAAGGGATTATTACCCCACTATCACACTGTAGCTAACATTTCACTGAGGCAGTCTTGGAGAATGTTAACTTCTCGTTTGTAGTTAACTCTTCGTCTTCTTTTCATTGTCATGTTCTTGTAATTTCTGTTATGGAAGTATCTTAAAACACAGTCGCCATCTTTGTCATTCTCCCGTATTGCAGCCTAGATCTCTATTGGAGAGTCTATGAAGGGTGTTAATTTCTAAAGTGTCGTTACGTCTTCATCATTTTGCCGTTGTAAAGAACTTCGACTTTGACGAATCCACTTCGTTGTCCAGAATGAGAGACTTGGAAGTTAGAATTGGCACGGCCAGACGCGAGAGACACATCGGGGGAATGAATGGACTCGTCAATCAACACGAACTGGCACTATTAGCTCCTGGGCACTAATGCATATTTTGCGGGGAGGTTCTGGGCACCTACAGACTTGTCCGGTATGCAAGAATGATACCCCAATAGATAACTAGCTAACTAGCTAACTGAAACAGCGCCGAACAGACGCATCTTGGTTTGGCCTATTAAAGCGGAACGGCCCTAGCAGCTGTCGGAACTCAAAACTGGACAAAGCGATCTGAGTGTTTTAGTAGCCAAACGGCCCGATTCGTGGAGGCGAGAAATGTGGGAAGTGTACCCTGTTTCGGCTTGTTGAGTTATGGGAAGTATTCCCTGTGTGGATCTGTGGTAAAGTGATGTCTTTGGGAAACCTAAGTTTACAGTAATTAATATAATGAAGTATCGAGACTACGCCGCTGCACCCCAAGATACCCACTTGAAACTGTGTGGTGAACGCAGCGTGGGCAAATAAAACTGTCGAGGGAAGAATAATATAGAAATTTAAATAAATAGTATAATTAAATATTAATGAAATTAGCCCTTATACAGGTTCATTGTGTACTCCTGTAGCTTTATGTAAATAAGCGTATAACTGATTAATACACAGTGAAATTAGGTGATACGAAGTGTGTGTGTGTGGTGTGGGGGGGGGGGGGGGGTATAATGAATTATCAGGTGTGTTTTTGATGGTGAAATGAAATACTGATGTGCAAATTTATAGCTGATTTTAGCTAATCAGTGTGATTAATAGATTGTGTAGCTCCATTAAGTAAATGCCCCATTCATTCATTCATTAAGTAGCATGTCCTTTGCAGAACCTCGCTCCCATAACAACCTTCCGGAAAACTTCTCGATCACAAGTAGATCGTCCCGCGTCCGATACACCCATCTGGAGATCATCCGCCACATCCTGTACCCATCTTCTCTTTGGCCTTCCTCTTCCTCTCTTCCCAGGCATATACCCCTCCATTATTGTTCTCTCCAAACTTCCATGACGTTTCAAGCGACCAAAATATATCAATTTTCTTTGTTTTATCGTCTTTAATAGCCAATCCTCTTCATATTCAGCTCTTGAAGTATGGGTGCATTTGTTCTTTTCTTTACCCAAGATATTCTTAGAACTCGTCTATAACATTTATATTCAAAAGCATTTATACACTGTTCAGCTTGTTTAGTAAGTGTCCAGGTCTCACAGGCGTATGTTCCAATGGGAAAGATGCATGCTCTTAAAAATCTAATTTTTGTAGTTCTATCTGTCCCACTCCATAATTTATCCAGTTGTTTTAGTCTTTGAGGAGCAATTGATAGTCGTTGTTTAATTTCTTTCATTGTGTCACCATTGTTAGTAATCAATGACTCAAGATAATCTAAATTTTCCACCAAATCCAATCTTTCCTAATTAACATATATTTATTTCTCCATAGTAGTTTTATCTGTATGCATTATCTTTGTTTTTGCTATGTTAAGATATCAGTTGTGTGTACAAGTGTGTACATGTGTCTGTTACATTCCAATGTATTATCCAACATGTTCTGTAGAAGTGATGCCCCAAGCTAGAGCAGAAATGTGGGCTGTGAGATAGACAATGTATGATGGCATAAATTATAGTTACATGTAAAGACTGAAATCATGCCACATGGTGTCATGATTGGTCATGTTGGCATAGGATTGAATGTTTGTGATTGAATGCTGGGATTGAATGCTTTTTAATAGCAGTGAATAATGAAAATCATATGTGTGTAATACTTATGTGTATACAGCAGCAAGATATGTTTACAAGATATCCTGTGACAATGATGTGTTAGTGGTTAAGCTATGTAGTTAGGAAATGTGGATAACAATAGGGGTGAAGGAAGGAATGTATTGGAGGGACTCCATGGACTGACAGCTACGGAGAGTAGGAAATAAGGCACTTTTAATACGCTGAATGCGAATCGGTAATCGTAATGTAATCACAATAACTGCAAATGAAGTGCGGCTTTACTGAGGAAGGGCACAGAGTTATATTTATCTGAAACTGGTATTAATAAAGGAGTAAACCGTACTAGTAGGGGATATGGAACACGGGAGAACAATCTGTTAACATATGTGCTTAGTAGGTACACTCTTAAGTAGAATAGCATGAAGGAATCACTGCAGTGTTCTTAAATATTACAGTTATGTAAGATCATATGGCAGATTCAACAAGATGGTCACATAGTAGAGGAATTTGTTGTTCAGCAGTAATTGAAGGCTGGTATCACATCTGTTACAATAATGCGGTAATTGTTTGTGTAGGTGTATCAGATTGTTAGTGAAACCATATGACTGAGGTTGTATGTGCAGTAAATCTTGTCGCCTGTCGTATCATGCAATGTGTGTAGAATTGTGAGACGTGTGAGACGTAAGATGGTGCATGATGGTGGAAATGACCAGGTGTTCACTTGCACCCACTGTGAACGGACATTTACAGCGCGAATTGGCCTTATCAGTCACACTGCGCTACCGCCATAGATAAAAGTTATTATGCCTTTGTAAAGACACAAACTATCGTCTGTCAAGACGGCAAGGTGCCAATGGATGGTGTAGAATTATGCTACGCACCACCTATTGCGAAGACGTGTATGGGTGTTAGGTATGTCCCAGGAGGCGTAATAACGTGATATTTATAACCGGTGTACCACAGGAGGAGTAGAGAAGATAACTGTAATCTGCTGTCCAGTCACAAAGAATAATACACTAGTGTGGTTGGCCTTGAAAAACACTTGCTGGTTATCGATTGGTAATAATACCAAATGTTTTAAGCTGTGTTGTTATATTGGGGTTGCAATGCAGCAGTTTTATCCAGCCATGGATCTTTCAAGAGTAGAAAGTTTGTCTCAGGAAAAATGGAAATCAACATAAGTCAAAGTATTTATATGTAGAAGAGGGTGTGTAAATTCACTCTGCTGATCTGCTGGACTGGGAGTACAAGTGTATGTGTGTCTGTTACATTTCATAGTTAAATATGTTTACAGCTGGACACGTGAGATCTAATATTCCATCACTGGTCTGTGTAGAATCTGTGTGTGATAGTTTCACTGAATTGAAGGCATTCTGTGAGTGAATGCTGTGCTACATGAGAAGCTAGAACAGGCTGAGAATAAAGCATCAAAGGACAATTGGTTCCAACAAAATCAGGCATGGTCTCATAACAGTGGTATGCAATGGTGAAAATTACATCTTACAATTAGAGATGTAGTCGCCATGAATAAGGAGAATATAAAGATATTGATATCTTTATTGTATGCATGTATTAACTGATTGTTTGGAACAGATAATCATAGATTGTTTTAAATTACAGGAGTGGCTGGCTGTATTGTTAGAATTCTCCTGTGCGTCTAGGAGTGTTGCAACTCATATTTATATTGTGTAACTTAAGAGTCTTGTGGTTGTAAGTGTCAAGGTTCTTTGTTGATACATTCTAATAAGCTATTATTTGGAGCACCTATATTGTGGTACTTGGTGTACCCTATTGTCTTAAGTTCTTGGGAACCCACTGTTGTTGTATGATATCTGCAGTTGTCTGTTATTGAACTTCAATGTGTTATCCAATATGTTCTGTTAGAAGTGATAAATAAAGAGCTTGTTTTATTGTTTGTGATTTGTTTATTTAGTTTCTTTTAATTTTGACACTCACTATCTCTACCACAATGTAACACCTTAATTCAATGTCTGTATTTCAACATGAGAGTTCCTGCCTGAATATTAGTAATAGTTAAGATCCCTGTCCAAGCATCTAGAATTTTCTTAACTTATAACTATCCCTTTTCTTGTAAGCAGGGCGATGTGGTGTTCTCTCTCTCTTTTCTTTCCTTTTCTTCTTTGACCCTAACGCAGTCAGAGTTGCGCTCCTCTCCCCTTAGCACCTTGGCAAAGGAAACTTTGTCTTCTATACTCTGTTCCCTCTGCTTCATAACCAACCAACCAACCAACCAACCAACAAAAACCAACCAACCAACAAACCAACCAACGAACCAACGAACGAACTAACTAACTAACTAACTAACTAACTAACTAACTAACAGCTTAACTAGTGTACCAAGCTTCCTCTTGGTGTTAAAAAGTTATTTCTGTGTCCTTTCAAGAATTTATAATTATCTGCACTTTTTATTGGCTGTTTGTAATATATTAAACCAAAAGAGAAGATACTGCACAACCGAACATAATGGCACATAGGAGCCTTCTTTCTTCGCTTATCGACATGGAACATGGACAAAAAGAAAGAAAACATCTGCATGATTTCGTGCGTGAAGTCTTCGGGGATACAACAAATATTTAACTGCCTAAACCGATCGCATATCAGCAATATCGGGCCGCTTTCTTAGTGCTGAACGAGACTACGGCACTTCGATGTCGGCAACTGTTACACTTTCAATTAATCCATGCCTCTCTGGCGTCATGGACCCTGTAGTACTTATCGGCATGGCACATGATGTTAATGATGGAGGAACATCGGTATGTCAAATTAATCGGCAGCACAAGAGACAGAAGGGTCACAGACGTCTGTGGGCAGACATGAAACGCCACACTGGATGAATTAAAAGAAGAAGACGACGACGACGAAAAGGAGATCATACCCAAGTCTCTTGTGACCAGTGCAATGTCTTAAAATCTTATAAGAGTGTGTTCTCTACAATCTAATATATACACTCACCAGTACAGTGCCAATACATTGGTACATATAAAACAAACGAGAAACTCAGGAACATGTTTGTTGTCAAACGTGTGTTATGGTGCGTATGGTGCGTGATTGTCAGTGATGATTTTAGAGTGTGTTTTCTTGGTGCGCAAGTCAGAGGTAGTCAACATGTTGGCTTCCCGGTTCCGTTGTTTTTCAGTGGCTAGCACGCATGCCTGAAGCCAGACTGTAAGGAGGTCTTCTTCTTCTTCTGCGTTCATCCGGAGTGATTTTTCAGGTGTTAGTTAGTTAGTTAGTCGACAGATCATCCTCGTTGCACATCGGACCATTCAGTCCATAAGTGCTCGGATCCCCTCCTCAGCAAATCCCGCAGCGTGTAACGACGCCAGTTCTGTGTTGGTTTATCAATCTTCTTTGGCTTCCTGCGTAGTGTTCTTGTTTGGCCACCCCTCTTTTAATTTGCTGCTCTCGCAGTCTGGCCATTGTTGTAGATTCACAGTCATCACTTGGTTCTTGCAAAAGTCTCACTTCTCGTAGAGCATTCAGAATGTCAGCCCGGTCCATGGCGCGTCCGCCCTCAACAGTAGCCTCACCTGCGAGCTTGTCAGCCCGCTCATTTCCTTGTACTCCCGCATGCCCTGGCACGAAGATGAAACTAATCTTTGCCAGCCGAGACCGCTTCAGAGGCAGCAACCATTCTCTTCGGATCGACCCCTCCTCTATCCTCTTGATCATGTTCATTGAGTCGCTAAGGAAACAAGCCCTAGTGAATGTCTGTGTCTCGAGCCACGTTATTGCTTTACTTACTGCCATGACTTCCATGGTCAGGCTACTTGTGGTTTCAGTGAAAGCACCAGAGTCCTCCTTCACAATTCTCCCTCCGGCCCGAGCTGTAAAGGCCCATGAGCTTCTCACATGTCGGACGACCGACCCATCTGTGTAGATGACCGCGTCACTGTCTAGCGAATTATCGAAAATCAACGCTTGTACTTCAGCCTCAACAGCAGCCGGATTTTCTTGTCTGCATTTTCTATCTAGTTGGATGCAAACTGAAAAGGATGTGCAGAAGTCTGTTGGCACTTGCACCCACTCCTCGCCAGGTTCTAAGTCCTCAAGTGAACACACCTGTTGAAGAATGTCCTCGGCTTGACCCATCCACGACCGTCCTCTTTTTAACCTGCTGCCCTTCACCTTCCTGATTTCACTATGCAGTGGATGCTGTGTGTTTGCGTTAATTCTGAGGTAGGAACGTGCCCTGCAAACTTGCATTTTCTCTTCAATGGTTGGAAAATCAAGAAGGTAGCGCATCGCCCTGCATGCTGTATCTCTTGTACATCCAAGAATAATGCGCATAGCTTCATTCTGTATCCTTTCCATCCTTTCTATCTGCTTATGGCTGACAGTCAGGATTGCCATTGCATACTCCAAAACAGACATGACCAGCCCCTCGTACAGAAGACATAGATGGCGCTGCTCACAGTTTGCTGCCGCCATCACCCGCATCGCTGCCAAACCCCGCTTGGCCTTTGTTATCACCTGGTCTATGTGCACATTATAAGCAAGGCTTCGATCAGACCGTATCCCCAGGTAATTCATTGCCTGCGTTCTTACCACCGTCTCTGAACACAGCATTACAGTTGGTGTTGGATTGTTGACAATATGATTATTCAACGAGAACCAAGTCACTGTTGCCTTTGTTGGGTTGACCATTGCCCCAGCTTCATCACACCAAGTACTTATGCGATTGAGTTCGGTTTGTAGTTCCACAGCAACCTCCTCTCTATCCTTACCCTGACGATACACTAAAACATCATCGGCATATGACAATGTCCTGCCAGGTCCAGTGATCTGCTCACTGGTGATTCTCACTGTGTAGGCGTTGAACAGTACCGGAGATAATGGTGATCCCTGTGGTAGGCCAGGATATATTGTTGTTGGTTCCGAAGTCCAACTGCCACATCTAAAAACTACTTTCCGTTGGAAGAGAGCTGCAGCGATCCAACTAAGGAGGAATGGACTTACGTTTAGTTCAAGAAGCTGAAACATTAAAAAATCCAGTGGTACTCTGTTGTATGCGTCCTCAAGATCAATCGCTGCAGCAACGGTTTCAGTGCCTGAGTGGAAACCTTCATAGACATCGTGGGCAAAGACTGCTGCATTGGTCCAGGTTTCTCTTTTTGGACGGTACCCACCCAGGGTAGGTGGGAAAACACCTTGCCTCTCTAGTTGGCTTGATATTTTCCTGGCAATTACCTTCTCCAGCAACTTGCCTATTGTTTTCAGGTGTAATTGCGGTGTATTGTTATGCACCCTTGGGCCTAGACCTTTAGGCCAACACATCCGACTTTTGCGTGCGTTTTTGACCAGGTTAGCATTCCTGCGGGACTGTCACTTTTGTGGTGCCGTCCACAACCCAGCTGGTCAAGTTAGAACGGACGAATACTTCACGATCAACCCTCAAGGGAAGGCAGGGAAAGTCCATGGGCATTATCCGCCATCCAGGATGGTTTCCATAGTTGCAGAGCCGACACATGGCGATCTGTTGCTGGGCTCACCAGGGGAATCGCCACTTCCTGCTAATGGCTGCATATCTGGCATCTCTCATATCCCCCAGCTGAGAGCCTTCGAGCCAGTATCTGAACTAAGCATGTAGCGTGCTCAGCATCTCACCTCCGTTTTGCAATAGGTGAGTCTCGTGCCGACTCTCACATCCAAGGGCTAATGGCTTAGAGACGTTCAGCCATATCCTTCAGCTGGGAACCTTAGAGTATGTGTCCGGACTAAGAATTAGTGGCTTCGTGCGCCTGATTTAACCTTTAACTGCTATCCTCAGTCTACCTGCAGAGCAGCAAGTTGTGTCTCTCTTGGTCTGGTTCCTATCTCAAGGCCTGTCCAACATCTAGTTGTGCTTTCGTCGGCAGGATCTCTTAGGGTCATTGGGACACGCAAGCCCCTCTACCACGCAAAGGTGGAGACACATCAGAGGGGATCAAGAATTCAAATCCCTAATGAGGCGTATTTTTCTAAATATACAACTAGGGCTCCCTGTTCGATCCAGCCTAATATTAGAACCAATATATGTCCGCAGAAGTACTTGGTCGCGGTTCCAACATTACCGTAAAGGTTCGCCCCATGATGCTTCTTTCATGTGCAATTAAAAATCACACAAAGTGCTTCTCACTGCCCCATGTGAAAAGTAGAATAGACAGGAGTCTCGAACAACCAACAGCCCGCACTGGTGTGCTATGCATAAAGCTACTGTCAGAATGCCACAGAGGTAAAGTTAAAGTCAGCAACGTGATTTTGATCATATCACCTAACCAGTGTCACTTGGTTTATCAAAGTATGAGATAGCATCATGCCAATAATATGCTTCAAGACGAGATCCGTTGATCTTTTACTGTTGTGTTCACTAAGATTGGACCATAGTATCCCTGTCAAATCCCAGTCACATCCCAGTCATATCCCTGTCACATCCCAGTCATCCCTGTCACACTCATCTTCTTATTGCAGACGTGTCAGTTACCGCCTGGTGTGGAAGGTGAAGACAGGCATGCGTCCTGCAGAGCTGCATGCTTCAATCACAACATCTGAGACGGGGATGGGGGGATTCCTATGATATCTTCCCCCAGGACAAGCTGGTGTGTTGGGAAACGCGCAGGCGGACAGCTTCGGCTGGGTCTACACCGCTAGGGTGGGGTATTGGTGCGCGGTAAGGCAGACATAGTCAGTGCCCATTGGATCATGTGAATAGCGCGGAGAAAACATATACATCTTCACCGCAGTGAGAGATGGTGCTGCAGGGTAGCTGCCGACGTCAGTTCTCAGAAGCCTCGAGTGCTGTGAAGTCGGTTTTTGGCTTAACTTAGCCAGTATTAGTACCACCATCAATACCAACACCAGCACCACCACTATCGCCAAAAGAACTATTACTAACATCACCACCACCACTACTACCACTTTTGCTACCAGCACCATCACCAAAAACCAACAACAAGTTGTAGTAGCAGCAGCGGTAGTTGTTGTTGTCGTTTTTGTTGTTGTTGTGGTAGTAGTTGTAGTAGTAGTGTTTATTGGACGTGAATAAAGTAGCAGTAGTAGCAGCGTAGTAGTATTAGCGGTAGCAGTATTAGCAGCGTAGTAGTATTAGCGGCAGCAGTAGCATTAGTAGTAGCAGTAGTAGATGTTGTAGTAGTAGTAGTAGTAGAAGAAGAAGAAGAAGAAGAAGAAGAAGAAGAAGAAGAAGAAGAAGAAGAAGAAGAAGAAGAAGAAGAAGAAGAAGAAGAAGAAGAAGAAGAACAAGAACAAGAAGAAGAAGAAGAAGAAGAAGAAGAAGAAGAAGAAGAAGAAGAAGAAGAAGAAGAAGAAGAAGAACTAGTAGTAGTAGTAGTAGTAGTAGTAGTAGTAGTAGTAGTAGTAGTAGTAGTAGTAATAGTAATAGTAGTAGTAGTAGTAGTAGTAGTAGTAGTAATTGTAGTAGTAGTAGTAGTAGTAGTAGTAGTAGTAGTAGTAGTAGTAGTAGTAGTAGTAGTAGTAGTAGTAGTAGTAGTAGTAGTAGTAGTAGTAGCAGCAGCAGCAACAGCAACAGCAGTAGTAGTAGTAGTAGTAATATTAGTAGTAGTAGAAGTAGTAGCAGTAGCAGTAGCAGTAGCAGTAGTAGTAGTAATCGTTACCAGTTGTCATTGCTGTTATTGTGTTTATCATTATGTCGACGCACTAGAGTGAAACATTTAAATAATTACGTACACGTTGGGGTAACTTATAACTCATTGACACGTTTAAAAGTTGGCTAAGACATAATAATGTATTGGTGACCTTGGTCTGTACAAGGTATTCAACTACATGCACACCACAATACCAGACTACAACAAAATGCCTGCCCCACGAGGTCAAGTGTTCTCACGGGAGAGTTTTGACCTGACAGCCACTGGAGTTCAGGTGAAACACGTTCAGGATATCCACACTTGGCAAAGTGATTGACAGTCTGGTAGGGCAAGTTTCCAGGTGCGTCCCCAGTACAACGTTGAGATGGCGAGATATCTTTCTCCCAGGTACCACCCACGATGGCCTTGAACTCGAAATACCCACCCTCTGTTCTTGAACAGGCCATGTCGACGTCTATGACCCAATAATTAGGGCCGTATCTGGAAGGAGTAATGAATAAACACCTTAAGGGTAAAATCTGAGCTTTGAAATTGTGGTAATTTATACGAATCAGATGAATATCATAATAGGGCGTAACAATAAATAATAATGTACAATACATTCTGGAATTCCGGTCCCCAACATGGCGGTTAGGCATTGAACCATTAAGTCCTCTGGCGTGTTTATGCTTCTGGCTATGGTTTGCATTCGCATTTTCCTCAAGTTGAACTGGTAGTACATGGTTCCATTGCCATGCTACTGAGTGAGTGAGTGGCGCTACACTGTGAGCTGTGAGATTCGTGTGGAATGCTTTTACATCTATACGCTGTTGTTTGCACAGTGAACTGCATGTTAGAAAAAATGGCAGGCTGTAGCTGAATTGACTGGTTTGCCTTTTCGGTTCACGAATGCATTTTTCAGGAGACTCATGGGAGTCGTCGCTGGAGCTACTGGAGTTCTTGCTTTGTACGGCACTTTCGGCGGGTCGCCTTGCGGAAATAAAACGAGCATTGTCGGATAAAACTCAGGTCAATTAAGTCTGTCTGCTGACTGCCGGTTCCATCGACGATGAATTTTATTTTTCGTGGAGCACCTTTGTGTTGGCATTTCGGCGGCGGTATTATGCAAAGTGTACCTGTGCGGGCTGTTGGCTTGCCGAGACTCCTGTCTGTTCTACTTTTTACATTGGGCAGTGAGGAGCATTTTGTGTGATATTCACTGGCACAGGAATGGAGCATAATGGGGATGACCCGTTGACGTTAAGTTGGAATGGCGACTAACTAACTAATCTGGAATTGAAAATAGCGTTGCTGAATTAGATCAAAAACAGACAAACTACTTCGTTCATGAAAGGGGCGCAACTTGTTAAATGTTTTAGTTTTCGTTTGCTCCCTTTGAACCCAAGCGCAGTCTTTGCTTCTAGTTCTACTGCACTGGACTGATGCACGTGGGTTAGCTGTCTCTTTTACCAATTTCCCTCGAAATCAGGAGAACCTACTCCCACTTCTGAGATGCTAGTATTAACATCCCCAAGTCAAGAACGAGAAGTCAACATGTTAGTCCAACTGACCGTTGTAGGGGTTGAACCCGCAACCTCGGCATCAGCATACCGGATGTTTAAGAACGAACGCTCTTTAATGGAGGTTAGCATGACCGAATACTTTTTTAGAACTATAGTACTATTACTTTACACAGGGACGTGTGACCTCATCAGCCTCTGATGGAACTTGAGAGCCATTATAAAAAAAAAAATCGGTTGATTTTCATTAAAGGGTATGCTTACTGAAACGTACTCTGTAGCGAAGGATATATGGATGCTGTTTGTAATCCCGCATACCTGTGTTCGAAACACGGCTGCGGACGATTTGTCATGCAGACCGCCTTACGTTGTTTTTTTTTTAATGAATGGTATGGGTGCCGGTCGTTCAGAAAGCAATGGCAAACTACTGAACTTGGCAAAAGATCACAACAGCAAAAAATGGTGGGGTTGACTGCTACATCGTGTAAAGGATAAGCAACTGACATTTTTATAAAAACGTACAAGGGGAAGACAAGGCTACGTGGATGTAGATAATACCATCAACTGGACTGTATGAAGTTTGTATCAGTGTCCTGTAGACATAGGACAGAACGTGTGGCCCTCCGCTAGAGCTGGCCTTCAGTATGAACAGTAGGAACAAGGGATGGTGGCTGCAGAATGACGTGCTTCTTGTCATCATTCTTCGTTATTATCGACCGTTTTTAAAAAATTAAAATTGTGTGATATTTCTTAATGTTACAATAAGTTTTCTTCTTCTTTTACCTCCTTTTTCTCCCTCGCTTTGTCCTCCTCCTCCTCATCCTCCTCCTCTTCTTCTGTTTCTTCTTCTTTTTCTTCTTACTCTTCTACTACGATTACTACTAATACTAATACTATTACTACTACTACTACTAACACCACCACCACCAGAAATAATACTACTATTCTTACTACTACTACTACTACCACTATTACTACTATTATTATTACTACTACTACTACTACTACTACTACTACTACTACTACTACTACTACTACTACTACTACTACTATTAATACTACTACTATTACTACTACTACTACTACTACTACTACTACTACTACTACTACTACTACTACTACTACTACTACTACTACTAATACTACTAATACTACTACCACTACTATCACCACTAATACTACTACTACTACCACTACTACTGCAACTAATGTTGCTACTGCTAATACACCACTACAACGACTAATAATTTATTACTATTGTTAATTAATCTGATGAGTATCTGGCCAAGAGGCTAGAACGGCGTGGTCTCCTTCGGGAGACCCGGTTTCGACTACTCGGTCAGGTGACGGACGATAGTAAAAAGAAAACCCTAACATGCACAGTTCGCGGCGACTGCATTCTCCAAGCCTCCTTAATTCCAAAGACTCGAGACCCGCCTTCCCCTCCTGTCCTTCACCCCAGAATACTATAGGCAGTAATTAGAGATACAGAACGATACCGTTAATTAGCCTACCATTACTGCTACATTCTCCGTCTCCATTCTCCTTGCTTGAAGTCCTTGTTGTGTATCTGGAAATGGTGTTCATATAAAAACACACAATCTGGTTAATTCCACGAATACTTCTTCTCTGTCGTCTCCTCTCTCTATGTATGTGTCCGCTGGCTCCGTGACTATGGCGTTGCGGGCGTATTTCGTAATTCCGCTTACCAAGGTTCGAAACACAACTGCAGACGATTTGGCAGCAACCCGTCTTGTGTTGGTTTTGTTTTTAACGAAATGGTATGGGTGCCGGTCGTTCAGAAAGCAATGTCAAACTACTGAACGTAAACTTGCCAAAAGATCACAACAGCAAAAAATGCTTGTGTTGACTGCGATGTCCTGTAAAGGATTCGCTGCCGTGTATAAAACTGGTTCTATGTATCCTGCAAGAACTCGTTTCCTTTTTTTTTTTTAAACTTTAAAGAAAAGGGACATATTGCACAACTTACATTTATAGCACATATTTTTCGCCCTTATCTGAAAAGTAATGACAACATTTGATATCATGAGATACGAATTGTTCTTAGAAAAATATTCAGCCTAGTGCTGATATCGAATGCGACACCAGCCGAGCATAAGGTAGGCACCGCAACCTCTCAGCTACGCATTCTGCTCTTCAATCCCATGAATAAATACAAGTTAGTTAGTTGCATATCCTTTACAGGACGTAACACTCAACGTCAGCATTTTTACCGTTTGTAATTTCTTGCTACGTTTACGTACATTAGTTTGCCATTGCTTTCTGAACGACCGGCACTCATGTCATTGCATAAAAACCAGCGCAAAGCGGTTTGCTTCAAAATCTCCCGCAGCTGTGTTTGAAACGCGGTATGCGGGATTATGAATTGCTTTTCTAAACCTCTTACGTCACAGAGCCGCCTATATACAAGAAACCAGAGTATACTGTAATTGTTGCATGATGACACTGACCTACTTGCACTACCCAGGAAGACTCGAACTTACGTGCTCAGAGAGAAATAGCCCGGCTGTCCAGCGATATTTGTAGATCTGTACCCAGGCGTGCCATCGGCCTTAATCGTCTGGAATGTTCCCTGGCTTGCCTCTGGGCCGTACCAGTCCAAGAAATTGTCCCCATTGGCCCATGCATTGACCTGAGATGGAAAGATGGTTGTTTGTCTGTGTTAGTATTTCTGTTCAAGTCAGTTACTATGTTTGTGTTAGTATGTCTGTTTATGTCATGGTACTATGTTTGTCTTACTATGTCTGTTCATATCAGTAATTATGTCAGTGTTAGTATGTCAATTCGTTTGTCAGTAATTATGTCAGTGTTAGTATGTCAATTCGTTTGTCAGTAATTATGTCTGTGTTAGTATGTCAATTCGTTTGTCAGTAATTATGTCAGTGTTAATATGTCAATTCATTTTTCAGTAATTATGTCAGTGTTAGTATGTCAATTCGTTTGTCAGTAATTATGTCTGTGTTAGTATTTCTGTTCATGTCAGGTACTATGTTTGTGTTAGTATGTCTGTTTATGTCAGGTACTATGTTTGTCTTAGTATGTCTGTTCATATCAGTACTTATGTCAGTGTTAGTATGTCAATTCGTTTGTCAGTAATTATGTCAGTGTTAGTGTGTCAATTCCTCTGTCAGTAACTATGTCAGTGTTAGTGTGTCAGTTCCTCTGTCAGTAATTATGTCTGTGTTAGTATATCAATTCGTTTGTCAGTAATTATGTCAGTGTTAGTATGTCAATTCGTTTGTCAGTAATTATGTCTGTGTTAGTGTGTCAGTTCATGTAAGTAATTATGTCTGTGTTAGTATGTCAGTTCCTCTGTCAGTAATTATGTCTTTGTTAATATGTCAATTCGTTTGTCAGTAATTATGTCAGTGTTAGTGTGTCAATTCCTCTGTCAGTAATTATGTCTGTGTTAGTATGTCAATTCCTCTGTCAGTAATTATGTCTGTGTTAGTATGTCAATTCGTTTGTCAGTAATTATGTCTGTGTTAGTGTGTCAGTTCATGTAAGTAATTATGTCTGTGTTAGTATGTCAGTTCCTCTGTCAGTAATTATGTCTTTGTTAATATGTCAATTCGTTTGTCAGTAATTATGTCAGTGTTAGTATGTTAATTCATGTCAGTAATTATGTCAGTGTTAGTATGTAAATTTATGTCAGTAATTATGTCTGTGTTAGTATGTCAATTCATGTCAGTAATTATGTACGTGTTAGTATGTCAGTTCCTCTGTCAGTAATTATGTATGTGTTAGTATGTCAGTTCCTCTGTCAGTAATTATGTCGGTGTTATTATGTCAGTTCCTCTGTCAGTAATTATGTATGTGTTAGTATGTCAATTCTTCTGTCAGTAATTATGTCAGTGTTAGTATGTCAATTCGTTTGTCAGTAATTATGTCTGTGTTAGTGTGTCAGTTCATGTAAGTAATTATGTCTGTGTTAGTATGTCAGTTCCTCTGTCAGTAATTATGTCTTTGTTAATATGTCAATTCGTTTGTCAGTAATTATGTCAGTGTTAGTATGTCAATTCCTCTGTCAGTAATTATGTCTGTGTTAGTATGTCAATTCCTCTGTCAGTAATTATGTCTGTGTTAGAATGTCAATTCGTTTGTCAGTAATTATGTCAGTGTTAGTATGTCAATTCGTTTGTCAGTAATTATGTCTGTGTTAGTGTGTCAGTTCATGTAAGTAATTATGTCTGTGTTAGTATGTCAGTTCCTCTGTCAATAATTATGTCTTTGTTAATATGTCAATTCGTTTGTCAGTAATTATGTCAGTATTAGTATGTCAATTCATGTCAGTAATATTGTCAGTGTTAGTATGTCAATTTATGTCAGTAATTATGTCAGTGTGAGTATGTCAATTCACGTCAGTAATTATGTACGCGTTAGTATGTCAATTCATGTCAGTAATTATGTTTGTGTTAGTATGTCAGTTCCTCTGTCAGTAATTATGTCAGTGTTAGTATGTCAGTTCCTCTGTCAGTAATTATGTTTGTGTTAGTATGTCAGTTCCTCTGTCAGTAATTATGTCAGTGTTAGTATGTCAGTTCCTCTGTCAGTAATTATGTCAGTGTTAGTATGTCAGTTCCTCTGTCAGTAATTACGTACGTGTTAGTATGTCAGTTCCTCTGTCAGTAATTATGTCTGTGTTAGTATGTCAATTCGTTTCTCAGTAATTATGTCTGTGTTAGTGTTTCAGATCATGTAAGTAATTATGTCTGTGTTAGTATGTCAGTTCCTCTGTCAGTAATTATGTCTTTGTTAATATGTCAATTCGTTTGTCAGTAATTATGTCAGTGTTAGTATGTCAATTCATGTCAGTAATTATGTCAGTGTTAGTATGTCCATTTATGTCAGTAATTATGTCTGTGTTCGTATGTCAATTTATGTCAGTAATTATGTCAGTGTTAGTATGTCAATTCATGTCAGTAATTATGTACGTGTTAGTATGTCAGTTCCTCTGTCAGTAATTATGTTTGTGTTAGTATGTCAGTTCCTCTGTCAGTAATTATGTCAGTGTTAGTATGTCAATTCATGTCAGTAATTATGTACGTGTTAGTATGTCAATTCAAGTCAGTAATTATGTTTGTGTTAGTATGTCAGTTCCTCTGTCAGTAATTATGTTTTGTTAGTATGTCAGTTCCTCTGTCAGTAATTATGTCAGTGTTAGTATGTCAATTCGTTTGTCAGTAATTATGTCAGTGTTAGTATGTCAGTTCCTCTTTCAGTAATTATGTCATGTTAGTATGTCAATTCGTTTGTCAGTAATTATGTACGTGTTAGTATGTCAATTCAAGTCAGTAATTATGTTTGTGTTAGTATGTCAGTTCCTCTGTCAGTAATTATGTTTGTGTTAGTATTTCAGTTCCTCTGTCAGTAATTATGTCAGTGTTAGTATGTCAATTCGTTTGTCAGTAATTATGTCAGTGTTAGTATGTCAATTCGTTTGTCAGTAATTATGTCAGTGTTAGTATGTCAATTCGATTGTCAGTAATTATGTCAGTGTCAGTATGTCAATTCGTTTGTCAGTAATTATGTCAGTGTTAGTATGTCAATTCGTTTGTCAGTAATTATGTCAGTGTTAGTATGTCAGTTCCTCTGTCAGTAATTATGTCAGTATTAGTATGTCAATTCGTCTGTCGGAAATATATTTGTGTTAGTATGTCAGTTCCTCTGTCAGTAATTATGTCAGTGTTAGTATGTCAATTCGTCTGTCAGTAATTATGTCAGTGTTAGTATGTCAGTTCCTCTGTCAGTAATTATGTCAGTGTTAGTATGTCAGTTCCTCTGTCAGTAATTATGTCAGTGTTAGTATGTCAATTCTTTTGTCAGTAATTATGTCAGTGTTAGTATGTCAGTTCCTCTGTCAGTAATTATGTCAGTGTTAGTATGTCAGTTCCTCTGTCAGTAATTATGTCAGTGTTAGTATGTCAATTCGTTTGTCAGTAATTATGTCAGTGTTAGTATGTCAGTTCCTCTGTCAGTAATTATGTCAGTGTTAGTATGTCAATTCGTCTGTCAGTAATTATGTCAGTGTTAGTATGTCAATTCGTCTGTCGGAAATATATTTGTGTTAGTATGTCAGTTCCTTTGTCAGTAATTATGTCAGTGTTAGTATGTCAATTCGTCTGTCAGTAATTATGTCAGTGTTAGTATGTCAATTAGTTTGTCAGTAATTATGTCAGTGTTAGTGTGTCAGTTCGTTTGTCAGTAATTATGTCAGTGTTAGTATGTCAATTCGTCTGTCAGTAATTATGTCAGTGTTAGTATGTCAATTCGTTTGTCAGTAATTATTTCAGTGTTAGTATGTCAGTTCCTCTGTCAGTAATTATTTCAGTGTTAGTATGTCAATTCGTCTGTCGGAAATATATTTGTGTTAGTATGTCAGTTCCTCTGTCAGTAATTATGTCAGTGTTAGTATGTCAGTTCCTCTGTCAGTAATTATGTCAGTGTTAGTATGTCAATTCCTCTGTCAGTAATTATGTCAGTGTTAGTATGTCAATTCGTTTGTCAGTAATTATGTCAGTGTTAGTATGTCAGTTCCTCTGTCAGTAATTATGTCAGTGTTAGTATGTCAGTTCCTCTGTCAGTAATTATGTCAGTGTTAGTATGTCAATTCGTTTGTCAGTAATTATGTCAGTGTTGGTATGTCAGTTCCTCTTTCAGTAATTATGTCAGTGTTATTATGTCAATTCGTCTGTCAGTAATTATGTCAGTGTTAGTATGTCAGTTCCTCTTTCAGTAATTATGTCAGTGTTATTATGTCAATTCGTCTGTCAGTAATTATGTCAGTGTTAGTATGGCATGTTAGTATGGCACGTTAAAACATACCCTGCTACAGTCAAGATCGCCCATACTGGGGTAATCGCCTATCTGAGCCACATAAGGCTGTTGCTGGTTGAATATCAACTGGAGGAAAGCAGCCGAACTGCCTGGCCTTCCCTTCGGTGAGTCCTCCCCCATCTCCAACCAAATCTCCCTATTGAAGAGTCGGCGGCCGTGGCGTGGGATTAGTGAACGCCGTTTCACAATCCCCAAATATCGGGTTCGCAGTCAGCCACAGAGATTTTGGGAGCAGATCACGATGCGTTGCTCATAGCAATGGTATGAGTGTCGGCCGTTGAGCAAGTACCGGCATATTGTTGAACGTAACATATCACACTCAGCCAAGAAATGCTGGGGTGGATTACTATGTCATATATATGACATAGGAGTAAATGACATGGAAGTAAATTACCTGCAAGTACATAACACGCACGTATATGATATGGAAGTAAATGACATGCAGGTAAATGACATGGAAGTAAATGACGTGGAAGTAAATGACATGCAAGTAAATGACATGCAAGTACATGACAGACAAGTAAATGTCATGCAAGTAAATGACATGCAAATAACTATGCAGAGAGCATAGAAAAATGTGTGGTTTCCCAGAATATATGATACATTCTGCCATACAATATAAAGTTGTTACTTTGAAATAATTGTTATTCTATGCACCTTGTTATAGTAAGAGGAAGTACCAGGTGACCTGTGACGAATGGGAATGCTGCAGGAACTCGTCACGGCATCTGTAGTACAATCTGAGACGTCAAAAATACAATGTGTAAATATTAGTACATGCATTTCATTGTTTCATTTCACTCATTGCTGCTTACATCTCTCTCTCTCTCTCTCTCTCTCTCTCTCTCTCTCTCTCTCTCTCTCTCTCTCTCTCTCTCTCTCTATTTCTGCCTCACTCTCTTTATGTCTCTCTGTCTCTCGCTCTTTCTTTCTGTCTCTCTCTTTCTGTCTCTCTCTTTCTCTCTCTCTCTTTATGTCTCTCTCCATCCCTCTCTCTCTGTATGTAAGTGTGTTGCATATTCTATGCAGGACGTTGAGATCAACCCCAAGTTGATCGCTCTAGGGCAGTGTTTCCCAACCTTTTTTGTGCCATGCCCCACTTAAGCCTTTCTAAAATTCATATTGCCCCCCCCCCCCTCCCCCGCCCCACGCCCCCCCCCCCTCAACATATACATTATTTTTAATATTCAAAAATTGAAATGTTCACTAAAGAAACTTGAATGATAGGTTTTAGGAAGAAATCACTAGGTAATTATTGAGCAAACACAGTAAGTAAATTTTCAAAACATATAATGGAGAACTGAAATTCAAGTACAAAATAATTTTAATGAAAGATTTTTCTATATTATTTTAATTATTAGTAATTATTTATTATTTAAATTTAGTGAGATCCTTGCGCTTGATGCTTGCTGCAAAGAGATCTTATGTCAGGTTCCAATTTAGTTAACTTCAGTCTCAAGTCTCCCCGTTTTGTTATATTCAGCCGATTTCTTCCATTTTCGAATTGCCCCCCTTAACAGTTCGAATTGCCCCCCTGTGGGGCGTGGGCCCCACGTTGGGAAACACTGCTCTAGGGTGTTTTACTTTCAGTAGTTTGCCATTGTTTTCTGAACTAGAGGTCAACCTTGACGCCCAACCGACTGGCGTATGCGATGAACTCACCACCCAGCCGTCTAACAAGAAGTTTAAGAGCGAATGCGATACACTTCACGACGACGCTCACCCACCCACACACACACACACACCCACACACTTCCAATACCCACACACCCACACTCACCCATATCCACACACACGCCCACACACTCACACACACACCCACACCCATACACCCACGCCTATACACACACCTATTTGCACACCCATACACACCCATTCACAAACCCCCACACACCTACACGTACACCCACCCACACACCCAAACACCCACAATAATGTGACGTTTATCACCCACAGAGATTGAGGCCTTCCAACAACGAAGGCCAAGCCTTCCTATTCATCTGTCACTGCAGCTTTCTGTTTCATGTCCATATTAGTTATCTCTCTATTTCTAACTCTTCCGGTAACTAAGAATGACTGCCTGAAAGAGGCTAACGAAACTAGAATATTATATGCAACAATAAGAAAGAGACAAACATCTTGTTTTGATTATGTGATGAGAAGAGAGGCATCGGGGAACGTCGCGACAACCGGAAAGATCAAGGGAAAGAGAGACAGGAGCAGACCAAAAGAAATGATGCTGGATGGATTGAGGCGATGGCATGGAGGAATACCATCAGCAGAGCTGATCCAGAACACCTAAGACCGAGATCTGTGGAGGTACGCGAAAGCCTACGCCAGCCGGGAAGCACTTGATGATGATGATGATGATGATGATGATGATGATGATGATGAATTCTAGTTATCCAATTCTCTGTTTTCATGTCCACATTATTCATCTCTATTTCTAATTCTCATTTCCGTGTGTCTTAAGGCGTCCTCTTTTCTTTTGCATTTAATTATATGTTCTTTAGTTTTTACGTTTTCTCGCTTTGAACTCAAGCCTAGTGTATATACGTGCTACTGCTTCTAGTGCACTGGACTGATTTTTGCGAGTGGATTAGTTTTTCCCTATTACCAGTGTCCCACGCCATCACGAGAACCCACTTTAATCATCTTAATTTCGATCATGCTTCTCCAGAAACTGTGATCTCCAACGGCATGAATCAATTCGTGTGTTGACTCCCTTCCACGCCGTGATACAAGACTGTCGAGGAGTTTCTCTCTCTCTCTCTCTCTCTCTCTCTCTCTCTCTCTCTCTCTCTGTATTCCTCTATCGATCTTTCCACAAATCGTTCCGGTTGTCACAACATGTTCCAGGTTTTATCTTATCGTAATGAAGCCTAAAAAGATGACTGACTATTTCTAATGTTTGTGATCACTTGTCTTTGCTGCTTAATCTACCTCAAAATGTGAAGATTGCTTAATTTGGCTGTCCAGTTAATTTTCAGCATTCGGTTTCTTTGATATCATCATGACTTCTGTCTTTCTATTATCCAAGTTGAAGCCCATTTTTTCTCTTTCTACAATCACTGTATCATTTCCTGTAGTTTCTTCTAACTTGTTGCTATCAAAACGGTGTCATCAGTTTAACGTAAGTTATTCGTACGAATGACAATTCTTGCAAGCATCTCACGATGGCGGGAAACAAGTCAATACACGAACTGATACATTATGTTTAAGAATGCGAAATGTAGAGAAGTATAATAGCATGTGCTAATCGGTTAGGTGCTTTATAAATGTAGAGAAGTATAATAGCATATGCTAATCGGTTAGGTGCTTTATACATGTAGAGAAGTATAATAGCATGTGCTAATCGGTTAGGTGCTTTATAAATGTAGAGAAGTATAATAGCATGTGCTAATCGGTTAGGTGCTTTATAAATGTAGAGAAGTATAATAGCATGTGCTAATCGGTTAGGTGCTTTATAAATGTAGAGAAGTATAATAGCATGTGCTAATCGGTTAGGTGCTTTATAAATGTAGAGAAGTATAATAGCATGTGCTAATCGGTTAGGTGCTTTATAAATGTAGAGAAGTATAATAGCATGTGCTAATCGGTTAGGTGCTTTATAAATGTAGAGAAGTATAATAGCATGTGCTAATCGGTTAGGTGCTTTATAAATGTAGAGAAGTATAATAGCATGTGCTAATCGGTTAGGTGCTTTATAAATGTCGTTTGCCAAAAGCAGCGGCCACGTGATTTACACACAAGAATTCGAATCGAACGCACGTTCCACGATTTGTAAAGCGAGCATTCTGACTCATCGGAGATTAATTGCTCCTTACAATATATACCTACTAGCATATCTCACCTGGTCTGTGGCTGTATCCAATAATTTCTAGTACTATGTCTCACCTGGTCTATATCTGCATTCAATAATTTCTAGTAACATGTCTCATCTGGTCTATAGCTGTATCCAATAATTTCTAGTACCATATCTCACCTGGTCTATAGCTGTATCCAATAATTTCTAGTACCATATCTCACCTGGTCTATAGCTGTATCCAATAATGTCTAGTACCATATCTCACCTGGTCTATAGCTGTATCCAATAATTTCTAGTACCATATCTCACCTGGTCTATAGCTGTATCCAATAATGTCTAGTACCATATCTCACCTAGTCTATAGCTGTATCCAATAATTTCTAGTACCATATCTCACCTGGTCTATAGCTGTATCCAATAATTTATAGTACCCTATCTTACCTGGTCTATAGCTATGTCCAATAGTTTCTAGTACCATACCTCACCTGGTCGATGGGTGTCCAATAATTTCTAATACCACGTCTCACCTGGTCTATAGCTGTATCCAATAATTTATAGTACCCTATCTTACCTGGTCTATAGCTATGTCCAATAGTTTCTAGTACCATACCTCACTTGGTCGATGGGTGTGTCCAATAATTCCTAGTACGATGTCTCATCTGGTCTATTTTTCGTTGTTGCATATCTCTTGCAGGACGTTGCAGTCAACACCAACATTTTTCAGCTGATGTTGATGTACTAGGCAAATTGTACGTTCAGTAGTTTGCCATTGCTTTCTGAACGACCCGCTCCCACACCAACACGTTACAACACAACGCGACACGGTCAGCTGCACAAATCGGTCACGGCTGCGTTTCGAACGCCTGGTAAGCGTTCGCAAGCCTTTGGCCACGGAGACCATCTGGTCTATAGCTGTATCCAATAATTTCTACTGCCATATCTTCAATGGATGTGTCCAATAATTTCTAGTACCATGCCTCACCTGGACTATGACTCTATCCTATACTTCCTAGTGCAATAGCTCACCTGGTCGATGGGTGTGTCCAATACCACCTCTGATGAACACATCCGCCCCGGCATCGCTCGCATCCTCAATCAGTATCACAGTTCTCTGATAGTCTGGCTGGTTGTTGGACATTAGCGCGCTATGACCGCCTCCGTTCTTGCTGACTAAATTAGAAGTAAACATCATATAAACAGACAACAGACAGACAAAGGGACTGGAGAGCAGGCAGACAAGCAGACAGATAGGTGGTCGGACTAACGGATCGATAAACTGACCGGCCATCCTAGCTAACGACAGAGAGGCAAGCGAAAAGACAGGCAAATAAATGGATTTACCTGACAGACATACAGACGAACGGACAGACAGAAAGGTAGGTAAGTATGTAAGTAGGTATATTGGTTACTTGGTTAGCTTGTAGATTGACTGATTAGTTAGAAGCTAGGTTGGTAGATAAATAGATAGGTAAGTAGGTAGGCAGGATGGCTTTTTGGTTGGTTGACTGGTAATGAAATTGGTAGATAAATATCTTGTTAGGAAGGTAGGTAGGTTTGCTGGATGACTGCCTGGTTGGCTTGCAGGTAGGTTGGTAGATAGGTAGATATAACAAAGAAGACGAGAAGGGGTATGTTGTTGATATTCGTGCTTATCGTTGTCGTTATGGTTGTAACACTGCATTTGATAGAATTAAAACCTCAGGAGAAAAATAAAAGCAGCAGTACAGAAAAAGACGAATTGAAGTATAAAATAGAATACATAAACAAATACAATAACACGGAATTAGGCGAGAACATAGAAGGAAAGGACTGTGAAGGTTGAAGGATATCAAGACACAGAAGACAACATTAAAAGGAAACGATGTGGTATGCGAATTACAAACAAAAACGAAAGTAAACCGAAATTTAAAAAAAAAAAAACTGGTATATTCAAAGATGACAACATTAAATAAAGACGTGGCAAATGAAAGATGGAAAAGATAACCTTAACTAAAAGAAAACAAGAATCACTTTGGTAAATGTATCCTTTTTCAAGATGTAAAACATACGTAACCAATAAAAATATGTCAATTGTATAACGAGAAAACAGAGTAATAAATAAAACCTGTACTTTTATAAGCATGTGAGACGTGGACAATGAGCAGACAAGCTGAAAAGCAGCTAATGGCGTTGGAAATGTGGTCTTTGAGGCAAATGCAAAGAATACCATGGACAGACAGGAAACTAATGAGAAAGTCCTACAAGAAACAGATAAAAACCGTAAATTGGTTAGAGAAATTAGACATACACAGTCACAATTCTTTAAACACGTAATGAGAAGAAATGAAACACAGAGCTTGGTGACAACCGGCAAGATTGAGGGGGGGAAAGAACAAGGTGAAGTCAGAGAAGTAAATACCTGGATGGCTTGGCCACGTGCCATGGTAGAGACAAGAACACAGAGCTTATCCACGACTCTGGTGATCGTGTGAGATGGCGAAACACGACCGCCCACATTTATCGGCATAGCACAACTTTAAAAAAAAAGTGTGATGAAGTAGCATAAAGAGAAAGAGACAAACTAAGTCGAACTAAGAGGCCGAGGTAGTTGGAAGAGTAGTTCACATAACAAACAGTAAAGGGTAAAGGCTAAAATCCAGACAACTTCGTTGCACCGGGCTACATCCCATCTTTCACGGTCTCTCACAACAAATACGGTAAGCCGGCCAGAGCATCGCAGAAAGCATGAATTTCCCCCTGGGGTCTTCGACATACATGCATTGGTGTAGTGTTGAACTGACTCAGTCGGACATCTAACCCAGTTCTCCAGAGAGCGAAGCAGACGGGCTGACCATTTGACCACGGAGACGCCAAGAGAGCAGAAGTGGAGCGATTTTGATAAAACGGGTGTCCATTCTTGCGTGTTAATTTGCTTTGAACTCCAGCGTAGTCCTTACTACTACTAGGGAGACTTCTCCGTGGCGAAGAGTTTACAGACGCAGTTCGAAATCCCTCATATCGCTTTCAAACCACAGCTGCGTTTTGGCAGCAGGCCGCCTTGAGTTGGTTTTTATGAAATTGTATAGGTGTGTCGGCCGTTCAGAAAGCAATGGAAAATTACTGAACGAAAACTTGCCCAGGGACTACGAACAGCCAAACAATGATGGAGATGACTGCCACGTTCTGTAAAGGATATGCAACTTACTTTACAACTACTAGGGAGTGCACTGGATTGATTTTTGTGCGTGGTTCAACTTTCCCTATTACCAGTGTCCCTCGCCATCAGACCAACCCACTCTGACTTCTGAGGTACTTGTAATTTACGTCCCAAAGTCAAGAACAAGAAGTCAACATTTTAGTCCAACTGACCAGTGAAAGGGCAATGCATCTCGTCTCATCCTGTTCCTCTTGTACTTTGCGGTGTCGAAGTGAAGCATAAAAAGCGGAAATGTGTCCGTTTTAATGGGCTTCATATATCGAGATTCCCATGGACTCTGCCATTCCCTCTGCCCATCGTTTACATTGTCAGCCTCTCCTTCTGCTTCCATTTGGTCTGGACATCATTACTTGTTGTGGTATGCATTTAGTTGGTAGCCTAGTTATGTGACCGAAACATTCCACTTGCTGTTTTCTAACGACATCTAACCCCCACTTTTAGTCCTGATTTCTTCCCTTCTGACTTTCTCTCTTCTTGATACATTCAGTATTATTTCCAGGACACTCATTTCCTTTGTTGTAATTTTTCTTGTCTCATATTTAGTTATTTTTAGACTGGCAAGAGAAGGTCCACCAGAGAGACGAATGGAGACGGATTGTATCTGCAGCAAAGAACCTCAATGGCTCGGAACGCTGAAGAAGAAGAAGAAGAAGAAGATATTTAGTTATTGTTCACTTTTGGCATTGGTAGCATAGAGTTGGTAGGAAGGTTGTGTTGTAGAGTGCTTTTTTAAAAGTATCTACTGACACGTGTTTATTCTTTAGTATTGGTGCCATTTGTCCAAAGAGTTGGTTTGCCTTAGTGCATCTATATTCTATCTCGTCTTCTGGTGTGCTTTTTGATGATATTATACTTCCTAGGTACTTGAAACTCTTTACTTGTTTCAAGTCGTGCTATTTTATATGAATCTTTGTTGTTGTTTTAGTTTCTATGGTTATAGTCATTACCTCTGTTTTACTAATGCTAATTGTTATACTTGTTTTCCCTACACACTACGTTTAGACTAATCATGTGGACTTGTAGTTCTGCTTCTGATTTTGCTATTTAGTGCTTAAAGTGTCCGCAAATATTAGCATTCTAATGGTGTATTTTGCCTATTGCTCTTCTACTGGTTCTGTTCATCATGCAGTTTCATTACGGTCTCTGTTTGGATGGTTTCTTTACATATTCTGTCTACAAAGGTTGTAAACAACAGGGGAAGGATGGGGGAGAGAGAAACAGAGAGAGAGAGAGAAACAGAGAGAGAGAGAGAGAGAGAGAGAGAGAGAGAGAGAGAGAGAGAGAGAGAGAGAGGGAGAGAGAGAGAACATGACATAACATTGTCTTACTCCGGATCTTATGTGGAAGGTGTCTTTTTTTTCTTATCGTGCATTCACAATTGTTATATAAGCTCACTATCTGTCTGCGGAGTCTCTGTGGCGAAGTGGTCAAGCCATCTGACTCGGGCTCCGAAGGTTGTGGGTTCGATTCCGGACCGCGTCCTTCGGTTCACGAGTGAATTTTTTCTGAGACTCCTGTGGGTCGTCGCTGGAGCTACGGAGTTCCTGCTTTGTGCCACGCTTTCCTCGCTGTGGAAAGAGACTGAGCCATATGGGATAAAAACCAGGTGCAATGAATCGACCCTGTCGACTTTTAAGCGACTTTTTTTTTTTAATGTGTGCTCACTCCATATCTTTTAAGACAATACATGAACATGTTCATTCTACGCACTTGTAGTAAAAGCAACAAACGGTTCTTCGGCATAACGAGGCTTGATCTGGGCTCTCCCGCTGCCGTCCACCTGGATCTTTATGGCGCAGTCGCTAATGAGGTCACAATATTCTCCCTGTGGCAACCCTGGCAGTAGAAAACACGGCAGGAAATCATTACAAGCACATTCTTTGAATGATTAAGTACCATGGGATGATCAATCAAATTATAGTTAAAATATCAATACAGTACTTTTCCTTATGCAACCCCCAAATAAAACATACAGCAGGAAATAATTACAAGCTCATTGTTTGAATGATTAAGCGCCATGGGATGATAAATCAAATTATAGTTAAAATGTCAATATAGTAGTTTTCCTTATGCAAGCCGCAAATAGAAAATACAGCAGGACATAATTACAAGCACATTGTTTAAATTATTATTATTATTAAATTATTATTAAGTGCCTTGTGATGATACTGACCAATAAAAAGATATCATTTGAAACAAGAAAAAGAGTGTTGAAGTGCTACATAGAACCTATTATTTTGTATGGATGTGAAGCGTGGACAATGAGCAGACAAGCTGAAAAACATCTGATGGTTGTGGAAATGTGGTTTCTGAAGAAAATGCAAAGAATACCATGGACAGACAGAAAAACCAATGACCAAGTCCTACAAGAAACAAATGAAGATCGTAAACTGATTAGAGACATTAAACATAGACACTCAAATTTTTTTGGACATTTTATGAGAAGAAATGAATTGGAGAGCTTGGTGACAACTGGCAAGATCGAAGGGAAGAGACCAAGGGGAAGACCGAGAAGTAAATACATGGATGGCTTTGCCACGTGGCATAGTCAAGACAGAAACACGGAGATGATCCACGACTCTGGTGATCGAGTGAGATGGCAAAACATGACCTCACACGCTTATCGGCATGACACATGATGGATGGATGGATGTGATGATAGATCAAACTATAGTTAAAATACCAATACATTAGTTTTCCTTATGCAACCCCCTTTAATTTGATGTATACTACAACATGCTTGCTACCATATTAACAACTTTTAAGTTATTCATGTGACACACCACTACTTCTCATTTTCCGCCATTCATTTGTGTTTGGTCGACACCTATTTTATGTTTGACACTCAATCTGTTAATATTGTCTTTTCTTGTATCTACATTTCTTTGTTTGTAGCTTGTGATAAACTTCTGATGCTCCACAAATGGGGTTCACCTAGTTGCTTATCTATGTAATAGGAACATTCATATATATATATATATATATATATATATATATATATATATATATATATATATATATATATATATATATCTATAAAACAGAGTGTATGTTTGTTTGTTTGTGGGTATTGGATGCGTTCGATAACGGTACATCCGATTGAGATGACATTTTCTACACGTCTTCCTTTCATTCATTTGCAACCGACTATAATAATTTCTTAATGTAAAATCTTCGACTTATTTAATAACATTTACTTTTCCATTTTCATTATATAATGTCTATATAGCAGGGGCACTTCACTCTAGAAAAGTTATTTCAAGGGGCATAACTTTTAATAACATTTCTATATACTTTATAGTCATATTGTTGGACTTACTTGCACTATTGTTAAACTTTTTGTCTATAGTTATTTTCAGGCATATGAGTTATAATAAAAATAATGATATAATCTTTAAGGCATTTTCAAAGTTTTCATAAAAATAATGCATAATGCATAACATTGTAACCCATCTTTTTCTACAGTTTTCATTGAATGGTGTGTGGAAGGACATTCTTTTAAGTTACTGTGCGCCAAGAGCTGGGCGAAACCACGCCGGTCAGACAGATAGACAGACAGACAGTCGGGAACGGGAGAGCTTATATGACTACTTATATGAATTAAATTAGATGCTCCCCACCAGGGACTGGGTGAAGCCGGGCCGGGACAGACAGACAGACAGACAGTCGGGAACGGGAGAGCTTATATGACTACGTATATGAATTAAATTAGATGCTCCCCACCAGGGACTGGGTGAAGCCGGGCCGGGACAGAGAGACAAACAGATAGTCGGGAACGGGAGAGCTTATATGACTACGTATATGAATTAAATTAGATGCTCCCCACCAGGGACTGGATGAAGCCGGGCCCGGTCAGATAGACAGACAGACAGATAGTCGGGAACGGGAGAGCTTATATGACTACTTATATGAATTAAATGAGATGCTCCCCACCAGGGACTGGGTGAAGCCGGGCCGGGTCAGCCAGCCAGACAGACAAACAAGCAGACAGACTGATAGATAGATAGATCCCCTCCAGGGCCTGGGCGAAGCCGGGCCGGGTCAGCTAGTATATATCTATATGATGTGTGTGTGTGTGTGTGTATGTATGTGTATGTGTCCGGGTGAGTGTGTGTCCGGGTGTGTGTGTGTTTGTGTATGTATGTGTTTTTCAGTGTATACTGCAGTTTATTATTTGTCGTTCCTTTTACAGTCTGAATGTATCGTACATAAAGATAGTTATCCAATAGTTCCATTCATTATCATTATCATCACCTTGGTGCATGCCGATAAGTGAGGGTTGTCATGTTTCGCCATCTCACACGATCATCAGAGTAGGGGATCACCCCTGGATCGTCCCATACCTGCTTCTTGTTACTTCCACAGCCAGCTAATGACCCTAGGGACTTTAGCGACGGCTTTTGTATGTACCTTACTCCGTGACGAAGGAGTAACGTGTACCTGTGTTCATTTCGACACTGAAATCTGTCTTACCATGGCGACGAAGTAACGTGCACCTGTATTCACGATTGTTGCTGAAATCTGCCTTATCAATGGCAATGAAGTACATGCACGTTCACATCGACACTGAAATCTGCTTGCCATCGGCGAAGGAATAACATGTTCCTGTGTTCAAAATGACACTGACCCATGGCGAAGAGGTAACGTTTACCTGTATTCACGTCGACACTAAAATATGCCTTACCATGGCAAAGGAGTAACGTGTACCTGTATTGACGTTGATGTTGAAATCTCTCTTGCCCATAGCGAAGAAGCCGACCTTGCCTCTGCTGAAGGAGATGACATCACCTTGCACGTTCCAGTTTTCCAGCCCAGTGTTGACCACGTCATTTCTGAACCTGACCATGTTGCCGATTGGTTTCCATCTGAAAGACAACAAGACCAACCACCTGATGTTGCACGCATTTCTCACCTCTTCTGAGGATGAACTTAACTGATTAGGTGCGATGAGATGATTAATCAACTTAAACAGCTTCCAATATCTGCCATGGTCTTATATAACGCTGAAATGAATGTTATCATTGCGAAATGTTGTCTCAATTAAAATATCAATAAAGTAATGTTCCCTAAGCAACCTTCTTTAATTTGATTTATAATACATGTTTGTTACCATATTAGCAACTTTTAGGTCATAACTGTGTGTTATGGAAAGCTTCGGATAACATCACAGAATGAATCTCTCATTCTGCAACGATGACAACATTAAGTAGGAAGAAGAAGGTAGAAGAATAAAACTTCACCCCGCTCCTCAGCCTCTACAAATCTATGACGCAAAATTGCGCTACTCGAACTGCTCTTGCACAAGGTGAACACCGCCTGATTTCTTCACGACCCAAAAATCTCAAATTTGACGCTATATGCACGGCACCAGACCACGAGAGAAAGATTGAAATCATGCGGTGAAATTTCAGACTGAGGGGCAATTTTCAATCGGACTAAGGTGTGAACTTCTTCTTCTTCTTTCGTTCGCCTAAACTATGTCTATAACTGCAATGTTGTCTCTTGTATGAATCTAACAGTCTTTTTCAGTTCACTCAGCGGTCCATAGAGTTTATCTTCCACTGTTGTCTCTCTAGGCCAGAAGGTTCGCCTGGATATGTTGTAGTTTGGGCAATCCTGGAGTATGTGCTCTGCTGTCTGCGACGCCAAACCACATGTGCATATGGCTGAGTCACCAATCTTGAATTTTGTATTCATGTGGTTGCGTAATCTATTATGTCCTGTTCTGAGGCGCAGAAGAATGACCTGTTCTGGTCTGTCCATAACGTGGTAGTCGTCTTGAGTAAGGTTTGGTGGCCTTCTGACTGATTTGATCATTCTTTTCTTTTGGTGGTATGTAATAGGCACATCTGGTTGTTCTTCTTGTGCTCCTTCCTTAGCCAATCGATCAGCTCTGTCGTTTCCGGGGATTCCACAGTGGGATGGTATCCACTGTATGGTGATCTTACGATGACTGCTAAGTTCAGAAAGTAGTGTCATCAGAACTGGCAATTTCCCAGACAGGAGCGCCTCTATTACGGATTTTGCATCTGTCAATATCACCACAGGTTGTGTACCATGGCTGGTATTTTGTAATTTCTCTGTGGCTATCTTGATTGCCTCAATTTCAGCATCATAATTATGGCAGTACTTTCCTGTTGGAATTCTGGCCGTGTCTCTAGTATTATTTGGGTATTCTATATACACTCCCGCTCCTCCATTTCGAACAGCATTTTGTGCTGACCCATCTGTGTAGACTCGGATCCAGAGGTCCTGTGGGTATTCGTCATCAAGGAAGCTGAGAGTGGCTGTTCTGCGCTGTACACTGTTCTGTTCTTCCTTGTCAAATATTCCTCTCACTTTTGACTGGATTTGTAGTGATATTCTATGTTCATCTTTCCACGGGGTTCGCTCTGGAATAGTTGTCAGAGGGATATCAACTGTGGGAAGATCGATGGTTTCTCTGCAGAGTTGTTTGGCCTGGTGGATGAAACTACTTCTTTTCAACCGCACCATAGCTAAGTTTTCAAATCTGTTCTTCATAGGGTGGCCTGGCAAGCTGAGAAACTTTTCTGCTTGTATTAGTGTTTTTGTATCTCTGCGTTCTCTTAAAGCTTGTGTCCTCCCCATTTTCTCCATTGCTACTATAGGGGTTGATTTCATCCCTCCTGTGATGACTCTAAGAGCTTGATTTTGCACCTTGTCCAGCTCCTGCAATGTAGTTTTTGATGCTGAACACCACGCAGTTGACCCGTATTCCAAGTGTGGTCGTATGCTCTGTTGATAAACTTTGCTAAGTATTTTCCCACTGGCTCCCCAAGTGGTTCCACTTAGCTTTCTCAGGATGGCAATTTTCCTTCTGGCTTTTGCTACTGCTTTTTTTATGTGTTTTCTCCATGTCAGCCTGTCGTCGAATGTTACACCAAGGTATGTTGGTTCCTTATCTTCTCTTAGGGGTGTTCCATTTATCTGAATGCTCCCTGCCTTTTGTTTCGGAGAAAGGGTAAATAGAGTGGTGCTGCACTTGTCAGTGTTTATGCTGATACACCATCTATCCGCCCATGCAACAAATGTATCTACAGCTCTTTGTAGCAATATGGTGGCCACTGATGCATGTTCATTTGCGCTCCATAAAACCAGGTCATCAGCGTACATTGCCGCTTTAATTCCATTGGGTAGATTAGCAACAAGATCATTGATGAAGATTAGAAAAAGTGTTGGGGACAGGACTCCGCCCTGGGGAACACCGTGACGCAATAGTACTTTCTTACTCTTGAGACCGTCTATCTGTACTCGGGCTCTTCTGTTGTGCAAGTATGCTTTTACCCATTTGTACATTCTTCCATTGACTTTACAGTTTCTCAGTTTCCTCATCAGACCTTCTTTCCAGACTTTGTCAAAGGCTTTCTTCAGATCTATCCAAGCCGCAAGTACCAGCTTCTTCTCTTGGAATGCATCCTCAACTTCTTGAGAGAGGTAGGTTGTCTGATCTTCCGTAGAGTAGCACTGCCTAAAGGCAGCCTGTTGTGGCACAAGGATGTTTTCACTTTCAATGTACCACTGTAGTCTGTGATTGATGACGCGTTCCATTGTTTTGCAGAGACAACTGGTGAGGCTAATGGGTCTGTAGCTGGAGGCAATGGAACTGTCTTTCCCAGATTTTAGGAGGGGTATCATGATTGCTTCTCTCCAGACTTGTGGAACACTGCCTAAGGTCCATGTATTATTAAAGATCTGTAGCAGCTTTGCTTTGGCCTCTGTTCCTAGGTTCCTGATCATTTCATTGGAGATACCATCAGCTCCTGGTGATTTTCTCATTTTCAGTTTTGAAATGGCTAGCTCCAGTTCACTGAATGTGATAGGTGTCTCCATAACCTCATGTACAACTTCCTTCTGTCCTGTATTTTGCCATTTCTCTCGAATCTCCAGTTGTTTCTCTGGACTAATTTCAATATTGTTATCTTGTGCGAATGAGTCCGCAAAATGGTCAGCTGCTTGCTTTCCTGTTAAGGTGTTTCCGTCTTTATGTAGAGCAATTTTTGAGTTTCTCCCTGTGCCCTCATCGTTAAGCTGTTTTATTAGCCTCCATAACTTTCTTGTGTCTTTTTCAAAGTTCAGTGACTCTGTTTTCTCCTGCCAGCTTTTCCGTCTAGCCTGCAGTTGGGCCCTTTGAAATTTGGCTTTTGCGTGCTGATATTTATTGTGGTGCTCTTGGCTGGGATTGGCCTCTGCTTGTTTTCTACATATATCCACATCATTATGCAACTGTTCCAGTTCACTATTCCAGTAGGGTTTATAATGTTTACGGGCTGCTCTTGGTATTGTTTCGCGTGCTGCCTGTAGTATGCATTTCCCAAACTCTTCAACTACTTTATTTATGTCCTTCTTAGTGTTCAGGTTTCTAACCAGTATGCTAGTGCGATGCTTGTACATTGCCCAGTCTGCTTTCTTGTAGTTCCACCTCGAGATGGTGCTGCTTTCACTTACAAGCTCATTTTCTACAGTTAGAAAGACTGGCCGATGGTCACTGCCACCAAGTTGTTTCCCAACAATTCGTGTAATGTTCCACTCCAGGTCTGGTGAATGAAACGCCAGGTCAGGTGTAGTTGTAGAGCGCCATGATCTCGAATAGAAGGTATGTGGGTCAGACGGCTTGTTAATCAGGATGAATCTATTCTCATCCTGCCAATCTTCCAATCTCTCTCCTCTCTGGTCCATGTGATCATAGCCCCAGCTCTGCGAATGGCTGTTGAAGTCGCCACACACAATCATTTTTCCTTTTAATGGTAGTGTGTCCAATGCCTGTGGGCGGTCATTTGGACAGTAGTAATTGATCAGGTGAAAGTCTGTATTGTCTGTCTTAAGTTTAAGTGCCTGATACTCAGCCCCTTCCATGTGAACTTCAAATTGGGAAGCAGGAATGTTGTTTTTGACAAGAGTCAGTATCCCACCCTTTCTCCTGTCCTTTCGGTCAGATCGGTAACACTGGTAGCCTCTGATTTTGAAGGCTATGTTAGTTAGTTAGTCGACAGATCATCCTCGTTGCACATCGAACCATTCAGTCCATAAGTGCTCGGATCCCCTCCTCAGCAAATCCCGCAGCGTGTAGCGGCTAACGACGCCAGTTCTGTGTTGGTTTATCAATCTTCTTTGGCTTCCTGCGTAGTGTTCTTGTTTGGCCACCCCTCTTTTAATTTGCTGCTCTAGCAGTCTGGCCATTGTTGTAGATTCGCAGTCATCACTTGGTTCTCGCAAAAGTCTCACATCACGTAGAGCATTCAGAATGTCAGCCTGGTCCATGGCGCGTCCGCCCTCCACAGTAGCCTCACCTGCGAGCTTGTCAGCCCGCTCATTTCCTTGTACTCCCGCATGCCCTGGCACGAAGATGAAACTAATCTTTGCCAGCCGAGACCGCTTCAGAGGCAGCAACCATTCTCTTCGGATCGACCCCTCCTCTATCCTCTTGATCATGTTCATTGAGTCGCTAAGGAAGCAAGCCCTGGTGAATGTCTGTGTCTCGAGCCATGTTATTGCTTTACTTACTGCCATGACTTCCATGGTCAGGCTACTTGTGGTTTCAGTGAAAGCGCCAGAGTCCTCCTTCACAATTCTCCCTCCGGCCCGAGCTGTAAAGGCCCATGAGCTTCTCACATGTCGGACGACCGACCCATCCTGTGTAGATGACCGCGTCACCGTCTAGCGAATTCTCGAAAATCAACGCTTGTACTTCAGCCTCAACAGCAGCCGGATTTTCTTGTCTGCATTTTCTATCTAGTTGGATGCAAACTGAAAAGGATGTGCAGAAGTCTGTTGGCACTTGCACCCACTCCTCGCCAGGTTCTAAGTCCTCAAGTGAACACACCTGTTGAAGAATGTCTTCGGCTTGACCCATCCACGACCGTCCTCTTTTTAACCTGCTGCCCTTCACCTTCCTAATTTCACTATGCAGTGGATGTTGTGTGTTTGCGTTAATTCTGAGGTAGGCGCGTGCCCTGCAAACTTGTATTCTCTCTTCAACGGTTGGAAAATCAAGAAGGTAGCGCATCGCCCTGCATGCTGTATCTCTTGTACATCCAAGAATAATGCGCATAGCTTCATTCTGTATCCTTTCCATCCTTTCTATCTGCTTATGGCTGAGAGTCAAGATTGCCATTGCATACTCCAAAACAGACATGACCAGCCCCTCGTACAGAAGACATAGATGACGCTGCTCACAGCTTGCTGCCGCCATCACCCGCATCGCTGCCAAACCCCGCTTGGCCTTTGTTATCACCTGGTCTATGTGCACATTATAAGCAAGGCTTCGATCAAACCGTATCCCCAGGTAATTCATTGCCTGCGTTCTTTCCACTGTCTCTGAACACAGCATTACAGTTGGTGTTTGATTGTTGACAATATGATTATTCAACGAGAACCAAGTCACTGTTGCCTTTGTTGGGTTGACCATTGCCCCAGCTTCATCACACCAAGTACTTATGCGATTGAGTTCGGTTTGTAGTTCCCCAGCAACCTCCTCTCTATCCTTACCCTGACGATACACTAAAACATCATCGGCATATGACAATGTCCTGCCAGGTTCAGTGATCTGCTCACTGGTGATTCTCACTGTGTAGGCGTTGAACAGTACCGGAGATAATGGTGATCCCTGTGGTAGGCCAGGATATATTGTTGTTGGTTCCGAAGTCCAACTGCCACATCTAAAAACTACTTTCCGTTGGAAGAGGGCTGCAGCGATCCAACTAAGGAGGAATGGACTTACGTTTAGTTCAAGAAGCTGAAACATTAAAAAATCCAGTGGTACTCTGTTGTATGCGTCCTCAAGATCAATCGCTGCAGCAACGGTTTCAGTGCCTGAGTGGAAACCTTCATAGACATCATGGGCAAAGACTGCTGCATTGGTCCAGGTTTCTCTTTTTGGACGGTACCCACCCAGGGTAGGTGGGAAAACACCTTGCCTCTCTAGTTGGCTTGATATTTTCCTGGCAATTACCTTCTCCAGCAGCTTGCCTATTGTATTCTGCATGGTTATAATTCGATATCCCTGAATTTTTGTGTGGTCTTTGTCAGGCTTCGGCAAGGGAATCAGATAGCTGTGTAACCATTCCTCCTTGATGCTAGCACTCCCTATACTGTTGTTGTACATGTCTGCTAGTTTCTCTAGCTCATTGTCGGTACACCTATTTATGTCGTCGTATCTTATGCCATCAGGACCTGGAGCACTGTTTTTTGATCGTCGAAGCACAGCCTTGATTTCTTTCACTGTCACTGTGTCTTCATCCGAAGTGTTCTGGGCCTTGCATCTGTCTGAGGTGACCTCCTTGGCCAGATTTCGACCTCCCATGTCTGTCTGGTTGCTCTGCTCAAAGTAGCGATCAAAGAGGGCTTTGCCCTTGTCCTCGTCAGTCCTCTGCCAGATGAGGTCAGCACCTTGGAAGTCAGAAATGCTCTTATTCTTGACTACACCACTCATGCTTTTATGTAGTCGCCAGAACAATTTCAGTGACTTGTCTGTGCTTACTCTTTGACACACCTCTGCCCATTTTTCGCTTTTAACCACCGTGACCAGTTTTTTGAAAAGGCTATATTTTCGTTCAGGTGAGTTTCTTGCAAGCAACATACACTTACATTTTCATTGGCCAAGATGTTTTCTAGTTCTATTCTTTTTTTGTTGATACCCTCTGCATTCCAGTGCATTATTTTAAGTCTTTGTTTGGTACGGCCAAACGGTCTATTTTCAGGCCCTCTGGCTGAACTGACCAACGGCATGTTCAGAGAATCTCTGCCCTGACACCTAGTTGCCAAACGCAGATTAGAAGTTGAAAGGTTGGGAGACAGGGAAGGGCGATAATCAGACCTGTGTACAAATACTATGGCTTGGGTATTCTCCATTAGATTGTCTTCTGGAAGAATCAAGTAAACAGCCATTTTACTTGTATGTGTGTGTGTGTGTGCGTGGTGCGTTCGCGTATGCGTGTGCGTGCGTGCGCTCTTGCGCGCATATATATATATATATATATATATATATATATATATATATTATATATATATATATATATGTGTGTGTGTGTGTGTGTGTGTGGGTGGGTGGGTGGGTGGGTGGGTGCGTGCGTGCGTGCGTGTGTGTGTGTGTGGGGGGGGGATAAGTCTTCATTCTTTTACTGTGTATAATTTCTTATGGATTGTATTTCCTTGTAACTATTCAACTAAGGGAATACAGTTTCTATATTTGCGGGCTTTTATTTCGTCTGTCCGATGTATGTCACTTCATTGAGAGCTAGGATTTTCTTATTTTGTTCACAAATTACCTCAGAAGTCGGAATGGGCTCGTCAGATGGCGAGGAACACTGATAATAGACAAAGCTAATCCACAATCTTTTCTCCGGGGCACGCCGGTGTGCTGGGGAATGAACAGGCGGACAGATTGGCTTGCTCGGCAAAAGTTAGTAGAGTATTGATGCATGACAAGGCAGACGTGGTTGCAGCCTTTTGGGAGCACGTCTACGCCACGGGGGAGCAAATGGATTACCATGGTCTGGCAAGAATGAGGCAGTGAGGAGTGACGAGGGGATCTGGCCGACGCTCGACGCTTAGAGGAAAGGCGAGACGGACATATAATCAGATTGCTACTGGAACTATTGGTATTGGAACTCTTCGCTGGCTGCTGAGGATGGGGACGGAGCGCTTATGGGAATGCCCCGAATGATGTGATGTTGGTTCCTAAATCAATCAATCAATCAATCAATCAATCAATCAATCAATCAATCAAAGCTAATCCACTAACAAACATTCAGTCCAGTGCACTAGACATGGTAGCAAATGTGTAGTCACTTGCGAAGCAAACAGGACTGCAAGAGCTGTGGAAAACAAGACTGGACCACAAACAGGACTGCAAGAGCTGTGGAAAACAAGACTGGACCACAAACAGGACTGCAAGAGCTGTGGAAAACAAGACTGGACCACAAACAGGACTGCAAGAGCTGTGGAAAACAAGACTGGACCACAAACAGGACTGCAAGAGCTGTGGAAAACAAGACTGGACCACAAACAGGACTGCAAGAGCTGTGGAAAACAAGACTGGACCACAAACAGGACTGCAAGAGCTGTGGAAAACAAGACTGGACCACAAACAGGACTGCAAGAGCTGTGGAAAACAAGACTGGACCACAAACAGGACTGCAAGAGCTGTGGAAAACAAGACTGGACCACAAACAGGACTGCAAGAGCTGTGGAAAACAAGACTGGACCACAAACAGGACTGCAAGAGCTGTGGAAAACAAGACTGGACCACAAACAGGACTGCAAGAGCTGTGGAAAACAAGACTGGACCACAAACAGGACTGCAAGAGCTGTGGAAAACACGACTGGACCACACAAAAACAAAAAAAAACCCACCACGGGAGATCCTCCTTCGGAGCGTCGAGTATTCTTTGCACACATTGTCTAAGAATATTTCGAGTCAAAGTAGGCCTTACCAGCCATCTCATAACTCACGGATTCCAAACTATCAAGTCCACTCACTGTAAGAAATGAATGGTCATCATCACATTTGATGGATAATCACCAGTTACTGTATGGACTACGCTTGTGTTCAAAGCGAGCGAAAGCAAAATCAAACAATCAAGAAAGGTGATAGAACATATACTCAATCGGGTAAACAGAATAATACACAAATAAGATTATGGTAACCCAGTAAAACATATTGGAAGAAAATTACCACCTTACATAATAGGAACAGCAGCAAGGGTCATTGATAACACTCTTGTCGGACTGCCAGTCACGTGTTCAAATTCCCATGGTTACCAGTTTGTTTAATTGATCTGGACTCGCGTGTCGACTCAACTATTAAGGTACCAGAAATGTCCTAGGAAGTAAAAGCAGTCGGAGTTATAATAACCCCATATCCGATCGAGTGCTTGGATGATCTATATAAAAAGTGGCTCTAGCTGGATTTTCTCGATGGGCCTCAATGCGTGGTAGAGTATCGTGCATTGTCCTGCTGAAACAGCGCACTATGCGTTACAACATTCTGTCCCATGAAATGGGCGGGGGGGGGGGGGGGGACTGTTAGTTTCATGTCCTTTACAGGATATTGCAATCTACCCAAGCATTTATTCGCTGTTTGTTCTTTTCTGTCGGCATCTGTGGCGAGGGAGTAGCGAATGCGATTCGCTATCCCGAGAAATCAACTGCAGGCTATTTGGAAGCAGATCGCTTTCCGTTAATTTTCAACAATTGTATACGCGCCAGTCGTTCATACAGCAATGGCAAACTACTGAACGTAAACTCGCCTAGTAAATCACAAATAGCAACACACACACACACACACACACACACACACACACACACACACACACACACAAATGCTGTGGTTAACTGCAACGTCCTGTAAAGCACGTACAACTAACTTTATCCCTGAAAGGAATATTTGTAGCACGCATGATTCTCGTATAAATACAAGTGCCAACGCCTAAGTTATGAAGATTCATCTTAATATAATCTATGGGTGTTTTTCTTGTCAAACCTTCCGCAGTTCTTCGTCTGCCATGGGGTGTCGGTACTGCTGTCTGTTCCACTCTTCACATCGGACAGTGCGGGGAATTGTGTGTGATATTCACTGGTACAGGAGCGGAGCATTATGGGTCTGATCCTTTGCCGTGAGGATGGAACCGTGACTAACTAACTAACAAGTCTAAATTCTAACCAGACTACCTGTGCTCGCAGACCCATCCATTGCCACAAGAGCCATCAGCGTTGATGGTCACATCCTTTATAACGTCACCGTCATGAGGTGGAGGATCCGACTGTTCTGTGAACTGATAACTGCTCATAACCTTTGTAAATCCGTAGTTAAACGCTTGAGTAAACGCCTGGGCTCTCTTGTATTCCTCGGGGCTCTGTTTCGAAGGATACAAAGATGTGTACTGTATATCCCAAGTTCTATCCTGTATTTCGTAAATTCTACACTGTATTTCTTAATTCTTATTATGTAATTCTTAAATTTTATGCTGTATTTCTTAAATTCTGGACTGAATTTCTTCAATCCTATACTGCATTTCTTCAATTTTATACTGTACTTCTTCAAATCCTTACCATGTTTCTTCAATTGTATATTATATTTCTTAAAATCTATACTATATTTCATCAATCAAAGAAATTCTGTACTAGAATTGATAATCCATTCTATACTAAATTTCTTCAATCCTATTCACTTATAAAAAACAAAAACAAAAGGAACCTAATGTAGGTATGTCAGGTGTAGATGCGACCTGGAATCGAACTGGTGTGTGTGTGTGAGTGTGTGTGTGTTTATTTTTGTGTTCGCTCGCTTTGAACTCAAGCAGTAGCCCTTTACGTGCCGTTACTTCTAGTACACTAGACTGATTTTTGCTTGTGGGTTAGCTTTCACTTTTACCAGTGTCCCTTGCCGTCAGACGAACCCACTTCAACTTCTGAACCCTTCTGAACCCGAGGCAGACGGCTTGACCACTTCGCCACGGAGACTCAGGTGAACCCATTGATACACGACAATTCGCGACCAGGTGATGTAATCACCTACATGGATGGCTCTATGCTAAGAGGGAAAAGAAGTGCATGGGGTTTATAACGAAGGTTAAGGGACGGTTTTAGTGCAGGAGAGTCTGGCATATGATACTACAATATCTAGTATGAGAATGGAGATGAAGGCAGTCACTGCAGCGTTTTGCTAGCTAGAGGATGAACAGCAGACACATGTCGTGTTTGTAACAGACTTACTGATCATGTTGAGTAGGGTGAAGACAGGTATGCTTCGTGTAAGGTGGCGTGCTTCCAATTGTAAAATCGGATCTGTTGGATCTGTTCCTCAGGTTATACTAATGTGTTGGGAAATGTGCATTCCTGATTATCCCACGGAGTGCTCGGCTAGGATCAAACTACTGCCCATTGTGTGTGTGTGTGTGTGTGTGTGTGCGTGCGCGCGCGCGCGCGTGTGTGTTTATTTTTGTGTTCGCTCGCTTGGAACTCAAGCGTAACCCTTTACGTGCCGTTACTTCTAGTACACTGGACTGATTTTTGCTTGTGGATTAGCTTTCCCTTCTACCAGTGTCCCTTGCCGTCAGACGAACCCACTCCGACTTCTGAAGTACTTGTTATTTACGCCCCAAAGTCAAGGACGAGAAGTCAACAGTTTAGTGCAGCTGAGTAGTGTAGTGGTTGAACGGGCTATTTAAGTGACCAATAATTAATTAACTAACAAGTAAAGTGTTTAAGGGATTCATGCATGCAGGTGACAAACTGACGATGTAAACGAGTTAATGACAACACATATTCGACAAAGTGTGTCGGAACCCTGTTCTTGAATAGTTCGATGTTTTCGTTAGCTGTGTTGTTCAAGCTTAGAAATGGAAAGGAACTAGGTGTGTGTGTGTGTGTGAAAGAGAGCCAAGGTTCCCTGAATTGAAAGCATAGATAAACAGCATAGATAAACAATCATAGATAAACAACATAGATAAACAATATAGATAAACAGCATAGACAAACAACATAGATAAGCAGCATTGATAAACAGCGGAGATAAACAAACAGCATAGATAAACAGCAAAGATAAACAAACAGCATAGATAAACAGAAAAGGGTGCGACCAGAAACCGTCGTCAGGTTAAATAGTTAGTTGCATATCTTTTACAGGAAGTCGTAGACGACCCCAGCATTTTTGGTTATTTCTTGGCGAGTTTACGGTCAGCAGTTCGCCTTTGCTTTCTGAACAACCGGCGCTCATACCATTGTATGAAACCAACGCAAGGCAGTCTGCTTTTTAATCGCCCACAGCTGTGTTTCGAACGCCGTATGCGAGATTACGAATTGCGTACCGTAACCTCTTCACCACAGTGCCAAGAGGACGCGCGCATTGCCCCCAAAAGGAAGTAATTATTTAGTTGCATATCCCTTACATGACGTCGCAGTCAAACCCAGCATGTGTTGACTATTTGTGATTTCTTGACAAGTTTACGTTCGGCAGTGTGCAAAAGGAGGTAGGTCCCTCATATCCCGACAGAAAGTTTACCTTAAAGTTGAGTTGTCCAGTTCTCTGCGTGTCGTGGTTGTCAACAAATACCAGGGCATTCTCAGTGGTCAGCATGCCGCCATGCACCACGTTGCGGAGGTCGTTGAAGTTGTTGACAGCCGCCCTCACCGAGTCGCCATACCTGAACTCTTTCAAAACGAATCCAAGACGAAACATGCTTGTTAGGTTTTGTATTGTTAAGTTTAGTATTGTTAAGTTTTGTTTTGTTAAGTTTAGTCTTGTTAAGTTTTGTATTGTTAAGTTTTGTATTGTTAAGTTTAACATTGTTAAATTTAGTATAGTTAAGTTTAGTATTGTTAAGTTTAGCATTGTTAAGTTTAGTATTGTTAAGTTTAATAATTGTTAAGTTTAATACTTGTTAACTTTAATACTTGTTAAGTTTAGTATTGATAAGTTTAGTATTGTTAAATTTAGTATTGTTAAGTTTAGTATTGTTAAATTTAATATTGTTAAATTTAGTAGTGCTAAATTTATTATTGCTAAGATTTCTTTTCTGCGTTTCCATCCTGTTTCAGGATATTGCGGTCAACAACATCATCTTTCAGCTGTATGTTGATTCCTAGGCTAGATTACGCTCATCAGCACGCCACGACTTTCTGATCGAACGGGTCCATACTCTCATAAGTCACTGGCGCTACTCGAACCGCTTCCAATTCTCGTGCGATCACGTCAACCAAGAGAGTCTTTGGGGTTACGGAGAAAACTGCTAATTCCTCGTCCTAGGAGACGGCATTGCTAAGCTTAGTATTGTTAAATTTAGTAGTGTTAAGTTTATTATTGCTAAGCTTAGTATTGTTAAATCTTAGTAGTGTTAATTTTATTATTGCTAAATGTAGTATTGTTAAATTTAGTAGCGTTAAGTTTATTATTGCTAATGTTTAGTATTGTTAAATTTAGTATTGTTAAGTTTCTTATCACTAAGTTTAATATTATTAACGGATTCAGTGCCAAACAAAATGTTGTTTTAGACCGAACAAAACTGGATGGAAGAAAATGGGAAGTAGGGGTGTGTCACAGTTATGACCTTAAAGTTGTTAATGTGGTAGCAGACATCGCGTATTATATATCAGATTTAAGGAGGTTGCATAGGAAACAAACTGCTGTATTGATATTATAATTGAGACAATATTATGTAATAACAAAATTTCGTCGATATATAAGCCCATGGCAGATATGGGAAGTCGCTTAAGGCGGTTAACCATCCCATGGCACTTAATCAGTTAAGTTTAGTATAGCTAATTTTAGTGTTGTTAAATTCAGTATTGTTAAGTTTAGTATTACTAAGTTTAGTATTGCTAAGTTTAGTATTGTTAAGTTTAGAATTGTTGAGTTGTGTATTGTTAAGTTTAGTATTGTTAAGTTTAGTATTGTTAAGTTTAGTATTGTTAAGTTTAGTATTTGTGGTGTTTTTTGTTGTTTTTTTTTGCGTTCTCAAGCATAGTCCTTACACGCGTTACTACTTTTAGTGCACTGGCTGAATTTTGCGTGAGGATTAGCTTTCCCTATTACCAGGCGAACCCACTCCGACTTCTGAGGGGCCTGTAATTTACGTCCCCAAGTCAAGGTCGAGAAGTCAACATTTTAGTCCTACAAGTGCAGGCATTGAACCCGCTACCTCGGCATAAGCACACACGAAGTTTAAGAGCAAGCGCTCTTAACCATTCTGCCACGCTGACCTACGTTAAGCTTAGTATACAAGTAAAGAGCACCAACCATGCAACCATGGTTACTTCTACTCTAGAGTGTGGAGTATACAACCTGACGGTTAATTAAGTTAGTTGCATATTCTTTACAGGACGTTGTAGTCAACCCCAGAACTCTTCATCGGACCGAAAAGTCTGTCACCAAAGTCACACAGTTTTAAGACGTCCAACTCCACTCATACACTTGCTGGACTGACAGACATGCATAATCATACTGGACCTTCATTCGCCGATGAATTTATATAGGTTTCACCACTTCACTGATAAAAAAAAAAATACGGATAACAGAACGCTGGAACGACCATCTTTATACTGTTATTATGACGTCACCATGTTCGTCTGCACCGTGATGTCACTCGCTTAACCCTCTTGACATCCTTAACAACAAAACTGACAGGTTACAAGACAACGGCATGGTTATTGTAATTTCTATCACACTATTAAGGTTTCCATTTGAAACCCCCTCGTATATTCCTGACGTAGCGGCTAGACAGCTTGCCTGTAGTTCCGCTGGCCATGGGTTCGACTGGCATCAGATCAGGTTCAAATGTTTAAAACTTGACCTGCCCAGCCAGATCTACCCAGCCCAAAATGGGTTCCAGGAAATAGTTCAGGCAGTAGAGTCGGCCGGCGTGATGCCGAACATATCACCGACTGTGTGTTGTTAGGGATATTAAAATATAATAATAATATAATATATAATAATATAAAAATGATGGCGCCCGATGTATTGCCGGGGCCCATACGGGGGAGCAAAGAATAGTAACATTGTTGCCTATCATGCACGTCGTAAGAGGCGACTAAGGAGGTTATGGTTCCGTCGCCCTGCTACTGAGTGAGTGCGTGCCGCGACACTGTGAGCTGTGAATTTCGCGTGGAATGCTTTTGCATCTGTCCGCGGTTGTTTTTCGCGTGAACTGCATGTTCGGAACGATGACGGCCGGCTTTGCTGGATTGACTGGTTTGCCTTTTCGGTTCACGAGTGCATTTTTCAGGAGACTCCTGGGAGTCGTCGCTGGAGCTACGGAGTTCGTGCTTTATGCGGCGCTTTCCGTGGGTTGCCCTGCAGAAGAGACCGAGCCATATGGGATAAAACCCCGGTCAATGAAGTCTTTCTGGTGACTGCCGTTTTCATCGACAATGAACTGTATTTTTCGTGGAGGACTTTTGTGTTGGCATTCTGGCGGCGGCATTATGCACAGTGTACCTGTGCGGGCTGTTAGCTTGCCGATACTCCTGTCTATTCCAATGTTCACATGGGGCAGTGAGGAGCATTGTGTGTGATATTCACTGGCACAGGAACGGAGCAATATGGGGACGACCTGTTGCCGTGTAATTGGAACCGCGACTAACTAACTAACTAACATTAAAATATGCGTCTAGCAAACTATGCCCAAGTCGCCTTAGACACGTGAAAGGGCCTTCACTTTACTACATACACCCAGTAGGCTTGAATACGTGGAGAATGTTCCATTACTGTTGCTATTTTTATACATACTCACCCGTGACGTAACCCAGGGGGAAGTACTCCTCTTGTTTAACTGCTCCTTGAGGCACAACTTCGTTGTAGACGAACGGAGTTCCTCCATCTACAGAATGCAGCTTTGGGGAAAACATAGGCATACATATCAAATGGGGAACCTTTTGAGGTCTCTAAGACAGTTCCTAAATACAGACACATGTATTGTTTGGTAGCTTTCTTTGGTCATGTGAAGAGAGGCATTGGAGAACATCGTGACAACTGGAAAGATCTAGGGGTAGAGAGACAGAGGTAGACCAAGAGAAATAATGCTGGATGGATTGAGACGGTGACATGGCGGTATATTATCAGCAGAGTTAATCCATAAAACGAAGGACCAAGATCTGTGAAGTGTCGTGAACGCCTACGCCAATTGGCATGGACTTTGATGATGATGATGATGATGATGATGATGATGATGACGATGGCGATGATGATGATGATGACGATGATGATGATGATGATGATGATGATGATGATGATGATGATGATGATGATGATGATGATGATGATGATTTGTTTAGCGCTCGTAGACGTAGAAGAAAGAAGTAAGGAGTAGAGAAAGCACTAGACAACATACAAATTGAAAGCTATATTTATCATATTTAACCAGCATAGGTCAAATAACAAACACACAAACACATCAGACCTTACTGCTGTGTCCTGTGTATTACCGAACATTTGAAGAGCAGAAATGACTGGTCAGTTCCAATCTTGCACACGTATTACACATAAATATCAGCTGGGTAAGCCTTTGAGGCCAACTAAGACAAGTCGGTGCTCATAGCAGTAGAATCAAGAACTTACCCTAGAAACAATACTTACCCTATAAACAGTAACTACCTAGAAACGGTGTTTACCCTAGAAACAGCACTTACCCTAGAAACAGCACTTATTCTAGAAACAGCACTTATCCTAGAAGCAAGAACTTACCCTCGAAAAAGTACTTACCTAGAAACAGCATTTATACTAGAAACAGCACATACCCTAGAAACAGTACTCACCATAGAAACAGTGCTTACCCGAGAAACGGTACTTACCATAGAAACAGGACTTACCCTATAAACATTACTTTCCATAGAAAAAGCACTTACACTAGGAACAGTACTTGCACTAGAAACAGCACTTACCCTATAAACATTACTTTCCATAGAAAAAGCACTTACACTAGGAACAGTACTTGCACTAGAAACAGCACTTACCCTATAAACATTACTTTCCATAGAAAAAGCACTTACACAAGGAACAGTACTTGCACTAGAAACAGCACTTACCCTAGAAACAGCACTTACCCTAGAAACAGTAATGATCCTAGAAAAGGCATTTACCCTAGAAACAGTACTTGTCCTAGAAATAGCACTTACCCTAGAAACAGTACTTACCCTAGAAACATTAATGACCATAAAAACAGCACTTACCCTAGAAACATTACTTGCCCTAGAAACATTAATGACCATAAAAACAGCACTTACCCTAGAAACAGTACTTACCCTAGAAACATTAATGACCATAAAAACAGCACTTACCCTAGAAACAGTACTTACCCTAGAAACATTAATGACCATAAAAACAGCACTTACCCTAGAAACATTATTGCCCTAGAAACATTAATGACCATAAAAACAGCACTTACCCTAGAAACAGTAATTACCCTAGAAACATTAATGACCATAAAAACAGCACTTACCCTAGAAACATTACTTGCCCTAGAAACATTAATGACCATAAAAACAGCACTTACCCTTGAAACAGTACTTACCCTAGAAACATTAATGACCATAAAAACAGCACTTACCCTAGAAACAGTACTTACTCTAGAAACATTAATGACCATAAAAATAGCACTTACCCTAGAAACATTACTTGCCCTAGAAAAACTACTTATTCTAGAAACAGTAATGACTTTAGAAACAGGACTTACCCTAGAAATAGCACTTACCCTACAAACAGTGCTTACCCTAGAAACAGTAATGACCATAGAAACAGCACTTATCCTAGAAACAGCACTTACCCTGGAAACGGTATTTATCCCAGAAACAAGACTTACCCTAGAAACATTACTTGACCTAGAAACAGCACTTACCCTACAAACATTACTTGTTCTAGAAACAGCACTTACCCTAGAAACAGTAATGACCATAGAAACACCGCTTACCCAAGAAACAGCACTTACCCTAGAAATAGTAATAACTCTAGAAACAGCACTTACCCTAGAAAAAGTAATAACTCTAGAAACAGCACTTACCCTAGAAATAGTAATAACTCCAGAAACAGCACTTACCCTAGAAACATTACTTGCACTAGAAACAGCACTTACCCAAGAAACATCAATGACACTAGAAACCGCACTAACCACAGAAACAGCATTTACCAAAGAAACTGAACTTACCCTAGAAAAAATGTTGGATAAATCCTCAGGCCAGATGTGCTTGGCGGCGTCCACTCGGAACCCTGCCATTCCCATGTCGATGAGACTGTTGAGGTAGTCGGCGATCCTCTGTCGGACCCAGTCCACTCTCTGGTTGAGGTCGGTCAGTCCGCCAAGGCTGCAGTTTCTAACCTGATCTAGGCTGTCATAGCTGGCAAGGTGGTATAGTATAGTATGGTTTAGTACAGTTTAGTATAGTGGCATACTATACATATACTTTTTTCATATCATGTATATGACATCGCAGTCAACACCAGAATTTATGCCGTTGTGATCACTTGGCAAGCTTGCAGTAGTTTGCCATTGATTTCTGAACTACTGGCACCGATACCAACGCGAAACCAACGCAGCGCGGTCTGCTGCCAAATTGCGTGCAGCTGTGTTTCGAACGCGGGTACACGGTATTATGAATCGTATCCGTAAGGCTTTCTCCACGGAGGCGGTACATACACTATACCATGTTATAATATACAATACCATACTAAATTGTACAATAATATACTGAACTTTATAATACTATACTATACTATATCATACTATACTATACTTAGTCTTACTATACTATACTAAACCATACTACCGTATGCAATACAAATCAATACCTTCATATAGTATAGTATAATAAGGTATAGTATGGTATAGCATAATTTTGTATAGCATAGTGTAGTATAGTATAATAATAGTACAGTAAGGGCAGTATAGTATATTATGGTATGGTATAGTGTAGTATATTACAGTTTGGTTAAGTATAGTATAGTATAGTAAAGTTTAGTATAGCATAGCAAATAATATTATTATATAGCATAATAAAGCATAGCATTGTTTAGCATAGAGTGAAGTAGAATAGTATAGTACATTATGTATAGTATAGTATGGTATCGTATAGTATGGTATCGTATAGTATAATAGAGTATAATACAGTACTGTGTTGCGGGGAACAATATACAGTGCAGTTTAATATAGTTTTGTATGGTATGATATGGTAAGTACATTACAGTGTAGTATAGTATATTATTCATTTGAAACCCGTTCCAATGGCTTTATTACAAAAGCATGAAAGAAACATTAACAGGTGTGGTAGAATTAAACAAAGCATTCATTTTGAATTAATTATGCACCATAGCTTGGTCAGAAGAAGTCTCCGTAGGCATACAGGCAAGCATCCCATTGCTTAGGTAGGCGGCGAATGCCGTCCGCAAAAAAAAAGGATTCACTGAGGCTCACTGAACCAAGTGTTTTACCGCGTTCATTACGTCTGCATCTGTGTGAAATCGTTGCCCCTTGAGAGCTCTTTTTAGAGGTCACAACAAATGAAAATCACATGGTGACAAATCGACCTATCATAAGCAAGATTTCCCGCGTCCGATACACCCATCTGGAGATCATCTGCCACATCCTGCACCCCTCTTCTCTTTGGCCTTCCTCTTCCTCTCTCCCCAGGCATATACCCTCCATTATTGTTCTCTCTAGACTTTCGTGACGTTTCAAGTGACCAAAATATTTCAATTTTCTTTGTTTTATCGTCTTTAATAGCCAGCCTTCTTCAATATTCTTAGAGCTCGTCTATAACATTTATATTCAATGGCATTTTTGCTCTGTTGAGCTTGTTTAATAAGTGTCCAGGTCTCACAGGCGTATGTTGCAACGGGAAAAATGCATGCTCTTAAGCGTCTTATTTTTGTAGTTCTGTCTGTCCCACTCCATAATTTATTCAGTTGTTTTAGTCTTTGAAGAGCAATTGGTAGTCACCGTTTAATTTCTTTCATTGTGTCACCGTTGTTGATAATCAATGACCCAAGATATTCAAAATTTTCCACCACCTCCAATTTTTCCTCATTAACATATATTTCTTTCTCTATAGTAGTTTTATCTGTATGCATTACCTTTGTTTTTGCTATGTTAAGATATAAGTTGTGATTTTCACTATTCAATTGGGTTGAGGCTATTAGGTTTTCTATACCATTCTGTGTTGTGGATAGCAATACTGTATCATCAGCATACCGAATCTCTGGTATGTCATGACCACCGATATTTAGGGCATCATAAAGCTCCGTGTTTATATCATCTCTTACATTTCTCATTATATTTTCGGCGTACATGTTAAACAAATAGGGGACAGCACGCAGCCCTGACGGTCTCCTTGCTTGATGTCAAACCTGACGGACTCCTTGTCAAACCTGAGGGACTCCCTGACGGTCTCCTTGCTTGATGTCATAGCATAGAAAAGGCATTATGAGAAGACAAAAACTGGAACATGCTGTAACAACTGAACATATTTATGGAAATAGATATAGAGGAAGAGAGCGATAGAAAATTCTTGAGTCTTTTGTCATGACACGGAAGGAAGTTAGCAAGCGAATTTGATACATGTCACTGGAGATCGCAAGTTATTGAGAAGCATGTTCGCTGGACACCCCCGATAGTGTTTCCACCTTGTCGTGGTGGGGGAGCTTGAGTTTCTCAATTACCCTGAGAGCTATGCCGACGGTAGCGTAGCTACCAGCAGGGCCTCCCAAGCCGGACAGGTCAAAGGGTAGAGAACAGACAAAGAGAAACACCCTGGTCCTCGAGGTTGGGGGTTGAAGCGTGGGGTTAACAATCCAGTTATCATCCCCACCTTTGTAAAAACCATTGTGTTACGAAACAGATACTTGAGCCTCGAATTCGGACTGACTTATTTGGACATCGACCTTGGAACGTTAAAGGACTTTTGAGATTTGAAGTACTTGGAATGAACGACTGGCAAGAGAAGGTCAACCAAAGAGACGAATGGAGACGGATTGTATCTGCAGCAAAGAACCTCAATGGCTCGGAACGCTGAAGAAGAAGAAGATGTTCGCTGGAGCTACGGAGTTCGTGGTTTATGCGGTTTATTTCGGCGGGTCACCCTGCGGATAGAGACAGAGACATGTGAGAAAACCCGGGTCAATGAGGACTTTCTGGTGACTGCCGATTCCATCGACGATGAACTGTGGTTTTCGAGGATGACTTTTGTGTTGGCATTCTGGCCGCGGCATTATGCACAATGTGCGGGCTGTTGGATTGCCGAGACTCCTGTCTGTTCCACTTTTCACATTGGACAATGGGGAGCATTTTGTGTGATATTCACTGGCATAGGAACGGAGCATAATGGGGACTACCCGCTGCCGTGAAGTTGGAACCTCGACTAACTAACTAAGTAACTAATGTTCGCCCACGCTTAAAAAGTAACTCCGTAACTCCAGCTACGACCCTCATGGTCGCCCACGTCAATCGGCAATGCCCTTGGTGATGATGATGATGATGATGATGATGATGATGATGATGATGCCTAACCCTCAAATAAAATGTGCCTCACTCGTGAATTTGGTCATCTGAGCTCGGACACCGATTGCCCATGTTGAAATCAGTGACACTGAAAGGAACGCCGGGGAAGTCCCTTTTGTCCGCATTAAAATGGCTACCCGCGGATCCCACGCCGCTAAAGCCAACACCACACATATGATTGATAACAGCGTCGGCATAGATTCTGTGAGAACAAGTGATAGTTTATTAAGTTTACAATATTGAGGCCATAAATAGTCATAGTTTATGACATTTAGAGCATTGAGAGGTATAAATAGTAATATTTTATTACATTTACAACATTAAAGCTACAAATAATCATAGTTTTTGACGTTTAGGGCATTGATAGGCATAAATAGTGATATTTTATGACATTTACAAATTTGAGGGGTTTAAAAAGTGATGTTGTATGACACTTATACATGTGAGGGGTACAAATAGTGAAAGTTGATGACATTTACAACATTAAGGGTCATAAATAGTGATCGTTTGTGACAAGTGAAACATTGATGAGTATAAACATTGATACTTTATGACATTTACAACAATGAAGGTGATAAAAAGTATAGTGTGTGACGAGTAACACATTGCGGGGTATAAATAGTGATAGTTGTTGTTGTTATTATTATTATTATTATTATTATTATTATTATTATTATTGATTCATTCGACATGCGTGACAAGAGGCTGCGGCGCCCTGTGGACGATAGGTTCTCTTCTCTTCTTGTTGAATTAGTCTTCCTTCACCAAGTTCATGATGATGCCCTTTACAGCACCTCCTTGTGTGACGACAAGAAGCCTTTTCTTTCTAAGTTGTTATAGTTTATGTTAGGTACAAACTATCAGTTTTTAATAGATTCACAGACACACACAAACACACACACACACACACACACACACACACACACACACACACACACACAACACATAGCCCTCTCTCACACCCACAAACACACACACGCTTTCTCTCTCTTTCTCTCTCTGTCTGTCTCTCTCACACACACGCTCTCTCTCTCTCTCTCTCTCTCTCTCTCTCTCTCTCTCTCTCTCTCTCTCTCTCTCTCACATAAACACGCTTTCTCCGTATTTCTCTCTCACTGTCTGTCCCTCTCCATGTCTCTCTATTTCACACACACACACACACACAGATACACAAACACACACTCCCTGTCTCTCTCAGACACAAACACGCTCTCTCTCCCTCTCAATCTCATACAAACACACACATTCTCTCTCTGTCTTTCTCTATCTCTCTCTCTCTCTCTCTTTGTCATTCTCTCTGTCTCTCTTTTTCACATACACACACACACAAATACACACACAAACAC